>CM031385.1:7770856-8370856 GCA_018350135.1 Citrus trifoliata
AATCTCAAACACACCCTAAATACTGTTGCGGCTTGCTTTTATCGTCAAAATTGGCTTATAATGTAACAAAATTTGAACACACAAACAATTAAGGCATCAGCGAGCTTATCATCAATTGAGCATCATTTATACCAACTGCAGTATCTTGATTATTTGTTCAAACAGGAGTTAGACTTAGACCAGTCCTGACTTTTTACAAATGAATAACTTAAATAATTATAAGCTTCCATAATAAAATTATAATCAATTAAAATTATACTGCTTGCTCTTGAAGCTGCGTTTTTCTAACACAATCGGCGTATGAACATCTGAAAGCTTTAACAACCTCTTATATAATTCTTGATTCCATTATACCAATTATTATGATATTGATCTACTTGCAAAAACCAATATTATTGTATCGCTTTAGGAGACCAATATGGTGGAAAAGAATGAAGAATCAAACATAGTACGTACGATGTAAATTTAGAATTTTCTTCTCATGATAAAGTTTCAATATCATTGATGGCTTTTATATATATATATATATATATATATATTAGGAAATAGACTTTTTGATTCATATGTATATCTGTAGAATATATTTCAACAAAATAGTACTCTAACTAACCTTTAAAAAATTTAAAAAATAAAAAAATTAATTTGCTTTGTGTAGGAAAAATAAAGATTCTATACACAGATTATTTCCAACAGCCAAATGATGTAGGGATTATTTGAAAGATCTCAGACCTAAAAGTTGATATTTTTTGTTTTGCACAAACAGCCCATCACAATTTTTATTTATTTATTTATTTATTTTAAAATTTTCAATCCAAAACACACTTATTAAATCGGAGAACCTATGTCTTGTGTGAACCAGTTTAGGAACTAACATGTTAACTATGTACATTATTTAGCTGTATGATATAAAAATTTATACATATCTTAGCTATAGAATAGCCACATGATATGTATAAAATTGTCCGCGAGTGTAGGTTGTGGCCTGAGAGCTGAGACAGAGAAAGAAGCAAGAAGCTGATGATTTAAGTGGTTATGAAGAAGGATAAAGAAGCCAAAAGCTCATAACAAAGGCAAATACAGAGAGGCCATGCATCCATCCATATCACTACATACCCTTAGCATGTTTTCTTTTTATTTTTTCCATATTTTATATTGTACATGTAAAATTCATAATGGCACGTAATTTTTACTTTGGTTAGAAGAACCCCATACTATTTGTAATACATGTTAGCATTGTGGGATGCGACATTGTGTTTTATAATCTCTAATTACTCGTCTCAAAATTGAAATATCAAACCCCTTGTATGAATGATTATGGTAAATAAAAAGAATAAACTTTGCATATCCGTTTATATCCAAACCAAACTTGAGATAGGTCAAAAATTGAGAAGAAATTGTATCCACAGAGTGAAATGGCGTATAGAAGGGGATGGCCCCATATGGCCAAATAAGCATTGAAAAAGAGTTGGGAGTCATATGATGGAAAATGTGGAAGAGTAGTAGTAATAGTATATCATGTAGTCGGGAGATTGGTTGAGAGACACTAAAACAAAAGCAGAAACCACAACCATACATTCGAGTAAGAGGCTATCCAAAATCTCATCCTCTCATTAGCCTCAGCGTAATCCCAAAAGCAGCCACCAGTTTCCCTTCCTCCATCATCCCCCCCCCCATTATTCATTACTACTTGATCACATATAACATTTTCAAGCATCTTGTCTTGGCTTAGCTCAGCTTAGCCACCACTGCTTGCTCTTGCTTGCATCATCCACCAAATACCTATCATGGCTTCGGCCACTCTCTCTGTAGCCAAATCAGCTCTTCAGGTTCATTCATCACAGCTTCTTAAGCTTCTCCTGTCTAGCCAGTTTCTTGTTTTAGTTTCACTCTTTTTTAGTTAAGTGAATATTAATTATTTGTTTGATCTTTCAGGGAAATGGTAAGGGATTCTCAGAATTCTCAGGTCTACGCAACTCTGCAAGCCTTCCTTTTGGCAGGAAATCTTCTGATGACTTCCATTCAGTCATTGCTCTCCAGACCTCTGCTGTGAGTTCAATTCCTTAATAACTTAACTGTCATTCAGCTTTCTTCAGTAAAAGAGTTTACTGGCAGTGTCACCTGAAGGAATATTTTATATCCATTCAGATATATATAATACAATAATGTTAGCATGTACACGTGTTATTTTTATGCTTTTGCATCGTCCATTGATTGGGGTCTATATATACAAGTTCATAAGATGCTTACATCATGACAATTGAGTGTATCGACTTCAATGGCACATGAACATGTACTTGCATGCAATTTGTAATTTTGGGCTTTGTTTACTTAAAACGGGCTTTTGGGCATGTGTTTAAATCTTAATTACTCTGCAGTTAGGAAGCAGCAGCAGCGGGTACAGGAAGGTTGCTGCTCAGGCAAAGCTGAAGGTTGCAATCAATGGGTTTGGTAGAATTGGTAGGAACTTCTTGAGGTGCTGGCACGGCCGCAAGGACTCTCCACTTGAAGTCGTTGCCATCAATGACACCGGAGGTGTCAAGCAGGCCTCTCACCTCCTCAAGTACGACTCCACCCTTGGCATCTTTGACGCCGATGTTAAACCAGTTGGTTCTGATGGCATCTCTGTTGATGGCAAGGTCATCCAGGTTGTTTCTAACCGCAACCCCGTCAATCTCCCCTGGGGGTAAGTCATTAATTTCAATGCTTAACACACTTTTTATATTGTTTGATTTAAAGAACATTTTTTTAATTTTTATATTGTTTGATTTCAAATGACTATATGGGGATTCAGGGACTTGGGCATCGACCTTGTGATTGAAGGGACAGGAGTGTTTGTAGACAGAGAGGGTGCGGGCAAGCACATTCAGGCTGGTGCCAAGAAAGTACTTATTACAGCCCCCGGCAAGGGTGACATCCCAACCTACGTTGTTGGGGTCAATGAGGATGCTTACAACCCAGATGAGCCCATCATCAGCAATGCTTCTTGCACAACCAACTGCCTTGCCCCATTCGTCAAGGTTCTTGACCAGAAGTTTGGTAAATACCAAAAACACCTTCAGAAATCTTCACTCTCCCTTTGTTCCGATATAATTCAGCTTCGTAAAAGGCAAAAAGTCACCCAATTGAATGATAGAATTTTTCCTATGTGCGCAGGCATTATCAAGGGAACCATGACCACCACACACTCGTACACTGGCGACCAAAGGCTACTCGATGCTAGCCACCGTGACCTCAGGCGTGCAAGAGCAGCTGCACTCAACATTGTCCCAACATCAACTGGTGCGGCAAAAGCTGTGGCCCTCGTCCTCCCAGCACTCAAAGGCAAACTAAACGGCATTGCCCTTCGCGTGCCAACACCAAACGTCTCGGTTGTTGATCTTGTCGTTCAGGTGTCGAAGAAAACCTTCGCAGAAGAGGTGAACGCCGCCTTCAGAGAAAGCGCTGACAATGAGCTGAAAGGCATCCTCTCCGTGTGCGACGAGCCCCTTGTTTCGGTCGACTTCAGGTGCTCTGATGTATCCTCAACCGTTGATTCATCTCTCACACTTGTCATGGGAGACGACATGGTTAAGGTGATTGCATGGTATGACAATGAATGGGGTTACTCTCAAAGGGTTGTGGATTTGGCCGACATTGTTGCCAACAACTGGAAGTGAAGTAAATATTAAATCGGAGCTCGGCTGTAATCGGCACAATGATGTTCTTGTTTTTCATTTTTGGTTCCCTCATTTATTGTTCTGCGTAGTAGAATTTGTATTTTTGACAAGAATGTACAACACTATCTTATTATGGAACCTTTTTCCTTTGCCTGTCATTAATCATTATGCAATAAAATTCTTACATTAAAGTTGATGATCCCTGTTTTAAGTCTTTACATGCCCATAAAAATTACTTTAGAAAAGAGGAAGCAAATGCTGCAGTTCAAGCATCAAAAGCTCAATCTCGGTGTATCTCAGTTGTGATGAGACAGCTAAAATATGACCTTTAGTCCATTCTTTCTTTTATATATAAAGAGATCTACTAGAAGGACCAAAATATAAATAAAAAAACAATGATTAAAGAAAAATGGGTTTGCTTCTAATAATTAATGCTAAATTCAAAATCAATTGGGGAAAAAAAAAGTCTGGATACTGGAGAGTCGTTAAAGAAACTGAAAAACACAACAGGAATTTGAAAAGTTAATTGTAAATATTTATTTTAAAATATTAAATATAGATTTCTTACTTTAAAAAATAAATATTGGGTTTAAAGTTTATAACTTCACAGTACAAGCGGCCCAGTTACACCACTTAACTTATCCACCAGAAGGCATAGCAAGTGCTGCTGACACCAAACGCAAATGGCAGCCGCAGCCGCAGCCGCTGCGTCGAGAACTCTCCTCTGCTCCCACCAAAAACTCATAATCTCATCCATTTACAGCACCACCACCTCAAAAATCACCCACCCATTTCTTCACCGCATTAAAAACTCTGCTTTCTTCTCTTCGATCAGCTGCGTTCACCAACTCCAATCCGACCCACAGACACAAACCCACGGCCGTCACCCGAATGTCGTCGACATTCTCGAGAGAAGAGGCTTGCTTGAATCTATCACCACTAACAATATCCGCTCACTCGCTTCATCCAATGAGAAAACCCTCAAAGTCTACTGCGGTTTTGACCCAACTGCGAGTCCTTACACTTGGGTAACCTCTTGGGTATCATTGTTCTCTCTTGGTTCCTCCGTTGCGGCCACCAAGCTGTCGCCTTGATCGGTGGCGCCACCGCTCGTGTTGGTGACCCATCTGGGAAATCAATAGAAAGGCCTGAACTCGACATTGATACGTTAGAAAAGAACATTCTTGAAATTAGTAAAACTTTTTCAACCATTTTTGGTTCTAGTAATGTTGTTATTTTGAATAATTATGATTGGTGGAAAGATTTTAGCTTCCTGGATTTTCTTAAACAAGTGGGTCGATTTGCGAGAATTGGGACTATGATTGCTAAGGAGAGTGTGAAGAAGAGGTTGGAATCTGAGCAAGGATTGAGCTTTACTGAGTTTAGTTATCAGTTGTTGCAGGGATATGATTTTCTTTACTTGTTTCAAAATAAGGGTGTTAATGTTCAGATTGGGGGTAGTGATCAGTGGGGTAACATTACTGCTGGGACTGAGCTTATTCGTAAGATTTTACAACCGGATAGTGATAATGAGGCTTATGGATTGACATTTCCTCTTTTGTTGAAGAGCGATGGCTCTAAGTTTGGCAAATCAGAGGATGGTGCCATTTGGCTTTCTCCATCGATGCTGTCTCCTTACAAGTTTTATCAGTATTTCTTCTCTGTCCCGGATTCTGACGTGATTAGGTTTTTGAGGATTCTTACTTTCTTGGACTTGGAGGAGATTGATGAGCTGGAGAAGGATATGAAGAGACCCGGTTATGTTCCTAACACAGCTCAGCGGAGACTTGCTGAAGAAGTGACTCGTTTTGTTCACGGTGAAGATGGTTTGAATGAGGCTGTTCAGGCTACTGAAGCTCTGAGGCCTGGAGCTGAGACTAAGTTGGATTGGAAGACCATTGAGGCTATTGCTGAGGATGTACCTTCATACTCATTGGCTTATGATCAAGTTCTAAATGTTTTGCTTGTTGATCTTTCAGTTTCTGCTGGCTTGTTTGAGAGTAAATCAGCCGCCCGGCGTCTGTTGAAACAAGGCGGGGTTTACTTGAACAATAACAGAGTGGATAGTGAGAGTAAGAGGATTGAGCCTCAAGACATTGTGGATGACAAAGTTCTTTTGTTATCTGCTGGTAAAAAGAACAAGGTGGTTGTACGAATAGCTTGATCCCTCTTTTATTTGGTAGCTGATTGTTTATTAGAAATTTGTTCCATATATTTGATAAATAAACTTTATATTTTACTCTCCTTGAAGAAAACATATAAGAAGAGATTTATGAAATGATTACTCAGAAGTTTCTTAATTTCAAAGTTTTTGAGTTACCTCATTCACTCCTCTGCAAAATTATGTTAAAGGATAACTTGCTCATAGCAGGATATTGAATCCTGAACATTGATTACTGGGTAAATGATGAAGTACCCAAGGATTTCTTCAGACTTTGATTGTGGATAAAATAGAACTTCAAGATCGATACTATAACCTGTGGTGGTCGAAGCTGGATTTGAAACAAGGCAGAATTTTTCACTTTGACATAATAAAAGAGAGAGCTTTCAATCCTGGGCTTTCCGGAAAGAAAGAGCACAGAAATAGATGAGGAAGCCTTATCTAATTTGAGACTTATTGTACATGGTTGGATCTTCATAGGGAGTTTCATAGTTGAAGTTACGTCTGGAGTTTTCAGAGTAACAAACTTTTCACAAATAAGTTACAATAGTTTTTGAAATTAGACTTCATTTTGCTTTTATGTGGTTACAGTATACTAACATTTTAGGCATCTAATTCTGTTTTGAAGATCGATCTTTCAGAATCTATATCTGATATAGTTTGAGCAGATTTGGGGCCCAACTTAAGTTGAACATTGCCATTTCTTGAATGCCATGGATGCGCTGCAGACGAGTCTTGACCTGGAGTTAAACCATTAGTGATTAAATTCCATGGTCTCTTTTCAAATTTGTTGCAAGATGAGTCCCACTGATCTCAACCAGGTGGTCTCTCGTATTCATGACACCCTGTATGGGTTAATCTATGCTGTAAGAAGTTCCATGAATCTCTTGTTGTAGTGCATCAAACAATTGTCCAAACAACCACCAGTTGAATTTGTGTAGGCTTGCCGATATTGCTGCTTGAAGTGGTTTATCACACTGCCTTTCCCTTATTCCAGCAACTGGATGCCAGATTTTCTAATGGCTAATGCATCTAGTTCTCCTGGTGGGACACATATATCAGACTGTGGACAGCAATTCTAGTTAGATGACTTTCCCTTGTTGCCAGGCCTAATTACTTTGATTTTTGAAGCTTATTCTCCCTTATTCAGATGGAAATAGGCTTCACAGGTTGAATTTGTGTAGGACTCCTTTTAAGTTTGACGGTAACAAGCATTGTACTCAACTGAGAGTATGAACAATTTTTTCATTGCTTGCACATGCTGTTGCCTGTAATGGTCCAACATATTGACAACATTATGCATGGAACGAGATTGCCTTTGTCTAAGAACGTTTCTCCTGTTTTTCTAGTTTACTTTTTGTGTCATACTTCTGCCGATCCTTTTTGACAATTGACCCTTTACCCAGTGTGGTAAAAATGTTCCTGATTTTTGAAGGTGTAATGCAGCTTCACAGCACGCGATAAAGAGCCACTATGTCTTATTGAAGGCCTCTTGGATTCAGGTCCTGTTTCTTCTTTTCTCCAGGAAAGTAAAGTGGCTGATTGTCTGTTTGGTAGCTCCAGAAAATAAGAATTAGAATCTAACTTCAGAAATGGAGGTTTCAGATTGTAAATCAACTTTGCGGAACTTCCAATTTCAAACTCCATTTTTCTTTTTTTCTTTTTTCTGTTACTTGATACTCTTGCACGGTTGGGCGGATACCTATTCTTTTCAGCAGTTATGCCGTTCCTTCAGAAGTTAAGTAAAAGATGCAAGTTATTAGTCATAGTAACCATTGTCCCGTGACTTGGGTGCAGCTATCAGATCACAGGAATGCCAGGCTTGTCCCAGTGAAAAAAATAATAAAGCAGGATACTGAAAGAGAATCATCGCCCACGAAATCAACCCTTACCCATAAACTTTCTATTGCCATGCATCCCGAATAGGGTTTCATAAAAAATACATATAAGAATAAGGAGCAACAATATGAATGAAGAATGCAAGTAAAATGGATACATACACTCTCTCATGCCCTGTTTCAATACATCTGATACATATAAATGGTAAAGGCATACTAAGCTACTTGGTACACACAGATAGCAAATCTCAGATTGACGCTTAAATGTCACGGTCTCGTTTGCATTCTGGTGAAGGCGTAGGGAAGCGGGCACGATCGTTGCAGTAGTTGTAGATGGTGTATTTCTGGCGAACCCATCTGAGTCTCCTGTACTGGTAGGCGTCAAGGTCTTGGAACGCCTTCTGATCCCACCATCTCTTGCCCTGTGTCTCACAGAACTTGGCGTTCACAGATACCTCACACCCATCAACGTGGAACCCCTTGTAGGAGGCTATGAAAGGAGCCTTCGACCAGTCCGTCTTCTCCAAACCGCCCCTCGTTGCCCAGTCATCTGCATTCCAGAGGCTTGAGTATATCTTCATGGGTTGGTTGAATGGAAACCTCACTCCCAAATCTTTGCTGTTCTTGAACACTCTAATCGGCACATCGTCCACTAAGAAACTGCAATGAACAACATAAGCTTGAGGTGGGAATTTAAGAGGATTGATTGTTGTTAATTTGTTATGGATATCTGAAGAACTTACACAATCTGATACATGTTCCAGAGAACTGAGTAAGTGTGAAACTCTTTGGTTGGATCAAACCAAAGATAAATTCTCTGCTCTTTGTCTCCCTTTCCTCCAGTGTACACATTTGTCTGCAAAATGTATGGCTGCCCGGTTCTGTTACCCAAGAACTCGAAGTCTATCTCATCATGTTCCGAATTTTGAGAAGATAACTGCACAAGAAACAGTCCAAAGCTTCAATTTATTCATTCAAACAAACAACAAACAGTGTAGCAGATGACTGCCGTACGTAGCAAGCAAAGCACTTACGTAAAAAGCAGTCACAGTTCCGGCAGAATCACCAGGAACCATCTTTATGTGCATGCTGAAGTGACCAAACAGATAAGAGCCTTTTGATTGGAAGCCAGTCCCTGATCACAAATAACACAAGACAGTGAGATAACTAAGAAGAAGTGCTGTAACTTACAAGTCCAAAAGACAAAAGAAATAACCAACCTGTGTATTTATCCAGGACAAGCTGAATCTCAGAACCTCCATTAAAGTATTTGATGTGATCAAATGCCCATGTTGGCACATAATTTCGGCCAAATGGTACATCTATAGGCCTCTTTGGTGGGGCACTTATAACTCCAGAAGCCAAAAACAGAGCACTCAGGCAAAGAGTCCATAGAAAAGAAGCCATCTCTGATCTTTCCTTGTAACAAGCTGTTACCTATGATGTTCCAGTGCCCAGACTCCTTTATTTATAGTATAAGCAAGACACCCTTTTGCTTCACTCTTAGGTGAGAGTAGTAAGCTGAAGTGTGACAGTACCGTAAGATTAAAATAATACTTCACGGGTATTTTTTGATAAGATATTTCACTGCATTTTCATAATATTCATTGTATTGGATTGCTTTCTTCTAGGAAATAGAAGGGCCGGCCAACAGAGGGAAACATAAGAGTGAAATCTGTCTCATGAAGAATTATTGGGGCATGCCAACCTGATCATGTAATCAATCAATGAATGCAATATACTAACTGATCTCCGATGCTGGTTTGGTGGGGTTTCATCTGCTTCATCCACCGAGTAAGCACATGCAAATATTTGAAACAAAGGGCCCAATCTCATGTTGAAACCACTAACAGTAAGCTTATAGTTAGTTTTTGGTTATTAAACAATAAATATATTGAGGCCATGCCAATTTTCATTCAGAGTTTATTATTTGCATCTCATCTCAATAGTTGAGCAAGTAAGAGACATGATGCGTTGCAACATGACTTCAAACAAACTTTAATGGTTTCAGGTTCCATCTATTGGCTCCCCTGATTTCAATACTTTTTGCTTCTGTTTCTATTTTCTAAAAAAGGGTTAGAACTTAAAAATCGGTTTGTGGGAATGCATAAAAAAATGCAAGAATAAAGAGACAGCAGATTGGGAGTTGCATGTGGGTTGGTTGTGATACCGCTTTGATCAATGAAAAGGAAGTTAGGGCACATGGACTGGCTTAGGTTTGCATAAACCATGTTCCCATTATTTTGTTTACTTCTGGCTCCGGTTGTTGTGCCGCTATTAAAGGACTTCTTGAATACACAAAGTCATGACAAGGAACCAACTTTTGGTTCTGCATTTAAACAAGAGCCTTAATAGCTGCAGCTCCTTCCCAGTAGCTACCATCAGAGTTCAGTTCCAGTTATACTATTTTGATTTATTGGGATCTTTGGCTCATCCTATATGATAGATGTTGATCTTCTAGGGTTCACGACCACACCAGAGACTCTAGAGCATTTTGATCACCAATTGGTTACCAAGAGAAATGACAACTTTCACTTCACAATTTTGTATAAAAGTTGGACCAATTTAATGAATTTCTTATGCTACAGATGTCCCAATTACTACCGACAACATAGCTTAGTTGAAGATTAAATGCTGTTATCAACCATACGTGCGAGAGTATGAACTTTAGTTTTGACCTCTTTTATTATTTAAGTTCTACAAACCAAACTACCTAGAACTTGTAACTAGTAAAATTCAACTTACCTTCTTGTAATTTGACAATCTTTTAAATATCTCTAAATTATTATAAATTTTAATTTACCTCCATTTTTATTTAAAAGATAAAAGAAAATTAAGAACACATTATATAAATATTCTTTTATTTTCTAAGATAAGTTGAGATTTATAATAATTTAAAGAATATTTTAAAATTTATTATTTTAAGATAGGTAACCCAAAATCAAACCACTCAGAAGTTACCCAACGTATAAAAATTAACTTAGAAGTGATAATATTAAATATGTATATATAGAATATTGTTTATACAACAGAAGAAACAAAGGGCAAGTTGTTCAATGAATATGGGTAGATGTTTTGGGTCAGGACTTGATTTAGGAGGTGCCAGTATCAATGTGATTCAAAAAAACTTCAAGATAGGCTATAGCCATGCATTTGTGGAAAGTTCAGAATAAAGAAAAGAAAAGGGGCTTTTGGTTAAATGTTCTGGGGAATTGTCCTAATGAGGCAGCAAAAAAACCCAGCAAGGCATGTGCTTGTATGCTACCCAACCACGTGTGGTGTGCTTTTTATTAAATATTTTTGGCTCCACAATAAAGCAGCTGCAGTCCTGCCGTCCAACACCAGGAGTTGCAGAAAATTATGGACACTAGTGAAGGGTTTTCTAAGGCCAAAACAGGAATGTAATTATGTAAATTTATGTTAATTAAGTTAAATAGCTTTGTACACAAAGTGTAAACACAAGATCTCTTGATCAAATAAACTTATAACTATGAGTTGCTAAATTAATCTGATGTTTTGGAATTTTGGCCAAAGCTCTGTAAGATAAAGTTGGTTTAGTTTTTAACTGTGAGTTTCATAGAGTAATGAATGATCTATAAATACCTTCCATTGTGTAATATTAAAATTTAAAAGCTGCTTTGGATCTGATAATCTTCATCAAGCCTCTAGTTAATCAAATTAAATAACAAATGCAGATTATGCAGTGTAGGAGTATATGATCGATCGTCAGGCACAGGTGAATTAGTTTATCAATATGATCTATGCTGTCAGAGATCGTTATCATCTTTCAAAATAATCAATAAATGGGACAGTTTAGCATATTTTGAGTACCTTCTATAATTTTATTTTTATTTCTTTTGTAATCAAGTAACGAATGATATTCCTAAAATACCATTCTTTACAAGGCTTTGGATCCCATAACTAATAATTTATATTTCAAGCGTGTCACTGATGAATTAAATTCCTACAAGCACACACATGAGAAGGCTGCACTGCTATTTATGGCTAAGCATAGAAAGTCCCAAGAGATTGCTTAAACCTAGAGACTAGAGTCAACCAACAAGAAAAGAGCCATGAAAATAAGTGAAAGTAGATACCAACAACTGGCTCCAATCAGTTGAGTCTATAATAATCCCAATCTCTAGGCAGTTTAGTGGTGTAAATAGCATTAAAAGTTGAGTTGGTTTGGCTTATTGCATCAGCAACAAAAATCAGAACAACACAGCAACCATTCAGTAATTGCAATCAAAATGCAAAGCCTGCTGCAGATCTAATCTCATTCTCACCAATGCATGATGGAGACAAAAAAGTTTTCACTTTTTTCAATTCAGATGAATCAAGAACCCAACAAACCCAACAAGGGCATGAGTGAAGGCCTTGTTGGAGTTATAATCTTCTTAAATTTTATTTGTTGGAGTTTTAAAATTTGAGTGAAAACAATTTTTTTTTTTTTTAAAATGAGAGTTGACGTCTCTCAAATATTTGAGAGGGTTAAAAATATGAGTGGTGCCATATTAAAATTAATGTAAATGACTCACAATATATATAATTGTAAATATCATCATGAATAATAATTCTCATTAAAAAAAAAAAAAACCAACAAGGGCCGGGCATCAAAAAATATACTTATAGTAACTTGATCCATTATTATAAAGTACGAAGAAAATTATGTAACCCGGAGGATGAGAGACAAGAATATATATAATTCTATGAACTCTCAATAATAATATCCATCCTCACATGTATGCCAATGTATTTTTAGAAAATCCCAGTATTTTGAATCTTTAAACTCTTATGGGACATCAATATTAATTAATGTTTTGAGACAGCTGACAGACTGAAAATACATAGAACTGGCTGTAACATTATCATAATCCATGGTATAGTCCTTACTCCAGAATATGAAGAAGCACAAGATCTGTAAGATGCATCAGGCAAATGAATTCATCAGTTAAACGAGAACCCGTGATTTGGATTTTTGAAATTTTTAGATCGATGTTCAGAGTATGCTAAACATGTATGTGAAGAGAAACAATACAAGTAATGTGCAAATAGCAAGTTAGTAACAATCCGAGATGCTCAGTTAAAATTTAACATTGCAACATTCTATTGTTTGCGGAATCATATGAGGTGATAAACTGAATCTACTCCTGCTTAATGAGGGCAAAATCACTTCTATATAATATAAAATGATTAATATGATACATCTTGATGGATCTGGACCCATCTATATTGGTAAAGTAACGATCGCCAAAAAATAGAAGCAAAAATGTATTTTAAAAAAATTAACAAATAGAAGATATAGCATGACAGCAAATGACAAATATACAGAGTATAAAACTATCGCTTCCACTAGAACAACCAATGTTTCTTCCTCGGTTTCTTTGGAACTGGTGCATCTGTAAAAGAACATGAAAAGTTGTTGTATATTGTACTTGGCGCACCATTGTAACTCAACGCAAAATCATGACAAAAAGATAAAAGCAAACCTCGAATATCGTATAGCGAGTTGTAATGTACCTCTGACCAGAAGCTTAACCACAACTCTGCATCATTTCAAGAGGAGAAAAGGAAGAAATATAAGAATATGTTCACAAAGACTACAGAAAAGTAATAGATAAAGCAGGTATTTGACAAGAAGGATCCCATGTTTTTTGTTGCTAATATCAAGTTTTGTGGAAATCCCTGTTTCAAATTGAATGTAGGCCTACCAGCTTACCTAAAACCTCAAAGAGCCATATATCCTTCACTCAAAAACTTTTACAACACAAATAAGACTCTCATGGTTTCTAGAAAGGAATGCTATTGGGTAATGCTATTTCCAATAGAAGTTATTTGAGTAGGCTCAACAATTAAATACTCAATACCATTCACATTTTACAGGTTTTTGTGACTTAATAGGGAAAACAATCATTCTATTTACATCCCGCAGAGTGCAGAAGTTCCATATGCAAGCTCAATTCTCTATCCGGGGAAAAAAAACTACTGGCTGATTATTCAAGCAAGCTCTATAAGAAAATAAGAGAATGTATAGGGGTTTGCAGATTCTAGAAATGCATCTAGTAGTTTCTAAAAGCTCAATAAAATTTGATATGGCAGATAATATTGACTTTTCCAGTCTTACCGCGTTTAGGAGGCTGGTGTTGTGGCATAATTTCAATAAAACAAGTATCTCTGAATGATGTCAAAAGACATATCTTTGCAGCAAACTGCAAAAAACAAGCAGCACTGTCAAGCGCTAATATTAGAAGAATACAGGAAATAGAATTATACACCTACACAATGAAAGATTAATTATGCATAACAAATACATGCTCTCATTGTACTGAACGCATCAACATATAAGAAAAAGAGAACCAAAAAAATGGAAGGACACTAAAATATATTATCATGTTTAACTAGCAAAACAGCAGACAGAGAAAACTTATATCGGTTTGACCAAATGACAGACCTTATCAGCTGCTGCTTGTAATGTGACGTGGTCCCCCCATTCACCAACTCTGCATGATACAGTAAATCAAGGGAAAGAACAACAATGTTATGTAACAGCATTTATGAAAGAGTAAAATAGAATATGAAAGCAATGAGTAAAGGCTTAGCATCAAAAAATAGAAGTGGTGAGACTTCATCAACCAACATACTTTGCCATATTTTTGTAATAGCGTTTATATTTCATTGGGACATAGCCTTCATACGTAGAGCGGTAGTCTTTGAGCTGGAACAAGAAAGAATTTTTGTTAGTAAGCAAAGTAATTGGCAAAGCCTTTCTCTCTATCTCTCTATCTATCCTCATTCCCTTTTAACATAGAGATTTTGTTTTCTGTTTGTGTTCATTAGTTCTTTCATAATTAGACTTAGTGGAGATAAACAGTTAATCATAATTATTTGAATAACATAAACGGTTAATCATCCAGAAAATGTCAGTAATCTTGTACCAGACTCCGCAAAATTTAATTATATTGGAGAACGGATAACAACATGAAGCTAGAAAACCTAATCAAGGGCCTTTTATCCTAAAAAGCTTTGTACAGGAAGTCCTTCATGCGATACTTGATGAACATGGCTTTCAATAAGACTAATCAACCCAAATTAGAGGCATCAAGTTTCTCAATCCATATCCATCATCTTTAACATTCGATGGGCACTTCAAAGACAATATACCTGTTTTACAATCTCTTTCCGGACATGCTTGTGATACTCAGGTGACTTGTACATCTGATCTGAAAGTGCACGAAACTGCAACACAATGTTGAAAATGTAAAACAAGATCTCAAATACTAATACAGATTAGATAGATATAGAGAGTAAGTAAACATTTTCATATTTCACTGCCATCAAAAGTACCTGACAATTTCCATCCCCAGAGACTTTCACTTCATATAAACCGTAAACATTTAGCCTGAGAGAACAATAATAAAAAATTTACTTAATACCTTAACAAAAGAAAAAACTCTAATACAAAAGCAGCAGCATTTCCAAAGACCTTCATGTTAAAAACTTCTAGCATAAAACTCTGCCCAATACAGACCAAGGAGGCAAGCAACATGCATAAGTTTGGAAGATCAGAAGTTATACAGAGAGAGAATTAGTGAATCGTGTGGGGATGACTAGAAATACTTTCTCTATGTTGAGCAATGCAAAACCACTGAAGTGGATTCTTTTCAAATCATCATGTTTAAGGTTCTTTTAACATGATTAGATGGACGACCAGATAACTTCATACACCTTTTCATCCATGCAGAAGAGGGAGCTTCCTCACATCGTAAAATTCCAATATTACTTGATGAGATATCATTTGCCCATACAATTCCCATGTCATGATAAATCCACATAAAGATGGCCCAATAACTCAGCAGCTTCTCACCGTGAGGCTTTTCAGGTCAAGTATCATTCTCAGATCTTGCTTCCCAGATTTCAAAGAAGAACTGACGAGCACATTTTACTAGCATGTAATTCTCATATAACTATCCTCTTATACAATTGTTTCCTAAAGAACTATGTATTTCATTAATAAATACATGTTGAGCAAAACTTTAGTTCTTTAGCTCATTAATAAATAAATTTGAACAAAAGTTAAGTTCTAAAAAATAAAAAAAATAAAAAAACTAATAGGCCGACTTTAGCGGCTAAGTATAAGACATACCTCTGGAGAAGCCGCTGGTGATCCAAACTGGCATCACTCATGTTGGGGATATAGGAGTTTATCTTTGGGACATGCTGAAAGTTCAAGAAGTGCAAGATAAGAATCTAGAAAGGCATCTTTCCTTTGGCGAAAGATAGAAGAGGGAAGGGAGTGCAGATCAAAGAAGCAACAAAAAATCAATGCCTTTAGTATTTATCATGCAATAGTCAGAAAGAATGAGCAAATTAAGATAAACAACAAAGTGTAATGAAACCTTTCCAAACAATAAATTCTTTGCATCTTATAAAAAGTCAATAAGTGCAGGAGAGGGCAGCAGGCAAAAGAAATTCAAGGGGAGACATATTGCGAGGTAATAATCATCAGCAGAAATCAGTTAGAACCACAATGCCTACAAAGAGATGAGTTTAACTGCACTGGAAAAAAAAAAAATTAAAAGGCAAGGCTAACTTGGTCTGCCCTCAAGTACAAGTATGGACAGAGGAAAAGCAGGAACCATTTAGCACTTCTAGTGATTCTCTCATACTGTTGTGAATATTGTTCCCTAGGATTCAAGGTGCAGATTCTGAAGTTAGGAAAACCTCTGATATTATTAACCTTTCTGACGTTTGCTACTTTTAAACTAAGATTATAATCCATGAGCCAAAATGAAAAGGAGGCATCTTACTGGAATAGGTGCCAAGTTGGAAAGGCGTCTAGCAACTGCACCATCTAAATTTGCATACTCTTCTGAAAGTACTAAAGCAATCATCCGGTCATCCTCAGTATCCTGCTGACTGCTCAAAGATGAGCTAGAACTAGCACCAACACTTTCAGTGCCATTCCTCATCACGTAACCCCGCAAAGTACTACCAACTTAATGAAGCGATCACACCAAGTAAACAGCCCTTTGCCACAGAACTGCTTAAGATAAAAACTTAAATGAATCACTACCATTACAATGAAAATAAAGATATAACACATTTGACATGCTTGATACATTCATATCAATCAACACAGCATAAAGATAAAATGAACCAATTAATAGACTACAATCATCAATATGCAAATGTGACGAACATGACAAAACCCAATAAAGATTTCGATCAATATGAAGCCATCCATTACAACAAAAGAAGCTCAAATGCCAGTGGCTGAATTATATCAACAAATGAACACAGTATTTATGTAAAATGTAAAAGCAACATAACACATCAATATGTTATAATAGACTACAATCATAAAGATGAAGATAAAATGAACCAATTAATAGACTACAATCATCAATATGCAAATGTGACGAACATGACACAACCCAATAAAGATTTCGATCAATATGAAGCCACCCATTACAACAAAAGAAGCTCAAATGCCAGTGGCTGAATTATATCAACACATAAACACGGTATTTATGTAATAAGTAAAAGCAACAGGCAGATGGCTGTCCATGAAAATGAACCAATAGCAACAAGGCAGATGGCTGTCCATGAAAATGAATCAATCTGTCCAAACAATGAACAGTTGCACACTCATACTGCCCAGAGAATGTTAATCATTCCATTTCTATGATTGAAATCCAAAACAAGAACAAGGCTAATCATTGGATGGAACTAAGAATAAAAAACAAAAAAACAAAACAAAACTGATCATCAAGATTCAAGAGAATATAAGAAACCAATCAAAATGAATAAGATTTAATTACATACATTGAGAGAATTCAAGAAAACGATTAAGTCTTGCTACCTGGGAAAGAGATGGATGATTTATCTCAAATAAACAGAAGATGAAAAAGTAGAAGAAAAAGAAACCCCAGAAAGCCTTTGCTTATTCTCGTGATGAATAGGTTGGTTGGTTATGGCAGGAGTTGAGATTAAAAAAGAAAAATTAATAAAGATAGATATTTGGTTTGTTTATTATGTTTAGATTTTCGACAGTCCGCCGAAACAGAGTTGACGTTGGGAGGCGTTGGTAGTTAGGCTTCCGCGGTTTCACGGTAATGAGACAGGTTCTTTCCTCTCTCGACACGTGTGCTGTTTTGATTTGTCGGCCCTAAACCGTGCGCTTGTTTCTTTCTTTGTCAGTGTTCATCATATCCTCAACCATGGCAAAGTCGACTTACTTGGACCCACATTTGAATTATGATGCCATAAAAATTTTCTTTTGTTTTTGATTGTATAATAATCTTGTTTTCTTTACGCGTCTATGATTAATATGATAGAGAACACTACATTTTTGTGAAGGATTCAAAGTATAGCATTTGAGTTAGGGCTGGCAAAAACTGTACCAAGTCGTGTGTACATAATATAAGTTGACACTGGTCTATTTAATAATTATATTAAAATATGAATATTCTAATCAACACAAAATATAATTAAATTATTTAATAATTCACTTAATATCGATATATTTAACAAAATTTATATGTACACACACGCGTATATACATAAAATATTATTTATCGATATTATAAAATATATATATTTACAAAAATTCTTACACATTTAACTATTGAAATTCTAATTTTATATATATGTAAATAATATATTATATATCAATGTTATAAGATATACATGTTTACTAATATTTTATATATTTATACTATTTAAATTCTAAATTTACATGGAATTATAAAAATAAAATACCATAAATATCTTCATTCTTCCTTAAGAAAAACCAAGAAAATAATGTATAATATTTGAGTTTTGATGATGAGAACTTACATATTGATTTAAAATAAAATATATATTATATTATTAATCGGATAAATAGGTCAAAAAAATTAACTTTAAATGGACATGAAAAAAAAAAATATGTTGACCCAAAACTCAATACATTTAATAATTGTCAAATTTAACTATTTATACTCATTTATTCGTATTACATTTGTATCAAATAATCAGTTGGTGTCAAATTTTACCACTTAACTAACGTAACCGAAGAATGTGATCAATAACACTTTAGACAAGTTTCAAGCGCACACGTTCAAGTATTGCCAAAATCCTGTATTTTAGGACCTACAAGCATCCCACCAAAAGACAAAAAACGAGAAAACCAAAATAAAATCCACCGGAAACATTTTATTATTTTGTTCACTCAGGCTAGATTTTTTAAGTGATCAAGTTCGGGCTTGGGATTTTTTGTTCGTTTCATGCGTAGGAATTGATAAAACCAAATTATAGATTTGCATTTGCTAATTTTCTCGTGTTTTATGCAGAAGTTTTCAATTTCTAAATTTTCCATTTCGGTCGATACACATCTCAAGGAGGATGAAGTGAGTAATTTTGATCTCGGTCATTATTTTTATTTTTTATTAATTTCTTTTAGTGCATTAAATTATTCTCTCTTTCGGTGTACGATTTAAGGCACCGAAAAAAAAAAAAAGATTAAAATTACTCACTTCATCGTCAATTATTTCCTTGCATTTCAGACTATACACATCTGTGATCTGTCAAGTCCAAAAGCCCAAAACATAAGTCCACTCCATAATTAACGCACATTTGGTTGGCAAAGCACAGAACAGAGAACGTAAATACGGACCTCTAACCCTAGGAATCCTCTCAAACACAAAAAATTATAAAAATAAAATAAAACAAATTAGTTATCAGGTTTTGCAGAAACATAAATCTTAATAGCAACTTCAAAGAACATGACGTCAGGACCCACCATGACCAAATACAAAAATCCACAAACTGATCCGTTCGGGCTTTCTTTTGAAATTCTTCAAGGATGCATGAAGGTAGGCTAAAACTGCTGCCCCCATGCATATTGATTTATCTTGCCAAAATCTTCTAACAAAAGGACGGTAAACATATGAAAGCAGTACTCCTGATAAAAATTAACCAAGGTAAATATAAAATGTATGCTCGAGCAGCATACAGAACTGTTCTTCACCATCAATTGGTGTATCTTGGAAATGACTTCGAAGTTTCCCAAAAACATCTTCTCCAATCCCCAAGTACTGCACAGCTTGCACTCTACTTCTCTCTTTTCCTGTAACTGGGAGGCCATCTATTGGCAGACTAAAAATAAAGAGAAGCTAGGAAATACAAAGCAACCATATGACCTTACGAGACATGCTATTAAGTCTCTATCCTTGTCCACTTTATCTTTTGTTTTCAAAAATGGCGAAAAGCACATATTTCGAATTTTTTTCCTTGATGACGGCATTCAGCCTCCATTTGATCAGGTTGTTCATGAAGCACTTAATACTTCCCTGCATTATGATACATCATGTTACCAAAATATAGCTTACATACCTTATATATAGTTTAGATCTAAAAATAACTAACCACATGATTTGCAAGCTTTGCCATGATGTATATACCAACAGTCCACAGATTGTGCACTCGTTACGGGACAAGAATGACTGTTGGACAGACTGGACAACTTTTCTTGGCAAAATTAACAACCTGATCTAGTCTTCGAAAAAAATTCAAGAAGCAAGGCTGCTGAGCATAGCAGAAATGAAGAGAATACAAATAACTGTTAAAAAAAATTGTAAAAAACTAGCTGGAGGATGTGAAGTGACAGCAGTCACAAAGTAGAGACATTAGAAAGAAAGACAACATAAGGATCGACAGAGTCAGAAGAAAGTAAAAAACTTCTACAAGCTCAGATCTAAAGGGCTCATAAATAATGCAGCTTGATAAGTTAACAAATCACTTCTTAACACAAAACAAATCAGTAGTATGTAGGTTGGCTGCCCTCACTATTACTATTTTTTTTTTTTTTGGCTAAGAAATAGAATATTGTTATTATGCAAAAAGCAGCAGATCGAAAGAAAAACATTATCCGAAAGGTAAACAAATTTAACAATTAAAACAAACAAAAAATCTCTGCAGATAAAACTCACGAACAAGCAGCAGATGCAAATGCAAATCTGGAAATTGAAAACTTTCATGCATAAAATCAGGCATAAAACACACAAAAAGCAGCATATGCAAATCTAGATCAATTTCCTCAAATAAAACACACAAAACCCCAACTTAATCACTTAATATATCTAGCCTGAGCAAACAATATAACAAAATCTTACAGGTCAGTGAGAACATGGCAGCTGGATCACAAGACGTCATTTCATTCTTTACAGACGGCAATCATCACGATCAGTGCATCGACCAAGCCTTTTTTCACATTCTATTGAATATTGCATTAACTTGTCATTCATCTCTGCACCCCGTACCCATCCATCTGCGGTGACTTGGTAAACTCTCTACCAAGGATATAGCAAAACGTGATTAACCGAACTGCAAATCCAGTAGAACAATTAACTGCTGAAAACATTTAATGACAGGCACAAGCCTAGCTCAATTGAAAACCATCTGAATGTATGACGGGGGCATTCCACCATTTTAATATGCTGCCATGTCAACCACATGTTAGTTGTGGGCAAGCAACTGTTCTGGTTAGCAACAATCAATCTATCAATGCATGAAGGTACAGAAGGAATCCTCATTCAGCATTTCCTAAAACTTAATATTTGCCATTTTTCAAGAGGCTGAATTGAAAAATAGGGAAACCGACATCTCTCCTAAAACTTCAGCGTTTCCTCTTTTTAAAGCCCTTGCCAAATGAGAATGAACCAACTGTATATCGTGAATTAATAAGTTCTCGAGGTATAGCTGCTCCAGAAGATTTTAAAATATCAACCAACTCCTGAAACAAATTCTTATTCTCCTCATTCACAAATACAATTGCTGTACCCTCCTCTCCCATTTGAGAAGCCCTACCTATTTGATGGACATACTCCTTGATAGAATTGGGCATGTCAAATATGATAACCTGCCTCACACCCAAGAGTTCAACTCCTCGACCCAAAATCCCCGTGGCCACAATCACAGGGACTTCTCCCACTAAAACTGACCTCATTATTTCTCTTCTCTCCTTCATGGGCTTCTCCCCATGAATTGATAAGGCTTTCATCCCTGTAGTGACTGAAATTGCATTAGACAGGAGATCAGCCCCAAGTCTTGAACCCACATAGACTACAGCCGGTGGAGTAAAATGCTGCTTGCTCATCAATATGTCAAAAAGCTTTTGCTTCTTTTTATTTGACTCAACCCAGATAGCAAGTTGCTTAATAGCCTTATTTGGCATGTTAGGCTTGCCAACAGAGACAACAACGATATCCTTTGATATGGTGCTCGACATTTTCTCCACCTCTTGTGATATCGTCGCAGAATACATTAAGATTTGGGGTAGCGAAAGGGCCCTGAAAATCTGCATCACCTGCTCTTGAAAGCCCCTTTGAAGCATGCAGTCAACCTCATCCAAAACAAACATCCTTATGTCATCTAGTTCTATATCATGCTTCATTAGAAGGTCAATGAGCCTGCCTGGAGTTCCTACAATCAGTTCTACTCCTTGCTGAATACGGTAGACCTGTCTGGCCATAGCATCACCACCAACCACAAGTGCAGTTTTGAAAGGCAAACCTTTTCCAAGCAACTTAGCTTGTTCCTCAACCTGGATACAGAGCTCCCTGGTTGGAGTTAAAACCATGGCTAATGGATTTTTCTGGTTCTGCGAGTGGTGAAGCCGAAAATTTGCAGATTGAGAAATAACAGGAATAAGAAAGGAAGCAGTTTTACCCGAGCCTGTATTGGCAGAAACAAGCAGGCTTTTACCACTCAAAGCAGCTGGGATTGCTTGCATTTGGACAGGTGTGGGCATGTCATAACCAGCAGCTTCAATATTTTGGAGGAGCTTCTGAGATAAACTGCAAGAGGAGAACGACAGAATAGGTGCCGGAACTGCATCTCCCTTCACATTGATTTCCAGTCTCTTCCTCAGCGAATCAGTCTGACCAATAGTCAACGATTGAAATCCTGAGTTATCATCAGATTCTCTAACGTAGAAACACTCATCAGTAGCAGGTAATCTTTCAGGAGGCGGGGGAGGCACAACCCGCATCCCCCTGCTAGCATTGGCAACCCTGCGTAACAGCTTTTGTTTACATTCCAAACTGCAGACATCGTCGTCCGTCTCATCACAAATATACTCACCATAGCGGCCACATATCACACATTTTGGCTCCTCCGGCAGAGCTTCTCTCTGATCCTTACTCCACTCTTTCACATCACTTTGTGAATCTGATGGAATGAAAAATCACACGCATGGTACAAACGTCAGTGAAAAAGCATGAGGAGAAAAGAATACAAAACAAAATTGAAGCAACAAGAAGATGAAAATGGCGTTGGCCAGTAATATTATAAAGCAGCAGCAAAATTTTAAGACTAATAAAGAGTTTTGTGGGAAGTTACCATCGACTTCATCCCCATTAGGGATTGCCGTATTTTGATTATTCGCCATGATTAAAATCGAATTTCAAGTTGAAATCAAATACATTCTGAAAAAAGAAAAGAAAAATTCGAACAAGAAAATAGCGTCGGTTATGTAATTGGATACGTTGATTCGTCAAAATAACAAGAAATAAAATTGATCAACTAATTGCAATTAGTCATTTACAAATTTGCTGAAATCCTAAACGACCCTTTCCCCCTCGATAGCTTCGTAGAGTAGATACAAACAAAGACGAAAGAAAATATCTTTGCTCAAACCAGGCGAAAACTGAAAGGCTCGGGCCTTTCTTTCAGATGCTAAAAACTTACAATCCAAACGCCGCCTTAATTATTTCATTTTCTCACTTATCGGCTTTGCCACTGAAACGACAGCGTACAGGGGTAATAGAAGTCAATTTCTTTTTTCTTTTTCTTTTTTTTGAGAAGAGTAGTCAATTTAATTTAAAAGTTTTATTTTTTCCATTTCTTAAAAAGTTTCTTTTTTTAGGAAAAAGAGAAAATTGTTCAAAATATGAAAAATGTAACAGATTATTCATTTCCTAAGACGTGCTCAATGCATTGTATAGTTGGAAAGCAGGTGTGAACCGGATTAAATCTTAAGATTATATTGGATTAGTTAGATTAGATACAATGCTATCATTTGTTTAGTATAATTTTGGATAGGAGTATTAAGTTTAATAAAATAAAATAAAATAAATATTTTTAAATTATATTTCTGATTGTTAAATTAATATCTATATTCAAAATACTATTAATAAATAATTAAATAAATATTTATATTTAAATTTTTGGATTAAAATCTTGATACTTAATCTTAGATTAAAAATTCAAGTTAAAATAAATTATTGATATTGGTAGTAAATTTGAATTAAAACAAAATATTGAATCAAATCTAAACCCATGTGAGAATGGGCTCTAGCAATCCCATTAATTTGGGATTGAAATTTAAACTAATTTACTAGTTTTCACAGCCAAACATACCTTAGATTAAATTAATTTTTTACCCATCAAATTAGTTTAATCTCATATTTGTTTCATTCTAATGCAATTATAATATTATGATGAAATATCAACTGTTTGGGGGGAAATTTGAATGTTGACATTGGTTAATAACTTAATGATATGTGGCAAAGAAAATCAGTGAAGTGAAGTTAACTTGTTTGACCAAATGACAATATAGCTCTCAAAGGTCAGGAGGTAAGCTCTCTGAGGAAAACGATAATTTTTTAAAATATGCCTAATTTCAAAGGGTATTATCAAAACTCAAATTTTGTTAATTAGAGATAACACATGAACAATGCTCGTCATCATGAAAAAATAAAGTATCTTCTTTTTTGGCTAAGAATTTTTTGGCAAAGAATAAAGAGTCAATAAGAATAAAAATTCTTTGAGTAAATCAATAGGAGGAAACCACGTCAGTTGTCTTTTGCTACTCTTTTAAAAACATTAAGATCACTACACCACTTTTTGCCATGTAGCAAAGAGTAAGGACCACATAAAGGATAGAAGAATTACTTGATAAGGACCACATAAAGGATAGAAGAATTACTTGATCACCAAGCTTATTTAATCACTATCAAGTGAATAAAAGAAAAAGACAATAATAGCCCAAGTTGAGGAAGGCAACACTAATAAAAAATCTCTATATGGCAGAAAAGACAAAACTACCCCTAGGGCACCAATCCTATATATAGTTAAAACACAAGATCATCTTTTTCAAATCTGATTTCTTGAGTGTTTGCTTCATTTTCTTCTTCCTCCATTTTTACATCTCCATTGAAGACTTTGGCCATCTTATTTCTCAAAAAAACTTTTCCCTTACTCTAAAACTCCTAATTTTCATAAGACCCACGTCTTCCTCGTGTTATTATTCATTATCAACAACCTTGTATATAAGGTTTTGCTAATATTGTAAAGCAAATCATGTAATACTTCACATATACAGTGGATTAGAGATGATTACTCTCATAAATGTAGGTCAAAAGGCTTAACCATGTAAAATCTTGTGTGTTCTTTATTATTTATACTTATTTTCTACTTATTATAATAGTTATATTACCCAAATCACATTTCCTTTATGAGTTCACTTGAGTTATACCACAAATCTTGGATAAACTTTCTAGAGCTCTCCTCAAGTTCACCATAGCTATACACTGAGCTCTCTTGAACTCCCCATATCAACTCCCTAAATTAACTCCTCAGAGCTCTCCATATTATTTTAAACTCACAACACATCAGTTCACCTCCCCAATCACTTCAGCTCACCTCCCAAATCATCTCAGTGCACCATTAAGGTCACCTCAACTACTCCTTCTACCCTAAATAGCATAATACTCCTAAACCCCAATATTTGCTAGCCCATTCCCCCCCCCCCCCCAAAAGATAATAAATCAATTTGTTTTAATCGGATTTGACCTAAATCTAGTGAGAACCACCCCTATACGGTTTGAATTGGATTCTAGTGAAAATTCAGTTAAAACAACAACTTATGCGAAAAAAATGCAATTACCAACCCAATCAAGAAATTGTTGGCAAGATTTAAATAATAATTTTTTTTCAAAAGAAAAAAAGGTGATTATTTTTTTCCAGTATTTTATAATCTAACTGATAACACACGAGATTTTATTAAATATGATCACATGTCTAACTTGTCGACTTGGGCCTCTGTTGGTGGGTATGGGTTCCAGGCCCAATACAATTACCAAATTGTCCATGTTATGTTTATTGTACTTCTTAATGCATGTTCGTGCGAGTGATCATTTATTTGAGATTATTAATTAATATTAATAATATAGAAATAATGGTTGAACAAAATCAAAGCTGAATTATTTTTATTAATCGGTAGAGAAAATATTACAACTTGAACATGGTCGTCTTTCACACTACGCGACCAAGCTGGTATTACACATACATTCATTGATACGTACGTACGTACATACATGCATACATCAACACCCATGCATGTACTATTTCCCCTCCGGCTGGTAATTCAGCAGCAGCTAGCGACCAAAAATTTCGCAGGCTGCCTAATAGAGGGAGAAGGGTAATTAATTAATTATTAACTTAAGCGCTTCTGTCGAGCATATCTTGGTACCTCTTGAAGGAGAGTTGCTTCTGCATCAATATCTGACGATGAAACCGCTGGATGAACAAGTCAGCAAGGTGGTCTATTTCATCTTCCAATCTGAACTCTTCCCCCTCTGGTTTCGATTTCTTCACCAAATCAATCACAGACCCTCCTCTTCCCCCGTTCTCCAGCTCCATATCATCAGACAACGTGTGCGTTAAGTCCGGATACTTATTCTCGTCATTCTCACCGCATTCTTCCTCTTGGTTCTCAAAATCATCAGCAACTTCCGTGTGAGTTGGGTTGGGAAGTGACTCGTGTACTGATGAGTACACGGCGTCGTTGTCATGTACTACAATCGCCTTGCTTTCTCCTTCTACTTCATCGTCTTCATCTTCATCTTTCTTCTTGCTGTGATGATAATGATGATGATCTTGCTGGCCCATCAGAGCCCGGAGCTTCTCAGAAACAGAGCTCATGAGGATCTTTTTGTTTCGAAGCAACGAGAATATGATCAAACGAGTCCTTATGTCCCTAGTCTTGGTCTTGAGAGCTAGGGTTTTCGCCTTCGCCATTGCCGTTACCACCGTTATTATCTTCTTCAAGAACCCTGACGCCTTGTTCTTCATTGTAATTAACAAGTTAGAGAGATCGAGATGGAGATAGAGGTGTTGTTTGTTTGTTTGTACGTACAAAATATTAGTTGTAGTAGTACTCTTGAAAAGAGAATTTTAAAAGAGTGTTTTTTTCGTCATGGAGAAGCTCAAGAGAGGTCTAGGGCTTTATATAGAGATGGGAGTTAAAAGGATATAATGGGGACTGTGTTATATGATTGGGTCCATACCCTTATTGGCCATTAGCCAAATTAATGTGCCTTTATTGGGTTTTGCGAAAATTGTTTGAGAGAAAGAGTGGTCATGAAGCAAAAGCAAAAGTGGAAGCCATTATTCAAGCAAGGAAAGGGAAAGTGAAAGCGACAAAAGTAATGGGACAGGTGGCTCGATGGTTAGGCTTTGATCTTAAGTATAAGGATTATTGTCGAGGGGAAGCTACAGATAAACGAAATTTGGCAGCAAGGTAAAGAGTTTATGTTCTTATTACTGTAAAATTATCTCTATATAAAATTGAGTAGTGGAGGAGGGAAGAGCTGCCTTTAACTTTTAAGATTTTAGGTTCGATTTAAGGAATTTTTCACAGCCACACTGATATTATTTAGATGCCATAAAAAAGTTTACTTGTGGTGGGGAAGGTTTCCTTAGTGCTGAGGAGAAACTAGTCCCATACATGCCCTAAATTATATGATATTTCTTGGTTGTTTGGATATATTGGTCCTTAAAAATTTTTGAGGGGTCCCCTCATTTGTCATTTCTTATTCATAATTTTTTTTAAAGCGAAATTCCTTTTAAATTATTGTGACAATTTCTTTCTCAAAATATCCCATCTACTTGTGTGTATTAATTTGGTTGGATGCGTTGATTTGTAAATATTATACTAGATGTGTTTCTAGATAGTTTTTTTTTTTTTAATCTCTACATATCATCCTCAATCTTACAACATATATACATACTATATATCAAAAATTACTTCTCAGTAAACATCTTTAATTTAATGCAAATAATTAGGCCGCTATTGCACACCAAAAAGCCATGCATAATGGTATTTGTTCATTTTATTAAATTATTGAACTGAGATCCAATAAGAGTTTCATCTGCAGGGAGAACTGTTGATTAAAGAAAGAGCAAAAACCAAACCCACTACCAAACGCATCACAAGAAGTGCTTCTGCAACTTTAGCTTTATGTTTGTTTGTTTTGTGAAATGACAAAAATAAGCAGAAGCACCTGCTTGGCAGCAACTTTTTGTTAGTTCAGTTGGAACTATACTTGCCTGTACACCAAATAACAACGATGAGAAAGCTGGTCCCAGCAGCCAGTTGTTAAATTTTCCTCCTTCTCTTTCTTTTGCTTAACCGAGCTGTGTTCAGTCTTCAATACAAACGGCTCCTAAAAGGCTACCTACTTATTCCAGTAATCCGTGGCTTTTTCAATTCTCAAAAGAATTTGAATACTGCTTTCATCATTTTTTTTTTTTTTAAATTTAATTTATTGATTCATCAACTATAAAAATTCTTTTGACTCTTGCCTCTGTTACGCATCTGCTTTTTCAATACTTAGCCTCTAAGTATATGCAGATATTTTTGTTCGTGCACATATTGTTTTTCTTTCCTTTCAACATTTGCTGCAATTAATTTATTCACATTTCGTTTGTCATCATTCTGATATTCGAATCTGGCCTCCCCTTACTCGTTGCTTCCTCCTCCCCAAAGCGAAACATACATCTTCTCCTCATACTATTCTTATATTGCAAATATATTTGACTGTTTAGAGGTTTCTATGCTGATTAATTAATTAATCTTCTCTGATGATCAAAATCGAATCAATGCACCTAAATTGAAATCAAATTTCCATAGAGTTGTATGAAGAGAATATTTCATGGCGGTTCGAGAATAGATTGTGGATGGAATTTAAGAAATGAGAGAGTATACATTTAAAACGCCCAAAATTATTTTTACATAGAAGTTATGGATTGATCGCATTTTACATGTAATTTAATCGAGTTAATTGGGTGATTCAAACATATCAAAAAGACCATCTTCTTCTAAACTATATATCAACTTGACAACTTTCACATGATCAAAATTAACCCAACTTCATTATAATAATCTATTATATATATAGCAAAGAAAAAATAACTTTTGGTCAACTAATAGTGAAGCAGGAACTCTGTTGTCAGCAAGCATGAACTAATTAATTAGATGTAAAACGTTTCTAAAAACAACGGCTAGCTCTCAATCTCATCTCGTGCAACTTGCATTGGCTCTTATATGAATTACAAAGTCAAAAGGGCAAAATTAATTAGTCACATTCTTTTTCATTTCTATGAACCAAATAAAGGTCGCAATTCCCGCACGCAGTATATCGTATGCTGCCTTTTAGTTGTCATACATAATTTCTAAAGAAGAGAAGAATTTTACGTCATTTCTTTTTTTGAAAAGTTGTGAAAAGTTTTATAACACGATCGAGCATTGAAACTTTTAGCATTCATGTTCATGCATGAGCAATATTAATAATAAAAATCTCATGAATTTGCCTCTATTCTTCCATTTCAGGTCAGGTCGTTCCTTTCTTGCAAATGCTGTAGATCTGTGGCCAGTAATCGATTTGAGTGTTAAAATGATCTATATTTGCTTTATTAGAGTGGTTAGGTTATTATACACAAACTACAAGGACAGTAGCCAATAGATACATATATTGACGATATACATTGGACTTGAAATCTTCTAACTCATTAAACGTAACGTTAATATCAACACTTAATGTGGAACATTAATTAAATTCGAAACCTTCAAAATTAATTACAATTCGTCGATCCTAATAATAATTCTATTATAGTGTAGTATGGATGTTGATTAATTTGAGCCCCAGAATAGACTGGATCTTCCTTCAAATAATCTTCGAAAAAATCTTCACATAACAAGCCAACACAGTAACATGTTAAATTGCAATTATAGTTAAATTTGTATAATCAAAGATAAAGCAGCCTTGAAATAAACCAACACTGCAAGTCTGTGACTATTAACTTATTGGAAACAATAAACCCCCTAAGGATGTGGTCGGATTGATTGTAGTGCCGTTGTAGTCTCTACTAAAAACTCAGGTTCGATTCTTGAGGATGGTAAAAGAGTAAAAATTATATTTAGGCTTACCCACCCCCTTACCTTTAAAAAAAAATCATTATTAGAAACAATAAGGGATTTTGATCATATCGATCATTTTCCGTCATACAAATATCTAAGAGAAAAGCAGGAATTTGGTGCCCACATACTTTCTTTCTTCGATGTATCGACTTGTCAACTTTTACATAAACTTTATATAGAAACATAAAAAAGGACGTACGTCTTTTACTTTTGCTTAACTAATAATGGAGCTGGGTGGGTCTATTGTATTTGCATGCATGCGTAAACTAAAAACGTCTGTAATTACAAGGTCCACAAAGGCACACAATTAATTGAGCATGCACGTTTTTTTGTTATGGGTTTTGTAAATTTAAGCTTTATAGTTGCCACGCTCTCCAACAGTATATACATGGAAAAGGGTTCAATTTAAATATCTCTTTAAGAAAAGAGAATTGCAAAAGTGATAGGAAAATTTGGCTTCGCATACGCACATGCATGAGCATTAGGGCTGTAAAGCAAGCTATGTAATTGCATTCGATCGTGGAGATTTTGTACACATTCATAGAATGATCACCATATCTTATCAATCAATTCGAGCTGTTAAAATCTGTATTAGCCTTTACTAAGATATTATTAAAAGTAAAATTGATCGTATCAAAAAGCAAAACAAGAAATCGGAAACAATTTGAGAGCAATTTCAACTAGCAATATAATAACTATACTAGATGATTTTTCATTTTCCTAAGTGGAAGTGCGAGGAGATTCTTTTGTTGAACGTAATTAATATATTGAAGAAATTATTAAATAATCAAGTGTTTGTCGTTTGATGAAGTCATTGGCCAACTAAAATATTAGTCATGTTGTCCCAACTACTCACTTTAATTCACTATTTACATAATTGATTATGTTAGTCCAATTATTCACACTTGAGTCATCTTGCATATACTTTTGTATATTTGAAAATAGAATAATTTTATGGATGGACAAACCTAGAAGTTAACAGCTGATTGGTAATTGAATTATGTGAATCAATTTCACCAGTTAGAAACGGACTCGTTTGATTGTTCATCATCATATACCAAAATAATTAAATTGACCCAACTCTTTTGGGTTGGGGGGGGACACTCTCCAAATTTGATATGAGCAAACTGTGAAAACAATGTGTTTGATTGTGTTTTAACTGGTCAGTTATCTCAACGTGTATCATGTACATTAAATAAAATTTGGTAGTTATTATAAATATCTATTCCTTCTTTTTTATTTTAGTAGTTTCATTGATATTAGTAAAAAATAGGGTAAATGCTCGTTTAATTTCTATATTTTAATTCAAGTACCTATTTAAATTTTATATTTAAAAAAATCTCAAAAAATCCCTATTGTTAAATATATTAAATTCTTATTCTTATTTTTTATTTTCTTTTACAAGAATACATTACAATAATATTCTTGGGTCTTATGTTAATAAAAAGAAAAAGATGATAATTTATCAAATTAACCTTAAAAGCAAGACAAAAATTTACACCAACTTTTATATTATTATTTTAATTTTAAAATTAATTTGTTAAATTAATTTTTTATAAAATGATCATTAGTAAGATTGTTGTAAAGATATTAAACATGACCTTAAGTTGACTGATATTAATTCATTTATAGATAATTGTTAGTAAGATTATTGCACGCGTAAAAATAATAATTATTCTTTCGTTGGGATATATTGGTTAATTTAATAATAAATAATCATTGATTAATTTACTAACTAATTTTGTTATAGATAAATTAATTAATGTCGAGAATATTGTTGAATAAAAGGAAAGAAAAAGTAAGAGTAAAAATACAATATATTCAATTGCAGCGATAGTTTAAGCTATGTATTTATATGAACTATATGGACATTTAAGTAAAATATAGGGAGTAAATGAATGTTTATCTATTAAAATGCTTAACCAAAAAAATCGATTGAGAAAGTGAGAGAGTAGATCAATAGGGAGAAGAAAAACTTTGGGTCCTTTTTAATGTATTGTTAGGGATTAAGTAGCTAGTGACAATATTCCCCAGTTACAGCTAACACTTGAAGATAAAAATACAAATGAACAAGAGAAAATGCTAAGTAACTTGTCCCGTAATTAATGTGGTTTTAAATCTTAATAATTTTACTCTTGCATGCATGTACCCCATAACTTTCACATTCAGTAATTGTATGGACTATATAAACTGTGAACTAGGATGTCCAATTCTCCCAAATCCTGCCCTCCAAAAAAAAAAATGAAGATATTAAATCTAGAAAAATAGAAACTTAATTAGTATCATTAGTTTGTGTTGTAATCAACTAAAATTAATCTCACGACCATTATATTTTTTACACGAGAATTATCGGTCATAAGTGCATTTGAAAGAGCAATTAATTTCTAGGTACATAGAGTTTTGATATATAATAGTTCTTATTATGATGGAGATTTAACTTTTTATTTAAATAGTAATGGAGATCTGCTGTCTGCCTGCATGTATTCAAAAGTAAAGCTAGCTATGTAATTGAATTCGACCGTGGAGATTTTGTACAGATTCATAGAATTCGAGTTGTTAAAATCTGTATTGGCCTTTACTAAGATATTATTAAAAGTAAAATTGATCATGTCAAAAAGTAAAAGAAGAAATCGGAAACAATTTGAGAGCGAACACATGGCATGCACCATCGTGTGGTTTAATTTCAAATAGGAGATTCTTAAGTGGAAGTGCGAGGAGATTCTTTTGCTGAAAGTAATTAATTAACATGATTATTCATGCCAAACATATTGAAGAAATTAAAGAATCAAGTTGTCTGTTGTTTGAAGTCTTTGGCCGGCTAAAATATTAGTTTTTTTTTTTTTTTTGTCCCAACTACTCACTTTAATTCACTATTTACACAATTAATTATGTTAATCAAATTATTCACACTTGAGTCGTGTTGCATATGCTTTTGTATATTTGAAAAATAGGATAATTTATGGATCGACAAACATAGAAGTTGATAGGTAATTTAATTATGTAAATCAATTTAATCAGTTCGAAACAGTCTCGTTTGATTGATCATCATCATCATCATATAACAAATAATTAAGTTGACATGAATCTTTTGTAAATAAATTAAAAAAAAAAAAAGGAAAAACAAATACTCTCTAAATCTGATATGAGCAAGATTCAAGTCGTAAAAACAATATGTACGATTCTTTCTTAACTAATCAGTTATCTATCTCAACATGCATCATATATATTAAATAAAATTTGGTAGTTATTATAAATCTCTATTCCTTTGTTCTTATTTAGCACTTTCATTATTATCCGTTAAAATAGGAAAATACTTGTTTAATCCATATATTTTATATTTTAAGTTTCATATTTGTTTAGTTCTTATATTTAAAAAAAAAATCTCAAGATATTCTTATTGTTAGATATGTGAAACTTCTACCCTTATTTTATATTTTCTTTTATAGTAATACCAGTGCAATAATATTCTTGAGTTTTATGTTAATTAAAAAAAATGATAATCTATCAAATAACCTTTAAAAGTAACATAAAAATATACACAAATTTTATATCATTATTTTACCTTTAGGATTAATTTATTCAATTATTTTTTAAATAAAATGATTATTATTAAGAATGTTGTAAGGATATTGAACATTACTTTAAGTTGACAGATATTAATTAATTTATAAACAATTATTAGTAAGATTATTGCACATGTACAAAAAAATTATTAAATTAATTTACTTTTAGGATTGATTTGTTAAATTAGTTTTTTATAGAATAATTATTAGTAGGAGTGTTGTAATGATATTAAATATTGATTTTGGTTAACTTATATTAATTTATTTACAAATAATAATTATAAAGATTATTGCAAATGTATAAATAAAAAAATTGTTCTTTCACATTGATGTTTATTGTTTAATTAACTAATAAATAATTATTGGTTAATATGTTAATTAATTTTTATAGATAATTTAATTAATGTCAAGAATATTGTTGTAATAAAAGGAAAAAAAAAAGTAAGGGGAAGAATGTAACATCTTCAATTGCAGAAGGCTTTGAAATATTTTCAAAATATAACTATTAAATAAACATTTAAATCAAAATATAAAGACTAAATAAATATACATTAAAATGCTTAACCAGAAAAATCAATAGAGGAAGATGAACCATTAGATCCTTTGAAGTAAGAGAGTAAATCAATAGAGAGAAGAAAAGCTTGTGTGTTTAGTAATGTTTTTCACTCAGTATTTTTCGTTTTTCAAGAACAAAAATTAAGAAAATATATTCAGTAGATAGTTCTGTAACAGTAAATTGAAAACAAAGAAAATAAAAAATTCTCATTCTCTATCATTTGTGAAGAAAAGTTCAAGAACGCTAAATTGGTGTTCTCCAACTTTAAGGGTATCTCTAATGCTTAATACTATTTTGGTGTAACACCAACACAAAAAATATACTTTTTTCACAATAAATTACTATTTCATCTCCAATCTATTTACACCAAAAAGAATATTCTTCTTTTTATTCTCAAGAATTAATTCAATTAACACAATAAAATATTACTATTAATATAGATAATTAAGTAATAAATAATTTTATATCGATTAACAAGAAAAATATAGAAAATTATTAAATTTTCATTTAATTAACTAAATTAATATTTTCAAAATGAACAAATTAAGATTTTACAGAGAAGATCTCAGTAAGGCTAAGCATCTCAAAATACTTCCAATAATATTGGCTAATATTTTGATGATATTGGAGAATCTAATAATGATTTTCTAAATTATTAAATAATTGTTCTAATTTATGCTAGTAGTAGGAGCTTTTTTAATTTGTGTAATTTAATTTTGTATTTTTAATTTTGTAATATGTAATCTAGTAATTAATGTTATTGGCATTTAATTTTTATTATTAATTTTTGTGTTGAATAGTTTTTATTTAAATATTAGTATAATATTCAAAAATTAAAAAATAAAATAAAAATAATAATAACAACTTAAAATATTATATAAAACAGGACATATATGTAAATAAAAAAGTAATAAGAATATTTATGACTTTTATTCCTAACACCAAATGAATAGTATTGCACCATATTTAGTGCAATACTATTCACAATATGTTGCAATACTATTCATAACACTATTTTGGTGTTACATTGAAGAAACATTTTACACCAAAAATGGTGTAAAAGCTAGCTTAGTGTTAGTTTTGGTGTTACATTGGAGATAGCCTAAGAGAACAAGGGAAAATAATTTTAAAAAAACAGAGAGGAGTGCCAAGTAACTAAAAAAGAGAGGTGTGTCATTTACTTATCTTCCCTGTGAACCGCATATAAATCTCATTTAATTTTCTTTCTTTTTGTACTAAAATCTCATCCCCCTCATTGCAAACTCCCTAATAAAATATTTCCATACATAAAAATAATTTATAAAATTTGTGTCCGACTTTTAATTATTAAATTATAAAAATAATATATAGTGATAATGATAAATTTATTTTGTTTGATCAAAAGTAAAAACTAAATTAATGTAATTAAAAATTAGTTTGGAAGTAATATGGCGTGATTTACTTGTGTCAAGTATGATGATTTTTTTCCCTCTCTCTTCAATGTTTTAACTAATGATATAGACATGCAAATAATTAGATATATGTGAACGCAAACATAACCTGTACTTTTACTTTTTTATAGTATTTTTTGGAATGTAAATTTGAATTGCCCAGTTGTGGTCGGGTTCATTGCATTTTATTTTATTTTAATTAATAATAAAAATAATAATAGACTAATAAAAAAATATTGAATAATAAATGGTTCAAAAATGTGTTTTATAAAATATTATATCAAAAAGATTTTCATTATTTTTCATTCTTTCAAACAAACAACCAAACTCGTTTTTACTATTTTTCATTCTCATCTACTATTTGAAAGTAAGCTACCAATTGCATTTTCAATTTAAAAAATGCCGCATCAAAAACATCATTTTCCTTTTTTAAAACAAACATAAAAAACACCAATTAAAAAAACAATACCAAATGCACTCTTAGGGTCCCTTTTTTAATATATTGTTAAGGAGTACAGGGCAATAATTCCTAGTGGCAGCTAACTCTTGAAGATAAAAATACAAATGAAGAAGAGAAAAATGCAAGTAACTTGTCCCATAATTCATGTGCTTTTAAGTCTTAATGATTTTACTCTCACATGCATGTATCCCATAACTTTCGGATTCAGTAATTGTATGAACTATAAACTATGAACTACTAAGAAATCCAATTGTCCCAAACCCCACCCCAGAAAACAAAAAAAAAAAAGTTAGAAAAATAGGAACTTAAGTAGTATCGTCAGTTTGTGTTGTAATCAATTAAAATCAATCTCACAACCATTGTATTTTTAGCACAAGAATTATTGGTCGCACTTAATTTCCATGTACACATAGAGTTTTGATAAAATAGTTTTTATTACAAATGGAGATTAATTTAACTTCTATTTAACTAGTAATGGAAATCTGATGTCTGCATGCATGCATTCAAAAGTTTCGAAACTTGACCATTAATCGTCAAAAAGAAAAAAAAAATGATGATCAAATAACTATTTATAAGCAAGAAAATGACATGACAGGCCTATTAATGTTGTTATCAAGTTTCACTCATACGAAAAGTCAGCAGAGTTTTAAAAAATCTGAATCTTTTAGTCTTGTAAAATATATAGACCGTCAAATCAAGGTGAAATCTGCTAGTTTATGCTTAATAATTTGAACAATACTACGTAACTCACCTTTTTCGCTTTATGTTAGCTTTATATTGGTGGGATTGACTATTTAAGACTTTAGTACAGTGTTAATTTGATACCCTTCCTGAATAAACTTATTAAATAATCTTCATAAAGTAGTAATGTTTGGTTTATTTATATATATGTGTACATACTAACTGCTAAGCATATATTATCCTTTGGTTACACTAATCTATTGATAGGACACAGTTTTAATATTTGAGCTGAGAACGGATCACATTTATTTTTAAGTACTTGAATGAAAATTATTCTTTACTAATGCGAGAGACTCAAATGGAGGGAATAAAAATGATTTATCATCTAATCAGTGGGTGGTGTTCAATTGCAAATATAATTAGATAATTAATTGGTAGGCTAATGAACCGAGATTGAGTATGACCATTACTAATTTAAGGATAGTTAATCAGCTAGATATTGTAAGATGCATGTAAGCTGGCATTGACACTTTGACACCATGCATCCTCAAGAAAAGAATCAATATGTTTAATATATACATATATATATATATATATATATATAAGAAGAAGAAAGAAATTTTGTATAACAAATATATAGGTCATGGGATTCATGTTATGGTGCCCAGCATATAGCACAATTCAAATACAAACCCAACACAAGCACTACCTATGTCTCAGGCAAGAGCCAGTTGTTAAAAAAAAAAAAATTTAAATAATAATAGAAGTTAGACTAACGCAATGATATCATAATATTCTTTTTAACTATTTACTCGCACAAAATGGAATTACTCCATTAATAATTGGTTTGCTTAGGCAGAAATGAAGGAAGATGAGCACTCATCCAGCTATTCCATTCGAAGGTATGGTTATGGAATAGAAAAGAAAAGCTAGATGTCTCATTTTAACTATCGTTTTGTGGCAACTGGCAACTTAATTTCTAATAGCTTCAGATGTGAAACAAACAAAGAAAAGAAACTTAACTTTTGCCATACTTCATTCATAATCACATCAGCATTATTTTGATCATTCACTTACGTGCCCATGAATATATAAATAACCAAAAACATTAAACAATGCAACTTGCCCCTATTTCATGTGCTCTTTTTCACTCCTTTGCATCCTAGAAATTTCTCTTTCAGTACAGTGTAAGCTACATATAGGCCTTTATGAGGTTCTGACAAGAATCCAACGGATCAAAGTGTATATAATTGGAGTACTCAATAGATTGAATGCGTATACATTTTGAGTACTCAATTGACTTTGTCATGTAATTTTTACTGAAAGTTTTTATATCATCCTTTTATATTCCTAATTATAACCTACAATCGATTGATGAAGTTGCATTATCTTGAAACTTCATTCAAGATTGTTTACTAGTTAAGGACACAATTCATTTCTCTCCCTAATTTTCCCAGTGATGATCCATCCCAGAAACTAATTTTGGATAACAAGTTTATATAATTAAATGGGTCCTTATCCAAATGTGGCTACCCAACTTGTCCTAATTCAAGTTTAGCTTAATTAAGTGGCCATTATATACATCAATAATCATGCACCTTAAATAATTCATGAAAGAGGAGAAAAAAAAAATGATGAGATAGCACTAGAGTATTTTAGGTGTCCCTTTGTATGGCTCCTTCATTTTCTAGTACCATAATTCTAGCATATATGAAATAACTAAGCAGCTGCATGTGATAAATAATATTTGAACAAATCAACAATTTTATAGTGCGTTTGGTAGAATTTTTGTAGACATTGCTTTCATTTGCGAATTGCTTCCAATCGAAGGCAATAATACACCATACTTTTCATCCCCCCCCCCCCCCAAAAAAAACTTTTAATTTGTAGAAATTACATTTTTCAAATAAAATGTTAGCTATCTAGAAAGCGTAATTGAAAACATATTTTCTTTAACTAATTTTTTAAAATATTTTTGTCATGTCCTCAACACATTAGAAAAAGAAAAATGGCTTTTTAATTTTAAAATTGATAAAACCTTCAACCACCACACGATTCAATTTAATTCAAAATGTTAATTTCGTCTTTAATATTATTATCCGGCTTTAATTTATTCATCAGCTTGAATTTTGGGTCAAATGGTTTCTTTTAGGGAAAAAAAAATAATAATTGAATTAACTATTTTATTTATTACATTAGTAATAAATTCATAAATCAAGCAAAAAAAAAAAAAAATTCTAATTCGACCAAAGTCAGATTTCATATAACATATAAAATATTATGCCACATGAAAAGTAAATATACTTATAGACATAATATCATCCAAATTAATCAATTCTTAAAGAGGAGGCAGCAGCCATTAAGCCACTCGATCTATTTGAACAAATCTTTCATAATTCATTAATTTTGTTTATTCATTTTCACATAATAAGACACACCCTCTTCGATCAGCCAGTTCATACTGTGATCCGTTGAAAAAACATTATTACATTTTCTCCCTCCGACCAGAAACAGTCCCCACTTCTTTTAAATAACCCAAAATCTATTGTTTTCAAAACATTAAAAAAAACACTTTCTCTGCTTTCGTTTTCTCATTTTGCTTGTCACATAAACGCGGGGGAGCGGTTGTTGGGTCCATTTGAATATATAGACAGGTACTTGTTTTCTTCCCCAATATTGCCTTTATTAATTAGGTTCCCCTTTCCACTCTTCTTCCAACAAATTAATATATTATTATTATTATGATTATCATTTTTTTTATATTTCCATTAAAACACTTTTTAATAAAAAAAAAAAAAAGTAACCCTTAGCCCCATCACCTCCCCCAGCTTCCCTATATATTTCTTGTCATTCTCCTACCTTGTTTTCTCACAAGGGTTTTCTTTTTTCTTCTGCGAGGTCATTTCAAAACCTCGCAGAAAAATAAGAAAACCCGGGCTTCATATTCCTTTTAAAAATTAAAAAAAAAAAAAGGAGAATATTATTGTTGTTGTTTTGCCCTAATAATGGAGGTACATTCTAATGTAAACTCAGTCATAGCCAAGAAGCTATGGAATGTTGTGAGGATCACTTTCTTTATGGTAAGAAAGGGATTGGTGTCAAAGAGAAAGTTGTTAATGGACATGAATTTGATGATGAAGAGAGGCAAGTTGCTTAGAAAATCTTTGAGCAATCTCATGTCTCACCACCACCACCATTCTAAGCACGTGACACGTGGCAGCTTCGGCCTACAGGAGTATGAGTTCTCTTGCAGCAATAGCCCTAATCCTGTTTTTTTCCACGTGTCAAAGCGCAAACACCATTACTTTCCGTGCATCAACCCTCCTGAGGTCATTGAAGAAGAAGAAGAAGAAGAAGAAGAATATGAAGTGGAGCCCAAGGCAGTTGCCTTGGTGCCCAAGACACCCGAATACACATTCAACTTCCGATCTGACGCCGCCGATTTAGCCCCCGGAGAGAAGCGCAGTAGCCCACTTCGCTCTCCGTTCTCTGTGAGGGTGTCTAATTATTCATCGGAAGATGAGAATGATACCGGAAACCAGCAAGTAGATGATGATGCTGAGGAGTTCATTAGAAGGTTTTATGAGCAATTAAGGAGTCAAAGGCGTATGCAGCTGTTGCAGTAACCAATTACAAGAGCATCACCATCATCTTCGCATTATCATCAAATATCCAGCTGTGTTTGCCATTGTTGCCAGCTTGGACAATCTTGAATCATTTTCAATGTGAAGATGAATATTGTTTTGTGCTCTATTATCCGCATTATGTAAATTTATTTTCTGAATATTTCCATATTTTTTAAAAAATATTTTCTTTAAAAATTTTATGCTTAGAAGTTTTTATATTCGATTGTGAAACATTGGTTTGTGATAAGGAATAATACTGAGTGAATAATATGATAATGTTGATATATCATATATGTATAGTAGGGTTCTTTTTTTTTTTTTTTTGCTTTCTTTTTTCGCTCGATGGTGTGGTAAGGCATCAGCCTGATGTTTGGTTTGAATGTGTTTGATGTTGGTGGACGGTGGGCTTTTGAAATGATATTTGCTTCTGCTTTTGCTTTTTTTCTTTTTAAGGCCAACTATTGCCCATAATTTCATCCACTCCACTTTCACTTTATATGATAACATCACGCCCCTCTTCCAACATTAGGGAAAAAAAGAACAAAAAGAAAACTCACATGCCAATTGCTATGCTTTTCACTTTAGTTGCTGCTTTTGAACTATTGACTATGTTTATGATAATAACAATTAGGCATGTGTAAATTACAGCTCAATGGCCTCTCTGAATTGGGTAATAAGAAGGCACTAAAATAAATATGCCATAGCTTTATGGAAATTGTTTGCTTTGAAGTGGATTAGTTACATTGCAGACGCAATGGCCTTTTCTTTTGCTTGAAATTGAAGGAGGGAATGACTTGATTAAGAAGAGCAGACTTGGATGGTAGCTGCAAGAATAATTGTTTACGTTTGCAAGCTATTGTAACCATAACCAAATAGAATTAGAGATGAAGAAGAACCTAGCAACAGGAAAAGCAATTTTGTTTTCTAAAAATTGGCAACAAGGTGACCATCAAGTCTAGGTGCATTTTTTTTTTATTCCAATTAGTTACAAGTACACAATTTCAAGCCCTCCAATTTTGTAAAATTCCAAAAAAAAAAAAAAAAAGAGGAAAAAGCAGATCTAGAAAATGGGTTCCACTACAAATATTTTTATTTCCATGTCCAATACATTCCAAGTCCCAGCCCCCACGTCGGGGTAGCAAAAGAGAACCACGAGAATCTATGAATTTGTTTATAAGTACAGTACACCTGTGCCCCAACATGAGCTGGTGTCTAAAACATTATGTTTAAATAAAAGTGAAGACCCAATGGTGAGCCATGTTTCTTATGGATTTTTATTAATTGGATTTTTTTAGCTTTATTTTATATTTGTGAGGTGAGCCAGTTTTGTTATGCCTTCTTATTTGATTTTTCAGCTTTATTATATACATATAATATATGATTACTTCTATCTCTTGGTTGGCTTATAGGGATCCAGAATCCACAGTTGGTGCAATGTCAATTTTCCAACAACCAAGTCTTGAGGTTTAAGCCTTCTATGTTTGGATCATAATACCTTTTCTATGCGTATATTTCAGGAGTTCGATTATATTTTTAAGCATCTATAAGCTGTGGTGTTACCGAGGGCCTGAGATGGCTCTGGCCACTCCAGCTAAAAAACAAAAATCAGAAAATATAAGCAACGAAATTATAAAGCTAAAAAAAAAAGGGTTCTATGGATATTTTACATTTGGCCTCTTTCATTATAAATTTTTTTGCTAAAGTCATTCAATTTTATAGTTTCTGCATTATGGTACTTATTGTAATACTGTTGGCTCCCTCAATTTTACCAATTTTATGTTGTAGCCAACTTAAATTTATGACTTCGACATTTTGGCTCCCCGCAAAGGCTCAAACCAATGTCCCCTATGTCGGCCCCTGCCTCCTCCAAGTCCAAGGCAACTCTCTTGAGGCATTACAAAGGTAGTTTACGTAAATATTATGTTAAGATGGTAATATGTACACCACATGAAAAGCTTAATGTAACCTTTATTTTATGTTACTGACATTTAAATCACTATAAAACCAAAAAAAAAAGAAAGAACAAATCTCTTAATTTGAGCAATGGTTCCAAGTAATGATAGTTGTATTAGAGAGTTTTACAAAGGGTTTTCAGTCAACTTATTATTGATCATAATAATAAATATTATATGACACAAAAATAATAATTCAACCGTAAATTTGAACGCACGAATAAGAAATATTATATATAGCATCATGTTAGCTAATAAAAAAAGTTCCAATCAAAATTTGAGAGCTTCTAACACTATCAAAATTGGGTGGCGATGATTTGGTAAAGTCACAAACTTTTTTAAGCATGATTCATAAGCTGAAATTAATCATTGGTTGAACCTTCTTTCCTTTTCCTTTGTTTTTTTTTTCTTATTATTGAATTTTTTCAATTTTCCACCGATACCAACAAAATATCTAAAAGGGAAGGGTTTTTTTTTTGGGGGGGGGGGGGGAACTTTATTTTAATAGAGGAGCTATATTATTGAAAACTCTAAAAATTAGGTAACAACAGCTCAAACCTCTAACAAATTGCTAAGTTTTAGCTCAAAGTCCTCCCCTCCCACTCCAAGAAGATGAACGGCAATAATCGCCATAAAGGTAGCCATTTGGTGACGTCTCTCCGTGGCCAAATGAATGTACATGTCCACCAGATTGACCCCAAGTCCCTGGCAAGCTGTAACTATGATCACCCGTCTGAGATCCAGCATCTGGCCAAGGATTACTGAACCCATATGGATTTGCAGGAGCAGGGTAATACGCCCCATGTGCCATTGGTGATGGCGGAGGCGGTTGTTGCGGATAAAATGGCTGTGCTGGAGATGGAGGTTGTGGTGGTGGTGGATAACAGGCATTTGGTGGGGGATAATAACTTTCTTGTGGTACATGTGGCGTTCCAGGTGATGCATATTGAACATCTTGTTGCGTGCAGTACGTTGGGTGCATTACTGTAGTCTCAATTTCCAGCCGCGGATAAAGAGATCCTGCTGGTGGTGAGCTATAAGCAGGATACTCTGCTTGCGGATACTGAATCTCATACCCTGGCCGCTGTGAATCATTAATTATTGAGAAGCCTGTGATCTGGGTGGTTCCTGGATAATCAGTGCCTATAGCTGAATTCATTCCATTTACCTTACAAGAAAAAGTCAACACCCCATTGGGTTTACCGTCGGGATTCCGGACTTCATAGTCAACAAATCTGACAACTCCATTGAACTCTGAGATAAGATCTTTGATTGGAACACGAACTTCACCAATGGTTTTGTCCCCAAACATCACTCCTTCGTGTTTCAATTCGAATTGAACGAATATGTGACCACAATCGTGAAATAGGATTCCCTTCAAATCAAATTGCATCCCATGATTCCATTCCGGATTCCCATCTCCCTCTTTGTCTGTAGGAGTCCTGTGTTTCTGCTTCTGCTCCAACGTTTTAGCAGGATCATCGCTGACTATCGAAACCAGAACATAGAGCGTGAGTTTCTGAAAGAAATTGAATGCTTTCAGATCCTTCCCAAACATTACTTTGATTTCTAAGGAGCTTGATTCCATCTTCTGATGTTGTTTCTAAATCCTGCATCAGATGAATACCCCCAATTAAGCAATCTCAATTCTCAACGAGGTATTGACCGGTGCAGTGTTGCTCTCGCCCGCAAAAGATAATTTTGGAGTAATCTGAATATTCCAGAAGTTTGATGTATGAGAAAAAAAATTTAGATATTTACTTGGTTGGCCCCACAAGGGCCTGATGTTTGAAAGCAGGCCAATAAGGCATTAAGCGCTGTGTAATTATCTAACAGAGTCTTGCATCACCATTTGGCCAATTTGGGTAAATTACAAAACTAACAATAACCAACAAACGTTCAAAATTCAACCAACTTCAATCCCACGTACGGAAACCAAATTTACCAATAATCCCCACAAGAGCAAGTTCCATCCTCAAAATGGTGGAATCTATGAGCATCTCTCACTATAATTTCTCTGCCTGTAACCTTAGAGATGAACTTGGTAGCAGTGTGACAATCCCCACACACTCTGAGATTTTTCTTAATCCTAATCGCGCTCCCCGGTCCTGAATTTAGAAGCCCAAAAACAATGGCTAGCTTCTCACTGTGCACATACAGCATCTTCTCCTTTGTTTCTTCCTCCACATCATGCAATGCAAAGTTCAAATCTGGTGTGTAGCCCTCTCGCCGGATTCTGTCCATCAATTTCGCCAACTCTGAATAGATGAGTTCTGTTTGAGGCTGTGATCTATCTCCAGCTACAAATGTATGGACTTTGTTTTTTATCTCTATAACTGTGTGGCCTGTAATTTTTTTCACACCCCTCCTCTTCATCAGAGCTCTAATCCTATCAGCCTCTGTTCTTTTACCAGATGACGCATATATATTGGACAAGATCACATATCGACCAGGGTTCTCTGCATCCAGATCAAACAAGGCCTTTGCTGCCATTTCAGCCAGTTCTACATTTGAATGAATTCTACAGGCTCCTAACAGTGAGCCCCAGACACCAGCATCTGGCCTTATTGGCATCCTTTCAATGAATTCCCGGGCTTCATTTAGTTTTCCAGCTCTACCTAACATATCGACCATACATGCATAATGCTCAGGCCTTGGTGCGACCCCAAAATCTCTTAACATGGAGTTAAAACACTCCCATCCTTCGTCAATCAAGCCAGCATGACTGCAGGCTGACAATACCGACACAAATGTGATATGGTCTGGCTTTATTAAAGCCTTCATCTGATCAAAGAGGAAGAGTGCTTCTCTACCATGGCCATGCATTCCATAACCCGAAATCATGGTGCTCCATGAGATCACATTTTTTTGCTTCATCCTATCAAAAACCTTTCTTGCATACATCAAGCTTCCGCATTTCACATATAGATCAACTACAGCAGTATCTAATGCTAATTGATTCCCTAAGAAACAATGAATTATGATTCCATGAACTGTACGTGCTTGCTGAAAAGATGCTAAACTTGAACAAGCTCGGATCACACCAAGAAATGTTACAGAATCAGGGAGGACCCTTCGCAATATCATCTGTCTATATACCTCCAATGCTTCAAGAGGCAAATCAGCCTGAGCATAAGCCTCAATCATAGATGTCCAAGACACTAAATCCTTGTTCAAAATCCCCTCAAAGAATCTTCTCGCCATATCCATTCTCCCACATCGCGCATACATCACCATTGCAGCATTTTGTAAAGACTGATCAAGATCAAGTCCATTATCTACAACAACTCTACAAACATCATCAGCCTCACTAACTTTACGAACGCACGCCATTGCATTCAAAATAACAACCCTGTTGGGTCTAATCCCTTCATCCATCATCCGCTGAAATAACAACAATCCTTCCTCATAACAACCATTGTGTGCATAAGCACCCGTCAACGAGCTCCATGTAACCACATTTCTCTCAGGCATTTCATCAAACAATTGTCGACAAACATTAACACGCCCACACTTTCCATACATAGCAATAAGAGAATTCCCCACAAAAACATCAGACCAATACCCAGAGTCCACAACATCTTTATGAACCTTAACACCAAATTCAATATCCCGTAAGTATCCACAGGCCTTGAGAACAAAAGGGAACGTGAATTTATCAGGATTAATATCTAGTTCACGCATTTGGGCGTACAATTGCAAAGAACGATCAAACTGGCGGTTATCGACAAAGGCCCGGATCATGACGTTCCAGAGGAAGAGATCGCAAGAGTCGGAGACGGAAGAGAAGAGCGAGAAAGCGTGGGAGATGGAACCGAGAGAGGCGTACTGGGAGACGAGGTTGGTGACGAGAAAGAGGTCGTGATGATGGTAAAAGCGAGACCTTAACGTGAAAGCGTGAAGGGTCTTCAAGGATTGGAGGGTTTGGCATTGCTTGATTGATGAAATGCATGTCTCTGGGTCGAAGAATTCCGCCTGCTGCTGCGGTGATGATGCTGAGAAGAAGAGACGCCACTGCTGGCGCAAATTGCAGAACTTGGTCAGCTTCTGCTGCATGACCATTTGCGTCACTACAACACGCGCCATCGTATTAAAATAAAATGTTTGAACTGCAATTTTTCTATTTCTTTTTTCTTTTTTTCAAACTTACGAATCTGTATATAACACGAGATTAGAGTGAATGTTTGTGTGGAAAGATTTATTTATTTATTTTTTAATTTCAAATAAATCAGCAAAATATTAAAAACAAAAAAATACCTTTACTTAGAATAAGGTGAAAAAGAATATATTTATATATACAATGGTGATGGTGTATAGCGTGTGATAATTTTTTGAATCTACAGCAGAGTGATGGACAAACAATTAAAAAAAAAAAAGAATCATGCCTGCAAATATTCAGTGCTCATTGACAACCCCTATCAAGGGCTTGGGGGGAGCCCTGCGCTCGTTTCTAATAATTTTGCCCCTTCTTCATCTATTGAAATGCCACTCCAATCAGAACCAGAATTTTTCAGGTTGAAAAGCTTAGCCCTGTCAAGCCTGTTTCCTCTAAAACCATTTATCTTTGATGATACCATAGGCATAACAAGAACTGCGGATGCATTGATTGAGTCCTCTCCGAGCCCTAATGACATTGAACAAGCAGTCTGCAAGAAAACAAAGGTCTGCACTGTTAGCTATTTGATTCGACAAAAAGTAATCATTCTTAACAGCTTTGTTCATTGAAGAATCACCTTTGCCTTGGCCATCATATCTGAAATCTTCATCGACATTCCTTGCACAAATGGTCTTGGCTCTTTACTTTGTGCATCCTCAGATGGCAGGATCAATCTGTTGTAAGACACGTCATTGACAGAAAGAGATGAAAATAGCATGGTTAGATGATATTATAGCAACGGTCAGTCTTAAGAAGTTTTAACTACATGATCAAATGTACTGTACCTGTCCACTTCAGTTGAAATACTTGAAGACATTACCGAAACTAAAGATGAATCGTCTTTAACCTCACCACCTGAAAATTTAAAGAATAAGTTACTGTCCATATCTCTGATATGATTGATCTTAAAAGAGATGCCATCAAAATACCTTTAGACTCATCAGGCGCAAGCAAAGAAATCCCTATGAACACAGATGCCGTTCCTAGTATGAACATTGTTGCCCTCAATGCATCGAATACCTGTTTTTAGGAACAATGAATCAGCACTCCCTGCGATCTAAATTCATTGTTCATACCAGGCTTGAAGCAACCAGTTGAAAAATGCGATAAGGCTACGAGCATCCAGGGCACATAACATGTTATAACAAAACCAAGATAAATGACTTTCCTATTGTATTATATAATAAAAGATATAATTGAGCTCAAACTGGCTTCAAACTAATTTTGACTTGCATTAGTTGCAAGGTTAATAGAGTTAATTGTAAACCCATTCTGCCCAGTTCACCCTCAATCCAAAATCTTAGTAGAATAGACTTAGGTATTTCTTTCTTGCGCCAATACGAAATACAGGTACATGTAACACGTTGGATCTAAAATTATTGAATCTAGAGCTCAATGTTGCACCAAATTTAAGAAAGGGAGATAGACAGAGCACCTGATACTCTTGAAAGTATACAAATCCTGTACAGATAGAGAAAGAAGTCCAAGCAATCTGAAACATAGGCACTATAAGGATTGCATCAAACAGCGACAGTCCTTCATTCAACCTTGCCATCTGCAAAAGTAGAAACAGTGAATTCAATAGATGTCAGATTAACTCACTACATCCATGAAATAGTGTCATTGGAACATATAACAAACCATGCAAAAAAGTGATAGTTAGAGTTCTATTATATTCTTTACCCAAAACCCAGCTGTGCTAAAAAACAACAGGAGCATCGAGTATGTGAACCAACTGTGCAACTGATACCCATTAGACATGGCCAACCTCAGGAGGTTAGAGCTGCAAAAATGAGAGAGTTGATGTTCAAACCAGATTACAACAGCAAAACATCCAGTTGCATCTTCAAAGGGCAACAACATCAAGAGAGTTATAGCTTACAGAGATTTTGCAAACAACACTGAGAATGATCCCACAGCACCTGAAACTATAGCATATGAAAAAGGAAGCAGCATACGCCAATATCTATTCTCTTGTCCAGAAACAGCAAGCAGATTCTCTCCTTTCCTGCATATAATACATGTTGATTATAAGAAAGATATATTATATGAATGAATATCTAGCTACAGATCCTTAGTTAAATAAACAGAATCATGTATCTCACCTGTAGATGTAGTGATATATAGCAACGATAAAGATCAAAATTAGACAGTAAACAAGGAATGTGATGTTGCTGTATTTTTCTGCCAACTGTTCTGGTGTGTAAACTGGAAGGAAAGAGATTAAAACTAATTAACCATAAAGAAGAACAGTTGCAAATCAGCAAGCTAGTCATATTTGATCATGAAAAGTATCAAAAGCAAGTAAGGTACCAGGTGACTGGTGATTTCCAAAGGAAACTAGAAAAATGTTCCCAAGAACAATAAAGGCTGTTGCAACCAGTACCCTGCAACAGCAGCATTACTTCCAATTGTCATCCTTACTTTGACAAAACAATGTGAAAATAAAAAATATGACCTCCAATTTAGTTCTGAAAACTAGCTCATGGTTCAGATCTTAACATACTTGACAGTCACCATTTTGTTGAACACGAAGTAAGAAAATGCAATGTTGGAGACAAACTGAACAGAGCCAAGGGCCGCAAGAAGAGACTTCAAAAAGAAAGAGAGACCAAATTGATCAAATTAGGAAATAAACATTGTTCATTGTAGAACAGATTAGAAATAAATAAAATTTAAAAAATCCTGTATTCAGATTAAAGGAATGAAAAAATTAAGGGTTTATTCATACTACTGACCTGAGCAGCATATCCAAAGGAAATGAAATTAAGGCAATTACCAAGAAGGAAAACTAGAATACCTGCATTAATAACGAATATAAAGCATGAGGAGTAACACTAGATCAAAACCTCACTATGAATTAATCACATGAGACCCAACTATACCAACTCTCCAAGAATGATAGTGTACAATAGGCTTCAACGAATGCTTTCCATTTGTTCCATCACTATCTAGGGTAGAATGCCTTTCCCTCTGCAAAAAATTCGGCCAGACTCAACAAAACTGGCAACATGGTGTAAATATGTGAAAAAAGTGCCATTGTAAAATAACTAGTATCTCTAGATTCCTTGTGCCTGAACCAAAAACATAGACCAGTAACAAATTACTCCAGAGTGAGGAAAGAAACTAAAATATGCTAATCTTTACACAAATCTCGAACAAAAGGCATGTGGCAGGCTAGTATCAGAATTCAAACAAGTAATATGTCCTGTATAATTGATGCCTTTATCCAATCAAGGAAATTGAGAATTTTTTATTTAAGATAGAAGCTCATACTTCGGTTTTTTTCTACAAACACACCCCTAAAACAGCAATAAATACCAATGCAAAATTGCCCACAAAAGGCATACATTTACTATCAAACATGTAAGGAACGTTTAAGATGCCTAACAAAATGATTGACCAAGCATAAAAAGGAAAAAAGGTAAATGTAAGAACATTCCCGCCATCCACACACCTCAATGTGGCCCAATTTAAGAAGGTTAGTTCCAAAATTAATGGCGATGCTACCAATGAGGCTGATGAACGCTCCAATGACCCACTCTCCCATGGCTTAACAACTGTAAAGCCGTGAAAGAGATCCCCACATACAGCTGAAATCTTCTAGAGCTTTTCCTTCAATTATTCACCAATTCTCAAACAACCCAGATGCGCAATGCAAGAGAAAGGGTCACAAAACCCCACCTGATGGATTTCCCCAGTACAAATTGATCACAAATTGTTCATACCTTACATAAGGAAAGTGGAAAAAAAAAGTCAAAATCTCATTAAAAAAACAGTGGATCTAAACGACCCAGATTCAGAAACTAATTAATGAACCCCAAAACGAAGGAAAGAATCGAGCCTGAATCGTTAAAGTCAGATCAAATCACAAGAGTGTTTAATGCCGGTCAAAAGGAAAACAAAAATCAAAACTTTACCTCGTGGAGCTTGTAAAGGTGGAAACTTAAAAGTCTACAGAGGATCCAAAGATGAACACTTTTTCAAATTTGTCGGTATTTATTATAATGTAAGGTACGGGGTCTGAAGGAAAATGAAGAGAAAAATAGAGGGAATATTGACAGCGATCGGGAAGAAGAAGAAGAAGAGAGAAGGAAAGAAAGGAGTTGTCTGGTCAATAACGAAGGCGTGATACTTCACCGACCACCATGACCTCCGTACTCAACTGCAGCCGGGGGAAATGATCCTGTACGGGTGGGTCTAATTTAAGGAGAACTGCAGCCTTCTCGAAGGCATGAGTCCTAATGCCCTCCCTCTTACGGGAGTGCTATCTATGACTTGTCTGTATCCACGTGTCGCCTCTGTAGTATTCCATCTCCTGAATTTTGGCTTTGGCCGGGATAGATAGATGGATTGATTGATTTATCATTATTTGTTTGTGCCGATTCATGGCTATTATTATTATTTTAAATTATTAATTAATTGTTTATTTTAGCAGTGAAAATTAATGCCTTGAGGTATGCCACATTGTATAATAAAATCCTACCATTTTTTTAATTTTACTGTTTGGAAAGTATTTATGATTGAGATTGAATTCTACTGTTTGGGGAGCGTTTATGATTGAGATTGAACAGTTGTACCTTAAAAGTTACAGTAGTAAAATATTTAGTAAATAATATCTGATGTAATTTGAAAGATATATTAATATAATTTTTTACTTGTATAATAAAAAATTTATTATAATTTTAATAATTTTATCAAAATATTATTTTAAATTTATATTTACTACGTATATATTAATTTTTCATGTGAAAATATTAAAAAAAAAAAATTCGGTTCCTCGTTCCATGAATTTTCACTTGTTCAATATGGACTCTTCAACGGCTGACGACTTGGACCGCGCCGCACACATGGCATGAGGCGGCGCAACGCAAGGCAACTCCCGCCTTGTTTGGAAGGCCCACAAACAATTGAAAGAATATTATTTAAATAATTTTGTATTAAAAAAGCGTAAACATTGTTCCCATGTTAAAGTTTTTTTTTTTAATTTTTTTAATGTTGATCCAATTACAAGTACTTTTATATAAATGATATCTTACAAATTATGTTGCATATTTGATTTAAAAACATCATGTGATATAAAAATATTAATGACTATAAATTTTTTCTCTTTTAAAAAGTTTGATTAAATTTTATTTTTTCTTAATTTAAATGTACAAAACTTTCTTAGTAATTTTTCAATGAAAATCCTTTTGCTTCCCTTTATGTTCCCACTTTATTTAAAATTCTAAAGTTATGTAATAAATTCATTCTCCATTATTTTATTATCAATAATAATATAATCATAAATTATTATACAAACTCTTTTATACATGGCGAGTTGGTGGTTGATGTGGCATTAGCCACATCACCTTAAAACCATACCGCTTACAAATTCAAATAAAAAGCTTTTTCATTTTTATTTTTTTTGTTTTTCTATTTCTCTCACTTCACGACTTCGCAAGCAACTGACGTCTTTGGCATCTCTCTATTTCGCTGGCAACGGTCTTCCATAGCTTTGACTTCTCTCTATTTGCAGTCTTCCTTTGCCATAATATTCTTTTTGGTAGATTGCCAAGTTGATTGAGAGTATTTTCTTTACAATCTTCCATGTCGTATCATATTCTTTTCAATCATGTATTTATTACAACAATTATTGAAAAAGTTTCAGGATTAGTTTATAACAAAATAACGGGAAAAATAACACTTGATTTTGAAGAAAAATTTTGTTTAAACAAAATTCATGTAACATTTTTTAAGGTTAGAAAGTGTTATTAGATCTTCAAGAAAGGGAGATGACGGGCAACTGAAATTTGTGACAATGTGTTGTTCGCGTTATGGCAAACCAAGGTTGAAGTCTACAAATGCCTTCAAAATGCCTCCATTGAAAAGTATTGATTGCAAAGAAAAAACTTGGTGCGTCTATATGACCTAATGGAAAGTGGCAAGTGTGTTTTATTAAATTTGACTACCACAATCATGAACTTAACTAACTACTCTTGAGAAAGCTTGATTTTTAAAGACCAACATAATATTGAAGACGTATGTAAAGAGGAAGATAGAGTTAAATGATAGAGTTGGGATAAGAATGATAAGAATTTTAATTCTTTAGCAGTTGAACCAGGACATGAGAATTTATCTATTTTAAAGAGAGACTGTAGAAATGAAGAGGGTGATTAAAGAATGTTTTATAGGCTGATGCGAGGAGGAGTAGGGCTGCTATAAGGAGTTTGACCACAATATTACATTTGATACAACATATTTAACAAACAGATATGATATGCCTTTTGCTACCTTTGTACGATCAAAGTTATTAGATTGTGGATTGATCTTCAATGAGGATACTAATACTTTCATATGGCTTTTTGAGTTTTGGCATAAATGTATGATGTGTATTGCTCCAAAAACAATAATTATCCAGATAATGCTATGTAGAAAGTAAGTGAGGTTGTCTTTCCAAATACCCATCATAGTTGGTGCGTGTGGCATAAAATGAAGAAGCTACTTAAAAAATTAAGAGCTTACAAGGAATATAATTCAATAAAACTTAAATTCTACAAAAATGTTATGTATGATTCATTAATGCTTGCTGCATTTGAAGAACGTTGGGATCAATTCATTAAAAAATATAATATGAGAAGTAATGAGTGGTTGCTTGGGTTGTACAAAGAAAGAAGACATTGGGCGCCATCATTTTTTAGAAATTCTTTTTAAGCAGGAATGTCTACAACTCCACATAGTGAAAGCATGCATGCATTTTTTGACAACTATGTAAATTCCAGAATGACCTTGAAATAATTTATAGAACAATATGAGATCGTATTGAAGGATAAGGTGGAAAAGGATAATCGAGTTGATTTTAATTCTTTCAATTCTTAGATCACTTGTATGACTCATTATGCCATTGAAAAACAATTTCAAGATGTTTATACAATTGCAAAATTTAAAGAATTTCAGCGTGAGTTGTCAGCAAAAATATATTGTGAACTATCTTTATATAGAGAGAATGATGTGAGCTTAGAGTTTACTATGAATAAAGATATCAAGGTTGGAGAAACTCTACATTGTGATTCTCAAATTATAGAATTCATAATTGATCCAGTTACACGTTCATATTTGCCTGTAAATTCATACTGATAATGATCTAATCATAGACATATCTAGTAACAATTTACAGGAATTCATAAGTTATAAATATTGTTATTTGTTTTGACATCATAAACATTGATTTGTTCATTTTTACTTGCAGTCATTTTTTGGCTTAGATGGATGCACATGATTAGTCTTGCATCGTTGGTTGAAGCCTTTCTATCTTTACTTTAGAATAATGCTTGAATGAAAACAATTTGAACTTGTTTTGGCTGTCATTTCATTTTTTTTTTTTTAAATCTAACCACGGTATGGTTTTTGGCACCTTAGAGAGAGCTATTGCTTGGTCATTGACGAATCCTTTATTCATGTTATTGAAATTTTATTTAATCTATTTAGCAAAAGGAATGATGATATATTCTTTCTTCTCATTTGATGGATTTTGCATAAGGGAATACGTTGAAGACTCTATCATTCAAAATATGCATACATTTCATCTTATTTTCATTCTTGCAGTTGTTCAAAAGTTATGTCAATCAAAATAATTGCATTTATAATTATCCATTACTCTGGTTATCAATCTCCTTTGTCTTTAAAAATTGATGTATTATAGTTCTTATATTTGTGGTATTTCTTCAAATGATGTAATTTAATAACGCCTCAGCCAAATTTTTTATGATTGAAAATTTAATTATTAAAGAGAAATATCGTTAAAACAACCCTAGACTGCCAGAGTACACAATTACGAGTGTACATATGACAAGGAAAATCCAACAATTAGAGTTCTTGCTTTAGTTTTGAGTGGAGAATATCGGTAGGTTAAGGTGGGAGCAAGCATAACAAGTGCCATGAAACCATTTGAGGTAGCTACTGTAGCTTCGGTAGTAAAAGTCAGCATGTTGCAACCTCCCAGAAGGGCATAGATGGTTCCATTAAGTGAAGACACTACTATCTATTAAACAACAATAAATTCAAAAATCAGTAGCACTTCTTATATAACCATGACACTAATTGTGAGCATAGTAAATGTGATCCCTATGCTCTTGAAGTCAAATTCCTTTTAATCTAGAGAAAAAACTAGAATTAAAAAAATTGTAAAATCTTATAAACAGGCCATGTTTATGCCAAAATATGTTCTAACTAACTTTTAAACAATATAACCCAACAAAAATAACTAGGCCAACAAGATGAATCTCTAAACATCTAGAGAACTTTCAACAGACTAAATTCAGTTTACACTTTCTCTTAAAATCCCAAAACAATGATTTAAGACAAGGCCAAATTTGATTCATCACATCTTCATTTTTAAATAGGATTTGTCACATTCAACCAATGTATCAAAATGATCTCAAGCAGTGGTACCAAACTACCAATATTTATCACTGCCAATTATAGGGTTGATTTTTTTACTATTCATTAAGGTTTGGACCATAGCCAACAATTACCAAATAATTTAAAGGACAAAGGAGTAGTATACCATAACTAACATCCTAAAGACTCACTTTTGTACTAGAAAATGGATTGTTGCTATAATTTGGGTTCAAGCCGCCTCTCTGTTTCCTACTAGGGTGCCTTAGGGAGGACCACGAGGCTTTTCCCAGCCATGGTAATTGAAGCAAGTGATGTGGTGGCTAGGGTTTTCAAAATTGTGAATTTTTGATTTTATTTTGATTTTTTTGTTTTTTGATTGATTTGGTGTGGATGGGTAGGGGTATCCAAGAAAATTGTGCGATTCGCACAAATAAATATTATAAAATCTTAAATTTTCTAAAATAACGTAAATTAACAAGCAAAGACTAAGAGTTGTAAACTATTCATACAATGGTTTGGTCTAGGTCATAATGGAGGATGATATATACTAAATATATTGATTATGAAGTAGGTCATCATACTGCTATGGGTGTCAACATTTCTCTCTCTTTTCTAAACAAACAAGTATTAGTTTGGTTAGAAACAAACAAGTTCCATCATATGGTTCAATCACTAAAAAGACAGGTCTCTAAGCAGACATTAATAACATGATATTATTGACAAATTATATAAAATAATTAATATAGAAGTCTCATTCTAAGTTCATATTGTGGCACCATTTCCCATCCAATATTTGGGTGCTAATGCTATATATGTGTATTGAGAATAATAACATGCATGCTTGAAAATCAACATCCTAAAGACTCACTTTTGTACTAGAAAATGGATTGTTACTATAATTTGGGTTGAAGCCGTCTCTATGTTTCCTACTAGGGTGTCTCAGGTAGGACCACAAGGCTTTTCCCAGCCATGGTGACTGGAGCAAGTGATGTGGCGGCTAGGGTTTTCAAAATGGTAAAGTTTTTTTTTTGTTCTTTTTTTTTGTGATGGATTTGGTGTGGATGGGTATGGGGTATCCAAGAAAACTGTGCGATTCGCATAGGGATGGCAAATTTTTCTGGACCCGGCTCGGACCCGGATAAACCTGGATGTATAAAAATGCGGAATCCGGAACCCATTTTACAAACCCGCACATGTTCGAGTCTGGTTCCGATTTTAGGCGAACCCGTATGTCCGGAATCCGGACCCGGACATTTATTAATTTTAATATTAATTTTTAAAAAAATATTTTTAATATAAATAGAAAAAAAAGAACCCAAAGGTGCCCCAGGGCTTCATTCATTCACATATCACAGCTGCAGCAACACATTTCCTCTCCCTCTTCAGCTCGTCTTCATCAAATCAAATCAAATCAAATCGTCGTCACACTCACTTGCCCACCTTCGCGGCATCATCAGCTTGTCTTGGCATCTTGCCCACCTTTGCGTCGCAGCTGTTCATTATCATCATCATCAGCTTGTCTTGGCGTCTGACTCTTGCCCACCTTCACGTCGCGGCTGTTCATCATCATCATCAGCTCGTCTTGCCAACTTTTGCGGTTGTTCATCATCAAATCATCGTTGTCGTCACTTGTATCAGCCGCCATCACGAACAATAACTAGCTCCGATACAATCAGAAGTAGCGAGCTTGCCTTCACCGTTTGTTGTCTCACCGAATGCCAATCCTTCAAGTTCTGAATGCCGAATCGGTTCGAACCAAGCTGATTTGTATTTGGTTAGTTTAGGCCATGGATTTGTATTTAATTTGCTGAAATCCAAGATTTGTATTTCCATTTGTCAATTGAATTTAGTTTTTTTTTTGTTTTAAATTAGATTCATCAATCCGGGTTGGAAACCCGCAATCCGAAAACCCGGACTTTTCCGAGTTGAACCCGGACCGGACCCAGAGTGAAAAATGCGGGTTATGTCCGGGTCCGGTATAGAAAAATATTCATCCGGGTCCGGATCCGGAAAGGCTGAACCCGGACCCGGACCCGGATTTTGTCATCCCTAGATTCGCACCAATAAATATTCTAGAATCCTAAATTACTTAAAATAACATAAAGTAACTTCCTACATCAGCAAGCAAAGACTGGGAGCTGTAAACTATTCATACAATGGTTTGGCCCAGGTCATCATGGAGGACGATATATACTACATATATTGATCAGGAAGTAGGTCAACATACTGATATGGGTGCCAACATTTCTGTCTCTTTCCTAAACATCATCAACCACACCCCCCCCCCCCCCCCACCCCACCCCACCCCACACACATATCATCACTATTAGTTTGGTTAGAAACAAACAAGTTCCATCATATGGTTCAATCACTAAAAAAACATGTCTCTAAGTAGGCATTAATAACCTAATATTATTGACAAATTATATAATATAATTAATATAGAAGTCTCACTCTAAGTTCATATTGTGGCACCATTTCCCATCCAATATTTGGGTGCTAATGCTATATATGTGTACTGAGAATAATAACATGCATGCTTGAAATGCAAGCTAGCCCAAGGCTTTCCAATTCATAGAAAGCTATGAGAGTATGCTTTATCCTTTTGAGTCCCATATAAATCTAAACCATTATGATGTGTATATAATGCATTATTTTGCAATCAATATGTTTTGTTGTCAGTGATTCATAATTATATTTAATTTCTTCATATATAGCATTATATGAAAATGGTTCCCTTTAATTCTGTATTCCCAAATTTGTCAAGCACATACCCTTTAAGCTTTTCCTTATGGCTAGCTACAAAGGAAACCTACTCAATTCTCTAACTTAAATCAAGAATACTCATTTCTTCAAATTAATCAAACTGAGTAAAACCAACACAATTAGTTAATTAGCCTAATTAATCATCTATACTACACCATATGAAAAGAATTGGAAATCATACATGTGTTTACTAGTTCGTTCGTAATAAAAAGGGTGATGTTTTTTACATGATCAGTGGCAGGTTCTAGATTGTTTAAACAAAGAAAAAAAATTGATTGATTTTCACGAAGCAAAAGAGAATTCAACCATTTATAGGACTGACTAGAAAATATACGATGGCAAAGGAAGATTGTTGTCAATGAAATAAAGAGAAGTTGTCAAAAATTGTTGCCGGTGAAATGGACAGAAGACGAAACCATCAAGGAGCTCACGAAGTCGTAAAGTGAGAGAAATAGAAAAACAAAAAAATAAATAAGCTTTTTATTTGAATTTGTTGGCAGTTTGATTTTAACATCATTAAATTTGAGCCATTTAACTTGGTGACATGGTTAGTGCTAATCAACCGCCAACTCAAGTTATACAAAAGAGTTTGTACAATAGTTTATGATTGTATCATAGTTGTTTTATTATTGTATCATTGTTTGTAATTTTGTATTTAATTAACGAATAAATGTGATTACGTTTGGTTACTTTATAATCTTGGCCAACTCATAATTATTTGTGCTGCTAAAAAATGTATTTTATTACAATTTGTAGCTTGATGAATTTTATTTAAAAGTAGCTTTGGCTGATTTTTTCTTTTGGATTATGGTTGACAGAACGTGGCACTTGGCTGGAAGACCTGAGTTGTAAAGGATGCCTGGCTTCAGACTGAGAAAGTCCATGGGTAGAATTGTTAGTATCCAAGCTCTTCTAAATGAGCCGTGTGTGTGAAATGAAGTAATACTTGTAGACTCCAATGTTTTTAAACTGTAAAGTATATCATGATTATGATCGTTGTAGCCCTAATTTGTGCAAAGTATATCATTATTATGATTGTTATGCATGTGGAAGTATAGCATTTGAATGTTGTAGAAGGATATTATTTGAGTTGAAGCCCTCTGTAAGTGTGAAATAAGAAGGCTAAATGGGAGAGATTAATTGCAGAGAGAAGTGGAGTCAGGAAGTGTAGCGAATAGAACCAAATCAATTCAAACCAAACCGAAATTGAGAACTGAATCAAATCGAATTGAATTTGTTTCGTTTGGTTTTAAATTTTGGTTAGTGTTTAGTTTTTGAATCGGATCGAACTGAGCATGAACCGGATATTGCCTAGCCCTACTTTATATTTATTTAAGATTTCTACTATATTGAATTATGATTATTCTTAAAAGAAAAAAAATCAAAATTTATTTATTTACATTCGAGAGTGTTTAGGATAATGAGGATGGAATAAGACGGGATATTTAATGGAATAAGACTAACAAGTTTTTAATTTAAAAAAATGTAAAGAGATAGAACGAAACATTTTTTTTATCTCACTTGCATTTATAAGATAAGACTAAAATTGACGAGTCCCGTCCCTTCGTGTCCATTGCCAACCCTATATATGACAGTAGAGTGTTTCTCATGCTTTTATTTTGAGTGCAAATTCTTAGGGGTAAAGCCCCTTGGCGTGTACGTTTTATTATTTGCAAAAATTTGTTCGTCCAATTTTACTATAATTATAAAATGTTAAAATTTTATTTTAGCCTGATTTACTGTGAAATCTTGGGCCGGCCCAACTTTATAAGCCCAATACCACAGGTTTTAACTTAGCCACGTCCGACGCGGGACCCAAATTGCGTTGTTACACTGTGTTCCATTTCCCTCCATCCAAAAGAAAACAAAAACGGAAAACGACACACACTTCATAGTCAAAGGGCGGGCGCGCCGATATATTTCGAAAAATCTCATTTGGATCCTCAAAGGCAGGAGAAATTAAAGGCTAGAAGAGGATATGACAGACGCAGGATTATATGAATTCGAATATGGTGACTGTGAATCGTCTGGCCTCCTCCACGACGAGAACGGCTTTCCATCATTTCAAGATAATGACGATGACGATGATGATGAAGAAGAAGAAGAAGAAGAGAAAGAAGAGAGCTTTGCCGACGATTTCTATCGATGCGGAACCGATTGGTCCTGTTTGTTGCAAACGGAAAGGAAGCTGAAACAAGCTAATCTGTTTGATATGTGGGGGTTGAAGTCAAATTCGGAATCGGAGGCCAATTGCTTGTTTTCACCTCCAATGAAAAAGCTCAAGGCTTCCAATGGAAAATCTAAGGCTACCCATTTGAAGAAGATTGTCGATCGCAGTTGCCCTTTTTATAAAAAGATTCCAGGTTTCATTCCATTACTACCGTCTTCGCATTTGCTCTCAAACTTTTTACGTTTTTATCCATTGGATGGTTCATTTTCTTATTCATTACATTATCAGTAAAATGACTCTAATTGCGGTTACCCTTCTAAGTGTTGGATTCTGTTAGCATGCTTTTTTTTTGAACTGATACGAATTGCTGCTTCATATGTGTGTGCTTGTGTGTTTGGGAACGCGTTAGGTATTCCTTACTAGTTTGAGGTAAAAGAGCTATGTTTATTCTGATAATGGATTGTTTTTTGTCATTCAGGAACACCTTTCACTGTTGATGCATTTCGCTATGGTAGTATCAAAGGATGCTCTGCATATTTTCTTACTCACTTTCACTATGATCACTACGGTGGTCTAGGAAAACGATGGTCGCATGGTCCTATCTATTGCAGCCCTCTCACTGCTCGCCTTGTTAGGATGTGTCTCTTGGTCAATCCATCGTAAGGACCTTGTACCTGAATCTGTATATGAACTAGTGTATGTAAGTTGGGTAACTGGTGGTTGAGGCATGATTTGTCTGGTTTTGTGCATGCAGATATATCCATCCTTTAGAATTAAATACCGAACACATTATTGATGGAGTCAAAGTAACATTGCTAGAGGCTAATCACTGCCCAGGTGCCGCTCTGATTCACTTTCGTCTTCAAGATGGACAGTGTTATTTGCATACTGGAGATTTCAGGGCCTCTAGGCTTATGCAATCTTACCCCCTTCTTGTAAATCACCGAGTTAATGTGCTTTACTTGGATACAACTTATTGCAACCCAAAATACAAGTAAGCATTTTCGCTATCAGAACTTTCCTAAAAGGTGCACCGTTCAAACAAGCTGCTGCTCTCAAAAAGATTTTAAAAGGAAAATAATTCTAGTGTGACATTTGGTGTTTCAGGTTCCCCTCCAAAGAAGATGTATTAAATTATGTAGTCAGAGTTACTAAAAATTGCCTCAAAAAGCAACCTAAAACCCTTGTTGTTGTTGGGGCGTATAGCATTGGAAAAGAAAGTGTTTTTCTCGCTATTTCCAAGGCGTTAGGGGTACGCTCACCTTCTATTGCAGTTCCTTATTTATTATTATTTTTTGGGGAAGAACTGATGCTTATCACTGTTTTCTAATTGATATTTACATGAGTCCCAAGTTTATATAATTTACTTAATGCCGTGCTCATTGTACTGTACTGCTACTCATGAGGGAGGACCTTTGGTTATATTTAATGCATCCGGTTTTCATAATTTTTATCATCATATTACTAATGTACTTGGTTTAAATTTGATGTCACCTCCGTCTTATGACTGGTTTAGGTCAAGATATATGCAAATGCTTCAAGGAGGAGGGTTCTGCAATCTTTTGATTGGCCTGAGCTTTCTGGGAATCTCTGTACCCAGGGAAATGACACTCTTCTCCATGTGCTCCCTATGTCATCACTGAAATTTGAGGTTCAATTCTGAACCTTTCTCTTATTATTATAATAAGAGTAATACATTTTTGTCATATTAATTTGCATTCAAGATTTATTCCTTTTCGTTTTCTCAAGACCCTGAAGGACTACTTGAAGCCCTACCGAAATCAGTATGCAGCAGTATTGGCATTTCGGCCAACAGGTGAATCATATGTGCTGTTGCAACCTACTGTGGTTCCTTTTTATTTTTCCCCTACAGAAGCCGGAAGTTATAGATCTTTAAATCATTTATTTAATAGTTGATTTATTTAGGTTGGACTTACTCTGAGACTGTGGGCAACCAACTGGATCTCATTAGACCCCTTTCCAGAGGCAATATCACAATTTACGGTGAGATGATAATGGATGTACAGTTTTAGTTAATGCACAAATATAGAGATCTGGATGAAATTGGATACCCAAATTTACTGTGATCATAGTCAGGAAGTAGAAGTACCATCTGCACTTTTTAGTTGTTACATGCACATTTGTTGGCAGGGAAGATTTCTAAAGCTAGAATTAACATCTTTTCAGGGGTTCCATATAGTGAGCACTCGAGCTTCACGGAATTACGAGAGTTTGTTCAGGTATGATTTTGGATATTACTCCATTTCTTCATGTGACTCATATTAAGCATAAATTATCTGCGCAAATCTTACTAGTTTCCTTGTGTGTGCATTATTTAATCTTTAACATTTCCCAGTTTTTGAGGCCTGACAAGATAATCCCTACCGTGAATGTTTGGAATGCTGCTAGTAGAGAAAAGATGCAGTCCTTTTTCCGGGAATGGCTTTCTTGCAAAAAGTTGATGATTTAAGTTTGTTGTCATGGATCTAATCTCAGATCTTGGAACAACCTCCAACCCAATATTGGAATCAAAAGTCAACACTCAAAACAAAAGAACACTTGATAATCAGTATAAAGAAACTGATCTGATGTTCAATTCTTGCTACTTTTCAGGTGAGTTCTAACCGACACATAATCAGTGGCATACGATAGATGATCATTTACATTAATTTTCTGCTGATTGTCTCCATTATACGAAAAAATCCCACGAAGAACAAGTCTGAAACACTCAACATACACCATACCATTTGACAGAATTGTTGTAATCTCCATTGATATTCAGTGATGTAAAATTTCATATTTTGATTTGTGAGAGACCTTTCATAATTTGTTGAGTGACATATACAGGGAACTTTACATAGATTCTTGGACTTAAACTTATTTTTATTTTTCCATCTAATGTTGTGGAACAATAAAAAGAGATAAAAATAGTAAGTTATTAGAGTTTGCTATTTCTTGGGAATTAGATAAAGGATTAGATCCCTCTTCATGCTCCCCACATCCATCAGCTCTCACATGTCAGGTATGATGAAGCAGAAAAGGTTCCCTGTGTATGTGGAGCTTAACTAAATTCTAAGAGATATACGGTCTTGTTGAATAAAAGAATTTGTAGACAGTTCATGATCCAAACTAAGTTCTGATCCTGCCTGCAGAAAGCTGGCAAAGATTGAAGAGCAAAATAATAAAAAGAAAGAAAAAAACTAAATTGTAGGACTGTAGACAGAACAGAATGTACATGGTTAAGATTTAGTACCTTATCTTGCTCATGAACCATAACAATCAATTTGGGTTATTAGAACAAGCCTCATCTAGTGTTGGTTTTTTAGGTTGCTATGATGGGTGACCTTGTACTTCAAATTTGTGGAATACTGGCACTGAGTAAAAATTCATCCTTTGAATTATAATGATCTCTTGCTTCTTTGAATAAGAAAAATTCTACTAGGAGTTTGTCTTTGATGAGGAGCACAAGAATTGCTGGTCATAGAGAACTAACGGAACATTAATCCTTATTTAATATAACAGAAGCCTGCTTTGTATAATCTGTTAAGCTCCTCTGGGCTTGTCACTGTAGAGCTTTGTCACATATCTGAAAAAAGAAAAAATACAAAGGGTTCAATACAACTCCCATTAAGCATGACGACAAAACCTTCAAGAATACATTAATTAAAATTATGATGATCTCATGGACCGCTACAAAATCTTAATAAGTTTAATATATACAAAGAAAAGCATATGGAAAATTAGCAACAAAAATTGACTGAAGTATAACCAGAATAGCATTGCCATCGCAATCAAGACTCCATGTATTTGTTTGCTATCTGTTATACATGAAGCATTTTATAGACTTGCTTGATTGCAAAGATTACCCAATTAGTACCATGATAAGATTGTCGGCGGAGAGAACCCAACTCCTTCTAATCTCTTCCCTCATGGGCTATCCTATCATCTTCTTTGAACTCAGGTTCTAGCAAAGCACATAAATGCCCATGAGGGAGAGAGTTTAGAAGAAGTTGAGTCTCCGCGGCAGTTGGGTACATCAATTGCATATTCTTCTGTTTTGGAAAGCACATGAACTTGAAAGGTATATATAGTTGTCAAGCGATCGTATAGGGCCAAGTTAAAATCCAAAAATTTTCATGGTAAATGAGTAGAAATTTCTGCAAAACTTTCTGCACAAGGTATTCCGCCCTTCTGTTTTCATCGCCTAACAACAAAACTGGAGTCCCGCAAGTTTTATCGTGTGGAAATTGCCTTTCAATTTCTGGAGTGACATGCCAGCTGGTAACTAGAAAGGCCAAGAACAAGAAGTTGGGGGACCCCAAATGCAGCACACACGTGTGCAGATCTTTACCGGTTGTTCAAAATGAAACTAAAAGATCCCATTAAGATGTATATTTAATTTGTTGTATTCTCTCCCTTGATGCAACGTTAGCAAACAACTTCAATGCAATCGCCAATAACAAAAGCCGCTGTAGCTATACAGAATTCTCTGCCCCAAGTCTAGGATAAAATGCCAAAGTCGCTCACTAGTACCCCCTGCAGCGGTCTGCTGTTGTTGAACTTGAACAACGAACAAGAAGTTATAAAAAGCTTCAGTATGGTAAAGTGATTTTTTGCGACTTCTCATTGTCAGTGCTTACCCTGCATCATATTGTGGTCTCTGCTGCCTGATTGACTGATTTGAGCACATTGCATATCACATTGTTCATACCACTTACGATTCAGTTTGGTTACTTAAATTACAATTCAGTCTGCACAATATCCTCCTGAATACTGATTCAGGTGATTCGTTTGAACATCTTTTTCCTTCCACAGTAAAAACTTCACAAGGATATAATTACTAATCTGGAGGCATTGATTACCTATCTAGTCCATTTTTGATGTCTTCATTGACGTAATACGAACAAGTTCAATCAAATGAAGTTGGACAGAAAACTAACAGCTTATCTCAAGCTTAAATTTATAGAAGGATATTGTACAACATCAAAGTTCATCTTCTAAGAATACATACAGACATGTTTACTACAAAATACAACATATAGTTACAACATCAAATTGGAACTTTCAAAGGATTAAAATTGTCATAGCTACTGAACCAGAATATCCCAATCGCCAGTTTCCGCCAATAGGGCTCACTTTTAGACTTATTTTTAAACACTCCAGCATCACGAAAATTTCAGCCAAAAGAAAGAGTATCCCGACAGTCATCAACATACATGCATGAGCATTTTTGAGCCAGTGCTCCACCACTAAACTTATTTCACTTATTTACTAACCACTCTCAAAGATAAGTCTCATAAATAAGGCAACATATGTTTTAAGTGTGCAAGTCGTAATCAATACAAACTTACAATGCTAGCAATAACAGTTTATATCCCAAGCTCAAGATGAGAACAAAATCCAAACAGAGCCAAGATCCGCGAAGAGGAAATCACTGTAGACTCAACTGCCATCCACAGAGAAAAATACAGCTGCTAAGTTAGACACATCTAGGATATCCAGTTCCAAATCCCTCAGTCCAACTCCTATGATATGATAACATTTCATGTCCACACAACTACACCTATGATTTGTTTCGCCTAACTAAGCAGCTTTCAGATTAGGTTTTCCATAAATAATGGATTGAAAATGAGAATCTAGTTTGGCTTTCATATGGACACAACATTTAGTGCATTGCAACTAAATGTAGGACAATTATGTCTTTTTGTTTTCACGAGTAATATCATTTTTTATGAGATTAATAATCACTCATTCTGGCAAAGAACTCACAGCAAGCATGTTCTTCCTCTGCTGTTTTCTGGAAGGTGTATTCTTTGTTCCCAATTAACGAAATGAAAGAAAGAAAGAAATAGCATGTTCAATCAACAAACACTCTAAAACAACTAAGCTGCAATTGAGCAAATTATCACAAAACCAAGAAAATGTTTGAATCAAAATAAAATATATTTGGTAAAAGTAAAGATCAAAGGACCACGAGGGAAAATGAATAATTATACTGGACTAAGACAAATGGCAGCATTGATCCGTACCATCACAAAATGAAAAAAATGCATGGAATTCAGGGCAACGAAGAAAATGGGATTTCAACAATGCACAAGTGGAAAGTCAGCCCATGAAAGCAAACAAAGGAGATCAATTGTATATTATACAAAAAAATAAACAATCATGTATAAAGCAACAATAAACAACAGCCGCTCATTCTACTCTATGACGACCAAATGCTTATAACGGTCACCATCCTAAAAGATCAAAGAAATCATATATGTTTACTAAACAGCTTACTTAATAGTTAATAACTCCAGATTCATGCTCCCTTCCATCAGCACATTGGCGATCGTATATCATCTAAGACAATATATTTTAACAGGAAACATAACCCACTGAACTACTTAGAAAACTTATCTATTCCATCAGGATGAACATTTACCTATCCAGAAATTTCAACAAATGTACTGGGCGAAGACAACTGGGTTGAATACTGCACACACAACAGTAGATAGATACCCTGAAAATAACACTCTGATCTAATGATACACAGCATTTTCAATGGCACATATCAAACTGAGATAATCTAGATGGTTAACAGGTCCAATCATAAAGAAGAGTATTTATATATATAACACAAGAATAGAAAATCACATTGTTGATCTTAATCCACAAGCTCATTTCAAGCTAATATCCAGTAGACATACCAACAAGTCAGATAATCATCTAAGCCAGTGCACTACAATAAGAGGTGTAGGGTAACCTTAAAGAGTGCATCAAAATCAGTCATTATTGAAAAGCAAATGCAAATGATTCGTCAAAAGAGCAATTATATAACCAAAAGCACAAAGAATGAAATTAAAGGGCATGCTTTGCACACACAAACAAAAAAGAAATCTCATTATCAAACCTAGAATCGCAAGATGTACTGAAAAGTCCATTCATCAAGAACAGTATTTGTACATATAGCAAGAGAATCTTATCAACACAATTGTTGACCCTAATGCACAAGCTCATTTCAAACTAATAACTACCAGACACAATAAGGAATCTGCTAATATTTTAACACGTAGAACTACAAACATTGCAGCAGAACAGCTTAACACGAGATAACCCAACTACGGAAAGGCAAAAGATTCCTCAAAACAATGAAATAAAAAGTACATTACTTTGTATACAAAAATGAAAATCTCACAATTTCTTTTTTTTGGGGTTGAATAAATTAAGTTGATAAAATTGAGAGTATCAGGCCTGAGTACCAGCCAAAGCCTTCATCTGAATGTGATTGTTAGCATCAGAAGCAGCAGCATTAGGCAAGGCTCATAAGAGCCCAATCTCCTGATAGGAACAGTCTTAGCAATAGCAGCATGAGTAACCATAACGATAACAAAAACAAAGAAAACATGAATAAAAAATAAGAGATCCAAAATCGCCATGGCCCTCAACTTAGACTCCTCCAAATCACACTTGGTGGACCCCTCGACGCCCTTGACCACATCAAGCAGCTTATGACACCCCTCGGGGATGAACGCCTCGACGTAAAGGGAGAGGCCAGTCTGGAGCTCCCAGAGTCCCTGGAGGCAGAGGGCCCCGCCGAGGGCAACGTCGGCGACGAAGAGCCTGGAGTTGCAAGCGAGGGCGACGCAGAGGAAGGAGGCGAGGGCGGAGATGCGGCCGGAGAGGATGTCGCATTTGGCTTGGAGATCGGAGGTCTGGACGGAGGCGGCGGATGAGGAGACGGAGTAGTGGAGGTAGAAGAGGGAGGCGGCGAGGGCGAAGAAGAGATCGGAGGGGAAAGGGAGTAAGGAGGTGGATTCGGAGAGGAGGAGGGAGAGGGAGAGGAAGAGGAAGAGGAAGAGGACGAGCGCGGACTGGAGGGAGGCAAAGAGGTGGACGGGGGTCCGGCCTTGACGAGTGGGTCGGAGTCGGATGCGGTTAGGATTTGGTGGACGAAGGAGATGAGGAGGCAGACGATTATCAGGTACAGCTGGAGGTGCTTGAGGCGGTGGTGGCTGTGATGGAGTGGGAGTGGGTGGTAGGGTTTGGCGCTGTACGATTGCGGTGATTTCAGGTAGTTGCGCGTCGTGCAGATCGTGTGGTAGAGGCCTAGTGATAGTAACGATGACGATGTGAATATTTCGTATATTAGTCCTGCCATTACTACTGATTTGTTGTTGATGTTATGACGATGATGATCATCCAACTTAACCTACATCCGGGTGCAGGTGCTGATGATGGTAGTGATGCTGACGCTGACGTTGATTGAGGAAGCTGATGGCAATGATTAATGATGATGAGACTCTTCTCTCTCTCTTTCTTTTTCTCTCTTCAGTCCGAATCGAGGCGAAGAAGACCAAAACGACACAGATTTGAGAATTTACGACATTTGTATTTGTCTCTGTTTCTACTTTGCAGTTCATTTCAAATTGGGTTTGAAGGCCGGCCCGCCTTTAATTCTCTGGCCCATCTTTAATTATTCCGGGTTTGGTTCAGATTTAAATTCGAGTGTAATACTCGACCCTTTATCATATCTTATTTAATTTTTATCTCCCAACATACCCTATTTAATTTCAAATTTACTCTTATTATAATTTTTATATTTTTTCTAAGTACCCACCATATAAAACTTATAAAAAATATATTTTTTAAAAAATTCTCAAATTCTCAAAATCACTATAATCACTCTTTTTCTTTTTAAAGTTTTTATCTATCATCACTATAACCATATAAAAAAAAAAAAAAGAGATTTGATACTTTTTCATCATCCTCTATAGTGTACCGTAAATAATTTTTTTTTTTTGTGATTACAAAAGTAGAGAGTACAATATTTGAGAAAATATTATAATATCAAAAATGAAAGAAATCACAGTTTAAGAAATTAGATTAGCTAAATTAGATATTAATAGAAATTATTATGTAAGTGTACTTAAAAGCCATTTAAGTCATTTTATATAAGAATAAAATAGATATTAAAAAAAAATTATTAGTGGGGGCTAGTGAGATGTAATGAGGAGGCCAAATGCCACCACCTTGAGTCATGATGGCCGTCTGCCTTAGCTTGGCTTGGGACTTTGTGCCAAGTCGTGGCAGCAACATGGGCGTGCTTGCGGGCGAGCACAAAAGCAAGGCAAGTCTGAGGTGTGGGCTGGGGTGCGACAACAAGCGTATGTTGTGGCATAGGCATAAAGAATGTGGGATAACACGCACAAAGGCGTGTGTGGGCAGCACACACAATATCTCACAAGTGCGTGGGCACATGGGAACACAAACGTGGGGCGCACTAGCACGCGAGACAGTGGCTCAATTACATGTCGGAGTGCGTGCAAGTGTACAACAGTATGGGGCATGCACGAGGGGCTAAATCATGCGAAAAATGAAAGGTGTTCATGCATAGGCTGTGTGTAGATAGTGGCGATTGAACATGAAGCATGGTGGCTACAACTCTCTGAAAGTGGCTCTAAAATCAAGCATGAGTGGGTAGTTGTGGGTGCAACTTAGCAAGAGAACATGGCCTTGGATCGCATGCCTAGAAATGAGAGGCAAAGATAATGGGTAGTGGCGGTTACTCATCGAGGAGGGGGCAACGGTGATTACATCCCATGATTTCCTTACTAATAAGCTAAATGGACAGCGGTTTTTTAATTCAAAGGGGGAGTGGAGATGTGCTCCTTAGATCATACTTGTTGGTGCCTGAAATTTGGGGAGGGAAATTAAGGTGGTGCGCCACCTAACCTTAGCAAATAGGGGTGTCATTTACAAATTTATGTATATAAGTAGTGATAGGGATGTATGTTGGGGCGCGAGTTTTGAATAGAGAGTTATGTCCTTGAGCATATAGAAACTTAAACTATTTGTAATATTTTCTTATTGCAGAAATAGAAAAGTTTAGGGTTGGTGTCTCTATAAAAAGCAAAATCACTTGTGTTTTTATGGCTTGTGTGTTGTTATTTGTGTTGGTGAGCAATCTCTTTTGCATAACCTCCATTGTGAATCTTAGATTACTTGCGACACATTAGCTTCCGTTGGGCATTTTAAAGTGGCTAGCTAAACAGAGTACTTAGCGCCATCATGCGGTTGCCAGTTTGGTGTCAGAGCAAGGCTTGGTTAAATTCATTTGCGAACAACTGGTTTTGTAGTTTCAGGGAGAAAGTAGAGTGCAAGAGTGTGTAGTTGCGTAGTTTTAGAGAAATTCATAGCGGCAAAAACCAACATGATGGGGAATTCGATAGACAAGTTGGTGCACTTAGAGCCAATTGCGGGTGTGAACCAAACTTGCGCAGAGTTTGTGAGCGAGTTTTTGAATAAGTTGAACAAGGTGACGGAAGATGTTACCACACTAGTGGAGGTATTATAATGTGGCATTAGGGATCTTGAAAAGGAAGTGAGATTACTGAAATGTGCAGTAGGCAACACTTAGGCGGATGATAGACTTTCGAAAGTCAAAGTGCCCGAACCGAAGGCTTATAATGGAACTCAGAATGCCAAAGTGTTTGAAAACTTTCTGTAGGATATAGAGTAGTATTTTCGAGCTGCTCGTGTGCCTGAAGCAAAGCTGGTCACTATCACAAGCATGTACCTGAAGAGTGATGTTAAATTGTGGTGATGGAGCAAGCTTCAAGAGGGTGCTGAAGCACAATGACCAGCGATTGAAATTTAGGACACATTTAAATGAGAACTAAATGGGTAGTTCTTGTCGGGGAATGCTAGCTGGCTTGTGAAAGAGAGCATAAAGAAGCTGAAGCATACTAGATCAGTGAGGGATTATGTCAAAGAATTCAGTTTATTGATGTTGGACATAAAAAACATGTCGGATGAGGACAAGCTCTTCAATTTCATGTTAGGTTTGCAGTTGTGGGCTCAAACGGAATTGTGAAGGCAAGCTATGATAGATTTACCAACGACAATAGCAGCGGCCGATGGCTTGGTAGATTTTAGATTTGCGAATGCTTCTCTTTATAAATTTAAAAAATCTAAGGACATAAGAAAAATAATTTTTCACATGATAGTGGGAAGAAGAATAATGGCCAAAATAAAGCCGAGCAAGGGAATTTGCAAGGAAAGAAGAGTTCGGGGTGCTTCATCTGCGACGGACCACATCAGGCAGCTTCAGTGAAGGAATTAAAGGGGAGTCTTCAAAACCTTCAACAGTTAAAGTAGCGAGAGTGCACATGAATTTGTTTCAACTGTTGAGCAATATAGAAGTTAGGGTAGAAGAGGAATGACTTTTACCAATGGGGACTAATGTGTACAATGGTGAAACTGAATGAAGTTGAAGTGAATGTAATGATTGATACGGGTGCTACAGTAAATCTTATGGAAGTAAATTTAGTACCACGTCTTAGTTTGTAAATTGCTAGAGCCAACATTGCTGCAACTCTTACTTTAGACTATCGAGTGATTTCGAATGACATAGTGGCTAACCTAAGTGTGGGCACTTAGGTAAGTGAGACAATGTTTGTGTGTGATGGCTATGTCCAAATTTAATGTAATATTGAGAATGAAGTTCATGTGTACAATGCAGAGGCACATATACTATCTCACTTGTGATGCATTTGGATCGATAGCATAAGGGAGTCGTGCACAATCGAATATAAGTATCAGAGTTCAAATAGGCTAGAACCATCACCCCATACTACTAATAATTGTTTAGATTGAGGGATTTCTGCGATTAAGTCAATGATTGAGGAGCACGATCAAGTTGAGGAGGGCTTGACGGGTATACCAAGGCATCTAGAGAATTCGTGGCTGGTGAGTCACGTGGGCCTGGACTGAACAAGTTACCAGATGGAGATAAAGAACCAAGGCGAAACAGAATCGCAAGATGGGTCCCTAGCAAGTTGTTCTAATTGCCGGAAGGATAACAATAGTAGTAATACGGGAGACATTTGAGAAGGTACTAGTTGTGGTAAGTCTTTACTGTGCGAAGGAAAGAATGAGAGCATTGATAACAAGCATAGGGCTTCGGGTACTCTAAAATAACAAGTAGAAATTCGGTAAAAGCTTCACAGTGGTTTGTTTGATTTTTATTGGTGCTATTAGGTATAATGGTAATGTTCCATATCTATTGGTGCACATATGAGAGGCATGAACATCAAGCGTTAGACGACGAAGTGTGGTATAGTAGGCTGAAGTGGAAATGGGCATGTATGGCCATCAAATCCATGAGAACTTCAAGTTTTCTCGACAACATGGCAGAAAGGTCAGAGTTTTGTTGTATGATTTATAAAATAGATAAGTGGGGGTTTGTGCAGACATAATAACTTGTGGAAAATTAAAAGGGAACAACTGGTAGCGACAAGTACATTCTTGGGGAGAATGGCCGGTGGAAAAATCGCTGGCACAGAGTCATTTCATCAGTGGTGAATGATACTACATAGGTAGAACATCTAGGGGACCAAGAGATGGCACAACGGATGCACGATGAGCCCAATGTCGATATGCAAGATTGTCGAGGAGAAGGACATGCATGCTTTAATATGGCATTGTGTGGGGGAGGTTATAGCAGACGTGGTTATCCTGCCGACGAAAACGTCGCACTTTTCAAGTGGGGGAGGTTTGTCACCACCGTAAGTCATGATGGTCGACTACCTTGGCTTGGCTTAGAGCCTTGTGCCAAGTCGTGGTAGCAATATGGGCATGTTTGGGGGCGAGCACAAAAGCAAGGCAAGTGCGACGCGTGGGCTGAGGTCCGGCAATCAAGCGTACTCTGTGGCATAGGTGTAGCGAATGCGTGACAACGCAATACTTTACAAGTGTGTGGGCATATACTCATGCGGGAGAGACAATGGCTTAATTGCATGGGTAGTTTATGGGATAACGCGAGACAATAGTAAAATTGCTTGTCGAAGTGCACGCAAGCATGCAGTAGTATAGGGCATGCACGATGGGGCAAATCATGCGAAAAATGAGAGACGTTCATGCGCGGGTTGTGCGCGGCAAGTGACGGTTGAAGGTGGAGCATGGTGGCTGCAACTCTTTGAAAGTGGCCCTAAAATCAAGCATGAGTGGGTAGTTGTGGGTGCAACTAAGCGATATAACATGGCCTTAGATCGCATGCCTAGAAATAAAGGTCAGAGATAGTGGGCAGTGGCGGTTACTAATTGAGAATGTGGGATAACGGCGGTTACATCCCATGAGTTCCTTGCTAATAAGCTTAATGGGCAGCAATTGCTTGATTAAAAAATGAGTAGAGATGTGCTCCTTAGAATGTTTGGTGGTGCCTAAAATTTGGGGAAGGAAATTAAGGTGGCATGAGGGTGGCGCCCCACCTAACCTTATCAAATATGGGTGTCATTTGCAAACTTATGTATATACTTAGCGATGAGGATGTATGTTGAGGGCACGAGTTTTGGGTGGAGAGTTATGTCTTTGAGCATACATAAACTTGAACTATTTGTAATATTTTCTTATTATAGAAATAGAAAAGTTGGGGGTTGGTGCCTCCTTAAAAAGTAAAATCACATGTGTTCTTATGGTTGGTGTGTATTGTTCTTTGCGTTGGTGAGAAATCTCTCTTGCATAACCTCCATTGCAAGTCTTAGATTACTTGCGACGTATTAGCTTCTATTGGGCATTTTTTAGTGGCTGGCTAAGCGGAGTACTTAGCGTCATCACGCGGGTTGCCACACATAGTTAGAAAAAGCTTGTGACACCAAATATCACAACTTCTTAAATTTGGATTGCCTAATTAGTAGTTAAAATCCAAAGTATTGAAGAAGAAAAATTCATTTGGTTAAATTAAAAAATTTCGTTAAAAAATTTGGAAGGAAAGGCACAACGCATTTGCCTAGTACGAAGCCATTTATTATGTCTCGAAATATTTCAATATTTATCACTTTTTTGTTTTTTTTAAATGTATATGCTTGGCAAAACCCTGGGTCCGATCCGGGTTTGTTGCTGCTCAGGATCGGATGAGATGAGTGAAACGGCTGCCCGAACCCAGTTTAAGCCTGGCTTTTGCACGTCGAGCTCGGCACCTCCGGGGCCTGGGTTGTTTATTCGGGCTTCTAAGCTCACATGTCTTCCTTCAAATTTTTCTTTCATTTCTGTCATCCAAATATCAACAAACAACATGCATGCACATTTCTTCGGTATCATACTACAAGGTTTGATAAATCTTAAGCTTTAAAAAAGAAAGTATTCAAATACAAACCTATAATAGACTAACAATGCAAATTTCACTCAAATATTAAATAAGAATTGTTTCAATCTACTTTTTAATACCTAAATTCATTTAATACTTTTTATACAATACATTTTTTATACAAAACCCTAAAAAATCTCATTCTTGGTTATTTTTCTTTAATTCAAAGATAACCGTGCAAAGCCTTCCAAATTGGTTTCAACAATGGTGGAATTATTTTGGTTCGACACCACAAATTTTAACTCCCAATGCCACCCACTGTCTAAACCTTTTTAAAGCCCTTTATACCCCATCTGACTCAGAGAAAAGATTTTCTCTGTTTCTGTACAAATTTCTTCCTCCCATGGGTATGGATGTGGAACTTCCGGTATCATACCCAAGAAAAACAACTACTTATCCAAAGAACCTTTAAAGTCAAATGGTGGTCTAAATTTGATGAACAAACCAAGCTCACCGAAACCCTTGTCCAAAATTGGCTTGGTTCAAAAGGTTTTCTACCACCAACCATCAAAGAAACCAAAGCCCAACAGACCTTTCTTACCCAAAAATCCAAAGCCCAATCTCTTTTAGCCAGTGCTAAAACAGAAGAGGAATATTTCAAAGTCATGCAACAACTTCTCGCCACAAGGTCCGAGACGTCCGTTGCCAGTTCCAACTCCAGCACCTCGGCAGATGAAGAACCATTCATTTCCCTCGGTGATGAAAATGAAGACGACTGCTTCGGCATTTTTTCTCCAATCAAGCATTAAAGCCATTTTACGATAGAATCTTGATTTTACCTACCTCTATGTATGTACATTTTTGTACTTAAAAAAAAAAAACATTCTATTTTCGGGTGGTCCATTGGACACAAGTGAGAGCGCACATGTCTCTTCACCCGTTTTCTACTTTGTATTTTGTACGTATTTTATACTTTGTATTTTGTATCTTCCTACACAAAGCCTACTATTCAAAGATACGATCCAAAGATTACTGTGCACTTGAAGCTCCGCTACAGTGAACAGTGCCAAAAGACTACTGTGCACTTAAAGTCCCGCTACAGTTCATATGTATAAAAGCCGGGAGGAAGACTTAGACTCCTCAGGTTTTTCATTTTCGAATTCAGAGCTTCTCTCTCTTCTTCTTCTTCTTCTCCTCCTTCTCTCTACAAAAATCTCTCTCTCTCCCCCCGGGAATAGGAAATCTGAAATCAAAAGACATCTTGTCTTGCGATTAATTTTCCCATAATTTCCCTTTCTTAAAGAAAAACACGAACGATGTAAGTGTTCAATCCAATTTCAATTCTAAAGCATTGTAATTTAAATTCAAAGCAATTTACATTTACGTAATTTATATTTAAAGCATGCACGTTTATATTTCTGCAATTTAAATTTCCGCAATTTAATTTCAGTTATTTAAATTTAAAGCAATTTAATTTTATGTCTTCACGTTTATTTTCTGCATGCATCGGAGACTGATTCCTATCAGATCTCCCATAAAACCTGTACGTTCCTCTAAGGCAAAGAGACCGGATCTCTGTCCTTAGTTGTATCTTCTCTCTCCCTCCTTCTTCAGAGCACCACTTCCGGGATCCGGATTTGGTACTGTGTATGTGAGCCTACCCTAAATAAATTTAATTACAAATTGGTAAAGCACCTAAAATTTGACCAACGCCGTTTCCAAAGCAAATTTCATTAATAAACTAATAACTTAAAGCTGGTTAAAAATAATTAATCTGACAAAGCCGCTTAAAATTTGGCTACCGTATTACGCTTCTAATTAATCCAAAGCATCGCAATCATTTGCAATCCAAAGCATAGCAATCATTTGCAATCCAAAGCATCGCGATCATTAGAACTCCAAAGCAAGTACACTTCAAATCAATCTTAATATTAATTTGGTAAAGTTAGTTATTAAAATCAACAACCACGTTACAATTTGTTTTATTGTTCAGAGTTTTTGTGTTTAAAGTCTTGTGTTTTTCTTGACGTTTGTTTTTTGTGGTGAATTTTTACTGGTCGTAAGTCCCGTTTTAGGATAAGGAATCCGCTGAGGGCTGTAATTCCATACCTGTAGCCATTCTGACCAAACCTATAGTGAACCATAAGATTTTATCCATGGATTCTCTCCTCCATAGGACATCATCCTTTTCTAGCTCTTCTTCCGGGAAGACTAGTGATTCAAAGCACGTTGTGAGTTCAGAAGAATTCGTTATTGAGAACTTTGATAAAGCAATTGATTGTTGGGAACTTCCAAAGATTTCAAAAGAAAAAATTTACAAAACAAAAATGCTTGACGTTTTAAAAAATGATTATATTATAAAGACTGAAAAACGTGACATAACTCTTTCTGAGCCTTTTGAAATAATTCATTTGTTTTCAGAAAAATCTTTAAAGAAATTAATCGAAAAGAATTTCAAATACATTCATATAGGTCTCATCCAAGTAGGCATAAAGCCTTTAACCAAAGAAGGCCTAGATACTTCCATTTTGGCTGTTCTTAGAGATGGGCGATTCATCTCTTTTGATGATTCTTTGCTAAGTAGCATCGAATCTAGTTTGTGTAAAGGTCCAATTTCATTTGATTGTTATCCAAATATAACAATTTCACTTAAAGACAAAAATGTTTTAAAAAGCATGATTTTACAAATCAAAACCCATAATTACAAAATGATTAAAGGGTCAATTCCAGTAGCCTTAATTTTTAAAATTTCTTACAAGGCTATGGTTTCTGCATTTAGTACACAACACCGATTCCAGTCAAAAAGAGATGAAACACTTCTCTTGCAGACTGATTTGTCTAGGGCAAACACTGTCATTCCAAAACCTATCCAATGGAAAGATATCAATCTTCCAGAGGAATGGATCCTTGAGGGAGCTGCTCCCCCAACGATCCCAAAACAGCTTGAGCCAAATACAGAGTTGCAAAATGTGACTCAGTATTCAGATGGTAAAGTTAAACTATCATTCAGAAGGTCTATGTCATCCAGATTTTCTGATAAAGAGTCATGCTCAAGTATCCCTACATTAGAGAGGAAATTTACAAAAATCCCCTCTGTCATAAATCTCCCATACCAATCTACAAAGAGTCAACCGAGGTTTTCCACCTCAGATATACCCAGTTCTTCTATACATTCCGTTGACTATGCTACAAATGTTCCACACCCTATCTATACTAGTAGTCAACATATACAGAGTCAGGAAGAGAAGGAACCTTCTCCTCCAACATCTCCTACATTTTCGGCAGTCACTGAAAATGTTATCAATGTCATAGAAAAGGAGTTTGAATTAGATAAAACATTTCTGCATAATGATTTTTATTCTGATTCAAATAAAGAAAAAAGAATTTGGTTTTTTAAACAATTTTTAAATCAAAGAAAAGAAATCCAACAAATTTATTATGAATTTGTGAATTTTCATAAAGTTCATATATTGTTTTTTGATTGGTTCGAAATATATTCTTCTGAGAACAACATAACCTATCCTTTCAAAGAGTCAAACCCTATTACTATTAGGAAGAAGATTCCGGAATGGAAAGTTTCTGATAGTGATAGAATCATAGAATCTGAACACCCACCTCTTCGGAGTCTAACCATTGATCATGGCGAACCTCCTATCCAAATTAGAGCCTCACCTTACAAAATCCCAAAACCAAATGATTCCGATTCGAACTTAAGTAGTATTATCCAACAGAATAATTTCTGTAATACTAACTTAAATACAATTGGAAAGCAGTTGACTAGGATAGAAAACCAATTCCAAAAGTCAACCATCACTGTTTCATCCACTACTCCTATTCCATCAAAATCGGATTATGAAAAAAAGCTTAAGGAACCTATTTTCAAACCTTTCCAGGTTTCGAAAACTAGTCAAAAGCTTGTTCAAGAGTCAAAATCAGATTTTGCTAAAGCCATTAGAGAACAACTAGATAGGATAGAAGCAACTTCTTCTTCATCCAGTAAAATCCAAATAGCTCCTGATACTCCTCAATCTAGCAAGATTGGAGTATTAGAACAAGATGACCAAACGTCTATAGCCTCTTCTGACTTAGAAGCCTTTCAGGATGATACTATTCCTAAAGCCAACAAAATCCATTGGGAACTTGCCCCTCCCACAGTCAAATCCCCTCCTGATTTGACTATAGACAATAGGCCCAGTGCATTAAATCAATCTTGATATAATGCATCCTCTGTCTATGAATGGAATATTGATGGCATGTCCGAATACAACATCTTAGGCGTCTTACAACAAATGACCATGGCAGCCAATGCCTATAAAACCCAATCTGGAACCTCTGACATGGCTATTGCAGAGATTCTCATTGCGGGTTTTACTGGTCAACTTAAAGGTTGGTGGGATCATCTTCTCACTAGGCAGCAACAAATGGACATTCTTAATGCCATTCAAAAGACCTAGATTTTACAATAAGTCCTTTATTGACAAGATCATTAATTTCTTCTTTACAATGTCGCTCTAAATCCATATTCATTTGAATTGGTCGGGCTTTAGTAGGTATTTGTTTTTCATCAAAAGAATTTTCATAAGGTAAATCTACCATGTGCTGTTTTCTATTCCAAAAAGCAGAGGGTAAATCAGCACAAATTTCTTTTTCAATTAGGGTTTTGAAATCAGAAATTTTTCTTTTAATGAAATCTCTTTGTAAATCATTTGCAATTCTTTGTAAACTCAAATCTTTTTGTAGAAAAGTTAAATCATTTTGTTTTGAATTAATAAGATTATTAATCCGATTTTGGTAAACGGAACAAGCTTTAACAATATTCAAATTTCTTGTTTTAGGTTTTTCAATAAAAGGGAAAATAATCTTTTTACCTTTTACTTTAAAAGAAATGCTATCATAATTAACAGTATAAGGGGTTATTAAATTTATAAAAGGGGTTCCTAGAATTACAGCATGATAAATATCATTTGTGAGAATAAAAGAAGTTTTAAATTCAAAACCGTTGTTATGAATAGAAGCTTCAACTTTAGAATCAACTTTTAATTTTGAATTGTTGGCGGCAGAAAGCCTTTCTTTTGTCTTTTCATGAAATCGTTTTGGAACAATGTCTTGTCTTATGCAATTTAAATCTGCACCAGTATCAAAAAGGGCAATGGCATCAATTGCAAAATCATTTGAAAAAATTAAGGTGGCTTTAATCAAATATTTTCGAGTAGTAACTTGCTTTAAAACAAAATGGAAATCATGTGGGACAGACTCAATATTATCAACATTTTGCTCAATTTGATTTTCACTATGAGTAGACTCATTATCTGAATCATCCTGTAAATGTTTTTGCAAAAGAAGTTGGATGGTTTCAGAATCACTTTTTTGTTTTTCTTTCAAATCTTTAATTTCGGATTTAATATCCTTAATCTCTTTTTGGAGATCTTGGATATTAGGAACCGATTTTTTGGTTTTCTTTTTATCTAAAATCTCAGTAAGATCATAAGAATTTTTCTTTACAATTGAGACTTTAGAAGTTTCAGCTTTGTTGAAATCCATGGTTTTCAAAAGTTTTTCAAGATATTCCTTTTGAAGATTCGGATCAGAAATATGTTTTACAAGTTCAAGAAAAGTCTCTTGGTCTTTAGTCAAAACATTTATTTTCTTTAAATAAGACTCGGATTCAGAATCACTACTGTTAGATACAGAGGTATCCGAATCAATTAACTCATCAATTTGTAAGGGATTACTATCCCCTGTCATAGAGGATTCAGAATTTGAAGACTCAATCATAAGGGGGGCAATTTTGGAAAGGATGTCGTCATCAAGACCAAGTTCATGAAGTTTTCTGTTCATTCTGCAATATTTTGCAGTATGGCCTTTTTTTCCACATCGATGACAAATGGCTTCTTTGAAATTGAAAGGAGTTTTTGGTGTGGCTTTAAAATCTTTCTTTCTAGGGAATTTGGATTTTTTATAAGGCCTCGAAGGTTTCTTATAAAAATTTTCCCCATGTGCAAGAAAGGGTTTCCTATGGCTTCTTGATTTGTAATGTTTTTTGTAAGGTCTCGAAGAGCACTTACCATTACAATCTTTGGAAGTAGATGCTTTGAAAGGATCATAATTGAACTGTTTACAGAAACTACCAAGTTCTCGCTTGGACTGTCTAAGCTCTTGTTTTAGACGTTTCTGTAATTTCAAATCTTGACAAATCTTTAAACCTTCCTTATTGACGAAGCTGACAAGTTCACCATAGGTGAGCTCATCATAAGGAATACGATTGTCATAAAGGGTTTTGATGGAATTTCTAACCTTTTCACCTAAAAGGGTAGGGAGACCCGCTAAGAATTTTTCTTTCCAAGTAGTATGATTCGCATCATCTCTTAGAAAGAGTCTGGTGAAGAAGGAGGTTTTGTACTCTTGGAAATCACTAAGTTTCCTATATCTCAAGTTATGTAGTAACTCAGCATTTTTGTCTGAAGGAGGTTTTGTACTCTTGGAAATCACTAAGTTTCCTACATCTCAAGTTATGTAGTAACTCAGCATTTTTGTCTCTAAGGTGAGAAGGGTCACCTATAAAATGGAGGGAAATGGTAAGGATTAAGGTAGCAACGGCATCCTGAATAGGATTATTATATATATATGTATATATATTATATATATATAATCACACAATAAATTTAAATAACATCCAACATATCATGAGTTCATACCAATTATCAATACAACATATGGAATCTTAAAATGTTCAACAAATAAAAAAATAGTTCATAAAAGAGTCAAAATACTCTTATGTAAAATAAGCAAATAACAAGTTCATGTCTAATTAAAAAAAAAAGTTCATGTTATGTTACTCGATGCTTGTGGCCCATCATCATCATCAGAAATTGCCTTTTCCCTAGCAAAAATCTCATATTCTGAAACTCCACCTAACAACAAAATTAACACATAAAGATTGAAAGCATTTTAAGAAAAAAAATACTACTAAAATATAATTCATATAACTTCATACATCAGAAGTAGAAGCCCAAATCCAATTCTGAGCACACATTAAGGCTTCCAAAATGTTATGAAGAAGTTTACTATGATGCAGACTCAAAAATCTGCTCCCGGTACCAAAAGCTGAATCAGAGGTAACGATGGATATAAGAATGACTAAGATATCCTTAGCTAACTGTAAATACACACAATTAGAATGAATAATTTCTATGTGTTTTATTGATGAGAATTACTCCTCTTTAAATATATTATAATTGAATAAATCAAATCCCACAAAATCAGAACTATAACAACTAGAAATCTAATTCTAAGGAAACAAATCAGTAAACTTATTTAAGGAAACAAATCTCACTAAATAACATAGACCCTAATATATACAATTCTAATTATGTATAATTCTGATTTCGTCCATATCCCCTCAAGCTTGACTATAAATGTTAATGAGATCAAACTTGCCTTCAAGAAACTCATGAGTCTGTTTTGAGAGTCCTTTTGTGAGGATATCAGCCAGTTGGTGATATGTAGGCACATATTCAACCTTGATAATATTTCCATTAAGCTTTTCTTTAATAAAATGTTGATCAACCTCCACATGTTTGGTCCTATCATGATGAATAGGATTGTGAGTTATATTAATTGCTAACTTATTATCAAAACATAGCAGAATAGGTTCTTCGAATCCAATCTTTAATTCCTTCAGCACCATTCTTATCCAGGTAAGCTCACAAACTCCATGTGCCATTGCTCTAAACTCGGCTTCCGCAATACTTATAGCAACCACTGATTATTTTTTGCTACGCTAAGTCACTAAAGTTACCCATAACAGCGTGCAATAACTAGATATTGATTTACGATCATTAATTGATCCAGCCTAATCAGCATCCGTTAATGCTTTCACCTTTCGATCATTGGTCTTTGCAAAAAACAAGCTTTCCCAGTGTTCGCTTCAAGTATCTCAAGATTCTATATACTGCTTTCATATGCTGACTTATTAAACTCACTGCAAAGGCAATATCCGATTTTGTATGTGAGAGATAGATGAGCTTTTCAACTAGGCGTTGATACTGTCCTTTATCGATTGGCCCTCTTTCAAGCATTTTTCCTTTGTTAGCAAGTTCAACTGGAGTCTTACTCGGCTTGTATCCTAGCATGCCAGTTTCTTCCAACAAATCTAAGGTATATTTTCTTTGAGAGACAGGGATCCGCTTCTTACTCATTGCAACTTCCATTCTAAGAAAATATCTTAGCGCTCTAAGGTATTTAACTTCATATTCCTTTGTCATCATTTGCTTGAATCTTTCCACTTCTTTGTTATCATTTTCAGTGACAATGATGTCATCAACATACACTATAAGAATAGTAATTTTTTCTTTTCCAGCATGCTTAAAGAATAACATGTGATCAACTTGTCCATGGACATAGCCAAATTCCTTGATAACTTTGGAGAATCTATCGAACCAAGCTCGTGGAGACTGTTTCAGACCATAGAGGGACTTGTGAGTCTACAAACAATGTGACTCCCTAGGTTTTCTTCAAATCCTGGAGACCATTTAGAAAGACATTTTTTATATTAAGTTGATGTAGAGGCCAATCAAAGTTTGCAGCCAAAGATAAAAGAATTTGGATAGTGTTGAGTTTGGCAACATGAGCAAAGATCTTAATATAGTTAATCTCGTACGTTTGAGTAAAGCCCTTGGCCACTAGACGCGCTTTGTATCTTTCAATTGAATCATCAGCCTTATAATTGACGGTGAATATGCATTTACAACCCATTATATTTTTTCCTTGTGGCAACTCCACCAGACTCCATGTATTGTTCTATCTAAGGGCGTGCAGTTCTTCAAGAACAACAGCTTTCCACTCGGGAACAGATAGGGCCTCTTCAATGGATCTAGGAATCAAAACACTAGACAAACTCGAGGTGAAAACATGGAGTAAAAGAGACATATTTAAGTAAGATATGAATTTTGAAATGGGGTGATAAGTGCAAGATCTAACACCTTTTAATGTTATTGGCATATGTAGATCAGGAATATGACTGAATTTACCTGAATCGTCTAGTGAATGAGATTCTACCATCGATTCATCCTCGTGACTGTGAGTAGAATTTATGATTTTTTTATTTGCTTCAGACTTTTTCCTTCTAGAGTAGACTTGCAATTCTGGTTGTTTAGATAGTGAAAGTGTTGATTCTTCTCTTATTTTCAATACTAGTGAAATTGGATTAGTTACAGGAAGACTGATTTTAGTTGACTCATAAATAGAGACAATGGTATCCAACTTAACATCGAGTAAAGGCAGGTCATGGATATCCCAAGAACAACAAACTTCATCCCATTTCTCCCCCTGAAGTGAAGTTGGAGAAAAATATAATGTATTTTTAAAGAATATGACATCACAAGAAACATATATTTTTTTAGTTTTTAGACAGTAACACTGATATCCTTTTTGGGTTGGATAATAACCAATGAAAACAATTTTGATTGCCGATGATTAAGTTTACTTCTATTATGGTCATGAATATGGACAAATGTTGTATAACAAAAAATTCTTAATGAAAGTGTATTGGACTTAGAGACATGTGGGTAGGTTTTTGAAAGAACAAACAAAGAGGTTTTAAAATTGATAGGATGACTTGGCATACGATTTATGAGGTATGTAGCAGTGAGGATAGCATCCGCCCACAAGTATTTTGGGATATGCATCGTAAACATGAGAGCCTAATCTACCTATAATAAATGACGATTTTTTTTCTTTCGGATACTCCATTTTATTGTGGAGTATCAACATCAAGAGCTTTGATGTTGAATTTCATTTTCTAACAAATAATCACCAAGAATGGAACTGAAATATTCTTTTCCATTGTCATTTCTTAAAACACGAATTTGGGTTTGAAATTGAGTCTGAATTATCTTGTGAAAAACTTTGAATATGTGACTGGCTTCAGATTTGTTATGTAGGAGATAAACCCATGTAACCTGTGTGTGATCGTCAATAAATGTAAGAAACCATCTTTTGCCATGGCAAGTTGTAATTTTTGAAGGTCCCTATATGTCACTGTGGATCAAAGAGAATGGAGTGGAAGAAATGTAAACCTTTCAAGGAAAAGACACGCGAGTATGTTTAGCTAATTGGAAAATTTCACACTAAAAAGAAACAAGATTTTTATTATCAAACAAAGACGGAAATAGACGTTTTAGATATAAAAAACTGGGATGGCTAAACCTATGATGTCATAATATTATTTTATTAGTACTAGAAACAGATGTAGAAGCAACACCAGACAAAAATTTGTTGACTCTTTGGGTGATCATCATCAAAGTAATAAAGACCATCATGAATTCTAGCATTGCCAAGCGTCTTCCCCGATGATAGGTCCTAGAATTGACAAGAAGAAGACAAGAAATTAGTAACACAATGATTGTCACGTGTGACTTTGTTAACAGAGATCAGGTTGCATTTTTGGGCAGGGACATGGAAGACAGATTTAAGGATTAAATTTAGAGATAATTTTATTTCACTAATTTCAACTACTAGTGTAAAAGATCTATCGGCAATTTTAACAGTGATATGTTTAGAACAAGGGATATAAGAGTAAAAAAATTAGAACTACTTGTCATATGATCAAAGGCCCCAGAATCAATTATCCAAGGGTCTGTAGATTGAATCATAGATTGGGAATTTAGGACAGAGTAGAGTTTAGCATATTTGGCAACAAAACATGATCCAATAGTGGAGTTGGGTGGATGGGTCTGAGAGGTATTGACAGAAGATGAATTAAGGAGTTTGCATAATTGGTCAATCTGTTCGTTGTTGAACGGAATAGATGCACCAGAGTGGTCTTGATTGGATTGGGTATGGTGTGCACGTCCTTTATTATTTTTTTTTAGGCAATCAATTTGCTGGTTTCTCATGAATCTCCCAGCACTTATCCCGAGTATGTCCAGGTCGATTACAATGATCACACCATGGTCGTTTGCTCGAACGATGATCAGGATGGTTCATTTGAGTGAGTTTTAGTAGTCATTAAGGCAGATACTTCTAGTGTGGGTAGGTGTACAAATTTGTCATCCGAGAGGATCACTTTTCGCCGGGCTCCCTCACGTCGTACTTCTGCGAAGGCTTCGTCAGTAAAAGGGAAAAGCTTTTGAGCCATCATTCGACCCCGTACCTCGTCTAGATTTCAATTAAGACTAGCAATGAAATCAAATTCTCTTTCCTTTTCAAGGTTATGCTTTTGCTTGACACTGCACTTAGCATAAAATGAGTCATCTTAAAAAAGCAGATCCAATTCTTGCCAAACATCTTGGAGATTAGAAAAATATTAGGTGATAGAGTTGGAACTTTGTTTCATCTCCTTCAGTTTTGAACGAATCTCAAAAATCTGAGAAGCATTCCCAAGATCAGAGTATATCCGTTGAGCAGCATCCTACACATATTTAGTTGTCTTGAACCAAAGATAATGACGACTAATCTATAGTTCTATCGAATTGATGAGCCATGCAAGAACAATAGAATTTTCAGACAACCATGTCTTGTATGATGGGTTAGTTGTCTTGGGAGCAGGGAGTTCACCAGTGATGTAGCCCAATGTGCCACGTCCACAAATCACAATCTTGAGGGACTGTGCCCATTGTAGGTAATTTCTACCATTTAACTTATAGGTTGTAATATGAAAGAATGCATCGCTCCCGGAAAAAGAAGCGATTATGATGGAACTAGGCTCAACCATAGATTGGCTAGATATTGGAGATCTAATATTGTCACCAGATGAGATGTCGACTTCTTTTCTATCCATAAGAGACAATTTGTCCTTAGGCTCTGATACCATGTAAATACACACGATTAGAATGAATAATTTCTATGTGTTTTATTGATGAGACTTACTCCTCTTTAAATAGATTACAAGGGAATAAATCAAATCCCGCAAAATCAGAACTATAACAGATAGAAACCTAATTCTAAGGAAACAAATCAGTAAACCTATTTAAGGAAACAAATTTTGTTAAATAACAGAGACCCTAATATATACAATTCTAATTATGTATAATTCTGATTTCATCCATACTAACTCAGCCAAAATTGGATATTGGCCTGTGTGCATATTGTAAAAGGCTAAAATATCAAAGTTCGGAGTGGAATCCAAAAATTCCTCATCTAAATATCTATCCAACCTAACTTAATTACCTTAGCACGCTTATTTTGGTTTCGAAATGTTTCAAACTCATCTACATCCCAATACTTATTTGAATGCGAACAAGATTCAGAACAATAAATTTCCAATCCAACATTCAACCCACCATTCACAATTGCTGCTTTCGATTCATATTCTTTCACTAAATCATGACAAAGCTTATGTGCATGCTCAATATGCTCATCTGTTGTATCACCATATATCTTTGAGAAATAAAAATGAATTAACATCATCTTATATCTTGGGTCAAGTACAACAGCCTCAACTAACATCGGATGAATGTCATTCCAATATTTATCAAATTTATCAATCATAATCATAATAACAAGGTTATCAGCGATGCGCCACCTATTAATTGACAATTTTATTTTACATATCAACGGAAAAAAACAAATTAGCAGTTGAGTATTTTGTACCCGAAAACTTCTCCGTTAACATGTAAAATGATTTCAAATATTCCACCATTATGACTGCCAAATCCCACTCCCCATCACTTGGCAGGCTCTTATACTGAGGCTCATGTTGTTGGAACTGAGAAAAAAACACTTATATACATTAATGCTACTTCAAGCATGGCATAAGTAGAGTTCCAACGAGTAGGACAATCCAATTTCAATTTTTTTACAATTCAATTTTAATTTTCTGACAGCTAGATCAAAAGTTTCATATCTTTTTGGTGTTTGTGTCTAGTAACTCACACTCTCTTTAATCTTTCCAACCCCACTTTCTATAACTCTCAACCCATCCCGCACAACCAACTTTAATATATGAGCTGAACATCTCATATGAAAAAATTTACTACTAAAAATTAAGGTATCAGTATTAAACCTTAAAAACAATTTCTCCACCATTGCGTCATTAGTGATACAATTATCCAACGTCACTGAGGATAACTTTATATACATGTTCCAATCCAATAGGCATTGTACTAACTCCTTAGAAAGAGCATCAACAATATTGGGGTTTGAAATATAGATAAACCTATCAAATATTCAAGTGTTGGTATTAAATACACAAACTTAAAATATATAACAATTTAAACTTGAAAAAAATCTAATATAAGTAATAAAAAACTTTAAAAAAATTATAGACACATTATTTTAAGATTCAACTATGCAATTTTCAGGAGTTGTCAATGAAATGGGTTGTCACAACTATATATCTTTTTTTTTTTTCTGATTACTAGCTGTTCATAAATCCGTAGTAATGACCACTCTACTATGATTTTTCCAAAATAAATGCAAAGTCTTCACCTTCTCGATTTGATATAACTTTAAGATCTCGCTCTTCAAAGTGTTTCTGTTCATTGGCTTAACCATAAGGTTAACATATGCCATCATTTCTCGAAAGCCTATATATTCTACGAATTTAAGTGGAAACTCATGTATTATAATCATTCTTGCTATCAAACTCCGTAGAACATTTTGATCAAAACTGCCATAACTAATGCCACAAGTTACATGCTCTCTTTTAATCACTTTGAGACTTCCCTGAAGTGTTTCATCTATTTTCGGTTAATGCTTCTTAAAACAAAATACCACGTGTCTATTCAAAGTCGAAGTCCGTGATTGGTATCTTTCTTTTAAAATTGCACTACAATGCATGCATTTTGCCTTTTGTTCTCCATTAACCATTATTTTTGTAAAGTGCTCCAAGTATTGGAGACTTTCTTCCTTTTTTTGGTTTCTTCCTTTCTCTTCTTATCATTCACAGTTGACACTAAAATTTTCTCAACCTCATTATCAGTTTTATCTCGTAATGTCGAAGATAAAACTGGAGCACTCAATGAATTAATTTCCACGTTGTCCGACATTGCACTACTCGGCTGTTACAATAGCAAAGAAATTACCAATCGTACGTGCTGCGGCTATATTTTTGTATTAATGAAATATAGCACTTATTACATATGTTTATTACTATTAAAATTCAAAAATCAGCTCCTATTACTGTAATATACATGTTTAATATCATAAAAAATCAACTCATATTATTGTATTACTTGTGTTTATTATTATAAAAAATAAGCTTAAGCATATAGCATATTAGCATCCAAAAAAAATAAAAAGTATAAATAAAACAGCATAACGCCAAATAATCATAATAATTTCATCATTTTTTTAACTAAGTCGGAAAACTTTTATGAAAGGCAAAATGAAGAAGTAAAAAATATGTACCTAGGGATGGTAGTGGTGGCTGAGACTGACTAGCGATGATGGCAGAGTGATGGTGGTCGAGAAAGTGGTGGTAGAGAGTTGGAGACAGTGGCTATGACGAGTACCAGAGGGGGCTGCATGAACGACTCACTGTCACAGCCCACTGGAGATAGAGCAACCAAGCAAAGTTGCGTGCCAAGCCAAGTCAGCAACCGAGAAAAGATGACGTCGATAGGCGAGGGTGGGTGGTGGCTGCTGTTGGTTTGGAGTGTTGGAGGCGCGGGCCGCGCGGCAGCTGGTGGCAACGCTACTACTTATGCTTTTCAAATTAAGTTTCGATAGGGAATTAAGGATTTGGGCATTTAGGTTGGGTTTTTGGGTTTTGATTTTTGTATTTATATATATTTTTTAATTTATTAAGAAACTGGGTCCGGGCTCTGGGTTTTTAGTGCTAAACCCGACACCGTGCCCGAAAATGTTTGGATTTGAGAATTTCATATCCAGATCCTTTTTTTTAATATATAAAACGTGGACCAAATTGACCAGATCCGAACTGAATCCGGTCCGGGTGCCTTTTTTTGACACCCTACTGATGTAAATATTTAAAAAATAAAAAATTGAGTTGCAGCCACAAGCACTCCTCTCTCATAATTGAGTGTGATGAGTATATACCCTTAAGAGGTTAATAAGTTCTGTAGAAATACAAAATTAGGCTGGTCCATAATTGAATTTATCTTCATTTCTCCCTCCAAATGGTAGCAATTTAATTTACCTAAATTTCATTAAAATAAATATTCATCGATTTCTAATTGTAAATATCAATAAATTACAAATGTTAAAACATTTCCATAATAATACATCACTTTTACTCTTTTTTTTTCCGGAACACTGATATGTGATGGGTGCATCTGGGACTTTGATGTTCTATCTGATCATTCCATAGAATGTTCAATTTAGGTGAATTAATTCAAGATTAATCACATATCGTCATTTCATAACTCATCTTTCCTTAATATTAACAAAGTTAAATACAACCACTATTCAGTAACATTTAAATCTGTTTATAGGATCATGTCTATGTGATCAAAATTGTATTACCTGCCCCGTAAACAAAGTGGTGGTATCAGTCCTTAATTAAATCATTCTGTCAAACAAATATATTGCACAAAAAGAGACTTCTTCTATTTCCTCTATGTGCAGAGTATGGAGAAAACAAAAGCCAGACAATCCGCTAAATATCTTGCTTGATTGCAAATATTTTTGTTAGGTGCAAGACAAAGTTGCACACAAAACCAAACCAAAAAGCCAATGAGGAAGCAAAGGAAAGAACTAGCACAGCACCCTAATTCATACATGTGATAACACCAGAAGAGAAGAAAAAATGAGGAGATCTGCAGAAACCCAGAAACTTACAGAGACAAATAAAAGAATATCAATAAGAATATCAATAAAAGTTTAATCGAGGAAAGGCACACCAATATCTTGCACATTATAGAATGAACACGAGGAGGAGGATGACCAGTGCCACTACGATAATTGCCAGCACCCACCAACACTGCAAAACAATCCAGAGAAACAGTAGATTCAGTTCCTTGAGCAAACCACTGCAGAAAAAAATTATAAAAAGGGAAACATATAAAACTGAGGGGAAAATGGGGATTGAACTACTAAAAGACTGCCTAGATAATAATTTCAGACAAGTTCTTTCTCTCCTATATATGATGACCATAACCGGCTCCTTGCTAGCTAGCCTCCACTATCTATTCTTTGATTGATCTGCTCCATCTCTCTAAATTGGTACCACTTCAAAGTTAACGTTCAAGTTCATAAAATCCAAAATTTAAGATGATTATTACCCTACACTGACCTCAACATTGTGAAATTAATCAAGCAGCATATATGTCAAACCATCTGTAACAAAAAACTGAAATATTTTTATCTCAGTATCTTTGGAACATCCATTTCTTGCTGTACCAGAAGCAATCTTCTTTTTTATCTCTTTGTTATAATTTTATGTCCGAACTTTACAACAAGTATGGCAGCTCCATCAAAAAGAGCATACGCAGTATACACAGGAAGAAAGTATGAACACAAAAACTGGGAGGGTTGGAATATTATTTTTCTTTTCTTCATTTCCTTGTTCATTCATACATATAAGTCAGGGGGAATTGATGTACTTTTTCATACATGCAGGAACATGTTTCTTCTTGAATCAACAATCTAAACACATATGTCGACATCTCAAATATTGAAAACCAACTTGCCAACAGTGTGACAAGCACTTCAGCTTAATAGGATGTGAAGGCGATTATTACTTACCCACGATGATCTGGATTTCACATTCTTTGAGGCCTTAGCTAGCTGAACTCTCGCATGAGTTGTTGTAGCAGCAGAAGACTCGATATTTGATGAAATGTCATCTGTTACAGCAGAACAAATGACCAATTATACTAATAAAAGGCTACGAATAGCAAGACAAAGGGAGCAATAGAAAGGAAAATAACTTCTCTACTTGGTATTTGTCATCTTACCAATAACCACACCCTGTTCATGAACTAGAACAGCAAGGTCCTTGAATATTTCATTTGCTTGCCCAATTTGCTCTTCAATTTCTCTAAGACCATGCTCCCTCTCTTCAATAATGGCCTCATTGAAGGCAATTTCATTATCCAGCAGAAATAACTCCTGCCTGTATGTAAATGTTCAACAAATTTGATTAAAGAGACAAAGCAAAGGGAAAGAAATGCCTAGCTTTCCAGCAAAAGCAATGGAAGAGTCTTTAAGGGACTGATCTTTAATATAAGTGTATCTCAGTCAGCTTCAATTGAAATTAAATGGAAACCAAGTATGTTTCTGCCATAAGCTACTAAATACACATGTTTTTTGGAACATTCTACAGCAGTAAAGAGAAAATATGCCTTCACTATCCACTAAAATTATTATGAAAAACACAACTATAAAAGTATAAAAAGTCCAACAACACAGACCAATCAAGTTAAAACACCAAAGTCATGAACTAAATAAAGCAAAATTTTGCAGCATGTACATCATGTGAAAAGACAAATAGCATATGGACCAATATTAACACTGACGACTAAAACCCAATTGATGGTAGTGAAAAATTCAGAGCAAAAGGGTGTGAGAATTAAGCACTTACCTCTTTTGCTCCATAAGAAACGGCTGGTTCTCAGACCCCACAAAGTCACCCGAGCCAGAGGTGTCTCTGAAATCACAAAAACACCAGCATTAGAAGAAGAAAAATGACAAAACAAAACAACTTGATCTACAAGTAAGCAAAATTATAAATTATACGTTGTTGCTGGTGGAGCTGAAGACGGAGGAACAGAAGGGGAGTAAGTAGACTCCCGTTCAGAGGCAAGTTGTTGGATTTTCTGAAATTCTTGCAACACCGTTTGAAAATCTCTGGCAAGCTTAGCATCTTCAACCTTCTTATTTTGCTGAAAATTTAAAGAACCCACCAAAAATTACTCATTAAAGCAACAAAAAATTTTCAACAAAAGAGAAGTTCAGTTGGCAAAAGCGAGAGAGAAAAGATGATGCATTACATTAACATCAGCGTCGCGATCGGACTCGCTGACAGATTTGAGTTTGGCAGAAGTATCTTTCACTAACTGCAAAATTCTTTGCCTTGTGTTGTGCCTGCCCATGCCATGCAACCCCCATAATTGAGAATCAGTTAATACAAGAATTGCATTAAAAAAAATACATATATATATTTTTTAAATGAAAGAAATGAATGGAAGAAACAGAGACAGCTTCTGGCGGTGATCGAGAGTGTCCTTGGAAGTTCCGATGGCATCAACAAGTCGACGAAAAGCGGCAACGGCAGTGTTGATCTGGAAAATCCCGGCTGCCACAGCTTGTGATGGGCTCTTGGACGATGATGATGGTGATGATCGCGAGCCATTCTGTAGATCTTGAAAGCTCATTTTTTTTTTCCTCTGTTTTCTGTTTTGCTTTTTTGGGTTTTTTCAAAAGTTAAAAAGGAAAAGGAAAAAAAAAAAAAGGATCAAAGTCCACTTATGCCATCACCAAACCGAACGACAACGACAACTAAGAAGCAGGCAGTTTGGGAAAGTGTACAAATAAAAAAGGGCGAGAATAGAAATTAAAAATAAAATGGATAAATTTGTACAAAAATTTATATAAAATAAGTTTATATTTTCATTCAATCAAATCTTATTATGCTCCATAAATTTATATAAAATAAATTTGTATAAAAATTTGTGACTGTATCATTACTCATTTATTATTGTTACAGGTGTAAAGCCGGAAGAGGGCCAATTGGCCAAAGGCAAAGGGAGGTAAGCTGCTGGTGGTTGCTCCAGTTGTTTTGTTATAGCGTGGCCTCGGCTTGCGAATGTATACGTAATTACTCATTGACCGGCCGGCGGGCCCCGCGTAACCCAATTAACTAACCAACTTCTGCGTTTGGAAAAATAATGAACAGTAACACAAGAAAATTGAGGGAATAATGGGCAGTATAATAGAGAAGTTGTGGGAACTGGAAAATATGGTTGTCAATCCTCTAATATTTGTTATCTAAGATAACAAAATCCTTGTATTTACAATATTACCATTTGTCACGACCGTACAATTCAGCCTAGAGAGGGAAAGAACCATAACACAACAAGGCTTTCATTACATTATTAGATTGAGTTCTAGTTTTTATCCATAGTTAATATTTTGATGAACTGACAGTTTAGATATCCTAAAAGACACTGTACTACTCAGATTTATTGGAATTAAATAAAAAATAAGCATAATCTCCATGATAAATGTTATACCAAATTATGAAAGGCTCAAAATTCATGTAAAATATATGCTAATAAAAATATTTTATATGAAATAAGTCAAATAACCCAGACCCATTCTCTATAAAAACGGCCAAGGTACTTACAATTCTAACTAAAATGTTTAAATGTAAGATACGGTAAAATGCTAAAAGCGTGATTCATCAAAGAATGACCTAAGTTCATTCTTTACAAAGAACGATGTAAGTCCTCATTCTTTACAAAGAAATATTTTTGTTTTAATAAATATATATTTTATATTTCTAAGATCAAATATTATATCAAATAGCATTTCAAAAGTACCACTAGCTCATTACATACTCAAAAGACAACCATTTTCGTCACTTGTAGAGATCGTTGGAAGATATATAGATCAAAGTTTGAAGTTGGAGGTTAGAAGTGGCGGCTGTTAATTAGTTGAGTAGGTAATTTTTTTTGGGTTAAAAATTAAAGATTTAGGGATTGAATCCCATAGATATAGTTAGAGAGGGGATCATTGAGTTGCTGTTAGGCTAAATAGAAAAAGAGATTGAATTGTTGTTAGGTTAAAAAAAAAAGAGATATATTATCGCATATGCAAGAAACTTATACTATTCCAAATGGAAACAATAGAAAGAATGTGAAAGGTCACATCTCTCTTTGCTTACGAGTTGCAAACACAAGTTCACTTAGTTTTGGTTTATCAGAAGAGAGACAAGTTCCTAATACTTCAATTCGATAATTACTATTATTTTCTTATTTAAGAACAATTGTAATAAGCTTCTTTTATTTGAGATATATATTTTAACAATTAGTTGGGTATTAATTTTAGTTTTCATAGGCTAGGTAGATGCCATAAGAAAAGAAAGACGGTTCCATAGATTGAAGCTTGAATGAGATTTTTATGAATTTCTCCTACTTAAAGCTTTTAAGGATGCTTCAAATGGATACTTGTGGATGATACATGTGTGTTCAGAGTTGAAGTATTTGTTAATGGGCAAAGGAGAGTGCTTTTCGGTGATGAAAGATATCACTAGCTTTCAGTATGTTTGGAAGATTGAAAACTTCTCAAAGTTGAATGCATGTTTCAAGGATTCAGATGTACATGTTAAGTGCTACAAAACAGAAATGGTACCAAGTTTCTGTGACCTAATTACTTTTTCCTCCTTTTTTGTTTCCTATAATCAACTGATTACAAGTCTCAGGTCTTTTTATATTATAAAAGGAAATTATCATTGCACCACCTCTCTTTTGTCTTATATTTATCTAACCACCACAAAATTTTAACATATTTTCTGTACCATACTTCTTTTTAAATTTGTATCAATTAATCACTTTTACACAAACACCGTTAAATAATTAAATTAAAATGATAATTTTATCCCTAAATAAATTAAAAGATCATTTTATTTTATAAAAACTTTAAAAAATAAAAAATATATATAATAAAATTTAATAAAAAAATAAATCCCAAAATTAGAATTTTATTTTTTAATAAAATTTATTTTAATAAAATTATAATTATAAAAATAATTGAAAAATTTTGGGATTTAATAAAATCCCCTAAATTATTAAAATTTTGGCAATTATTTTCAATAAATAAATTCAATTATTTTAATAAAATTTTAATAAATAAATTCAATTATTTTAATAAAAATTTTAATAAATAAATTCAGTTATTTTTTATTAAAATTTCACAAAATTATAATTTTTAATAAAAAATTATTAAAATTTTGCAAAATTTAAATTTAATAAAAATCAACTATTCTATTTGGGATCTTTTTTTTTAATAATTTATAAGTATTTTTATAATTATAAATATTTTATTTTTCAAAATTATTAAAAGATAAAATGGTCTTTTAAATTGTTTAGGAGTAAAATTATCATTTTATTTAAATTATTTAACGGTATTGGTAGAAAAGTGACTAATTGATACAAATTTAAAAAGAAAGGTAATACAGAGAATATGTTAGATTTTTGTAGTTAGTACAATGATAAATATAAGGTAAAATAGAGATGGTGCAATGATAATTTCCCTATTACAATTTCTTGAGATAATAAATGTTCTTACCATTAAGTAACTCTACATGTTGGTTGTTTAAGGAAGATACAAATCTATCCTAAAGGACAGCCCAAATATTGGCACTTATTTTTCTCTGCACTTGACTTTGATGGATCCGAATGTTAAAATATATGCAGAGTATCTTGGATCAAGTGAAGGAGAAACACAAAGCTTCAACATCTAATAATGACTATAAATTAATTAATGTCAACTATTATTATCATGCTCAAAATCCAAATAATACAAGGATTCTTTTTCTCTTCGTAGGTAAATCCCAGTTCACTTTATGCGATCTAGAAGTCAATAGTTGTTTGGAGAAGATTTAATGAACATACTATAAGGAGCCAGGGAATGTGTGTGTGATGGAAGCTAAAGTGGATATGGTTGGTGTTGGGATTATGTGTTCTTTAAAACATATTGATTATTTATTTTTTATTAACAATATATTTGAGATATTTTTTCAGATATCTTAATTGTATAAATATTTTGAATAACATCTGTTTAATCATATTATATGTATTTCATGTGATCATCATATGGATTCACAGAAAAAATAAAATAAAAGTTATCTTATAATTGAATAAATTGAGTTCGCAATTGATAAATAGAGTTGGACACTCTATTTATCTTTAAATTGTAGTAAATTTATTAAATAATTTGTCGTAATCATATATGAATTTACTGATGCAGTTTGACTATATTAAACTAGATCATACATGAGATTTAATTAACCTTAAAATGATGTCAAACTTAGTTAAATCTTATAGACATTGATTTTATTGCAATCTCAATCTTAAGTTAATTATAGTTTCATGTTTGTGATTGTTAATTTCATTGAGTTATCAGTGGGCACGACATTTATTTGTAGTCAAGTTTACCCGGTACCTTGGTGGAAGCAATTATGAGCAGTGAGATTATAAATTAACAATACATAATTTGTACAACATATCTCTTGACATGTTTTCGGTACTTAATTAAAGAATTCTCTGACTAGAGTATGTCAACATAATTAGTATATTGCAAATGATCATTAGAGAAAACCAGTAAGAGTCAAGGAAAAAGATGTAGTTAAATTAATTGAACAATTGAGATATCAATTTAATTAGTAATGTGTTACAAAAGATTGTTCAGTAAAGAAATCAATGTGGCATGTGTCGAATTATTATTCGAGAACACTATCTCAGATATCATATAATTATGAAGGTCAATTCCAATCTTTTAGTATAGTAGATTTGAAATTAAATAATCTGACTAGTTTAATTACATGCTTAATTATTGTATCCATTATTGTATGTACCCATATGATCCTTAGGTTAGTTCATTTAATTGACTATACCATTATTGGATTAATAAGCGAGATAACTAGATATTTGGGTTAAAATAACTAGATATTTGAGTTAAAATCCTAAATATATTATTTAGTGGGAGACTATATTTAATATGCTTGTGTATAAGGGACCTTATGCTATTTTATAAGGTGGGCCCTTATAGCAAGCACGAGTGAAACACCACCGTCCACTCATTCCTCTAATCCATCAAGGCTGTCTTGAGCGGCATACAATGCAATTTCGAGAGTAGTCACACGAAGCTCTAACGTATCCACGGATGGGGCCTTAGACTTACCGCGAGTCTTGCCTTGGGCGCGCTCTCCCTCACAGCCGCGGCTTGGTTCCGGTGGAACGTCCACACCAACAACACCCTCTTATGCTATGTTCGAAGGGTTGGCCATTGCTCTGAGCTAACTTGTGTGCGTGCAAACTTTAGCTCTAATACCACTTGTCACGTGATGAGTATTTTGTTCAGCTAACCCGTGCGGCACTTAGACAACTTTGCTGAATGTTTCTAAGTAAGTCTTGAGCTTCTCGAACTAGAGAAGAGAGCAATTGAGCCGAATAAGAAAACTTGTATTGCACAAAAAAGATATTACAATGCTTGAGTTGCTTACAATGTTTGTTGTTGTGTGTAAATGCCTAATGTCATCTCATATTTATAGGGGAGGCTTGTCAAACTCTAGAGATTCTAGATAAATCTACCAACTATCTAGAATTTACATATTCTGGAAATGTATAGAGAATTCTAGAGTATTTACAAGCTTAATATGCTATAATTGCGTAGAACGTTCCGGAATTAGACAAGCTAGCACTCTTGACCTTGTGTTGACACTCTAACCCGAAATTGTGGGCAATTGGGTTAGCATCTTGGGCGGACTGTAACATTGTGGTGGCTTATTGCTGGGTTGTGTGGTACTCAAGAAACAAATTCATTTTTGAAGGCCAGAGGCTGGAGCCTAATTTAGTAGCAGCAAAAGCAAAATCAATTATGGCAGCCTATCAAATAGTGAGGAACCAATGCCAGCTCCCCCTGATACCTCTAGAACAGGGAAGAAGCAAAAGTGGACGCCCCCTCCTTAAAATCTCTTCAAAGTCAATGTGGATGCAGCTATTAGCAGCAAAAACTAAATGGCTGCGTATGGAGTTGTGATAAGAAATGTTATACGCAATATTGTAGCTGCAGGCATTAACTAGGCTCACCTAAGGGGAAGTGTCAGCTGGGCAAAAGTTGAAGCTGTGTAGTGGGGCCTTAAAGTGGCTAGAGAAGCAGCCTTGAGCTCGGTGATTGTAGAGACAAACTCCTTGGAGGTGGCTGAGCTTATTAACAACACAAAAGGTAGCAGAACATAAATCTATTAGGACTATTTCAGAAATTCGAAATCAGATGAAATTTTTCATAAAGTTGTAGTCTAGCATGTGTATAGAGACAGTAATGTTATTGCCCATTCCTTAGCAAAGCATGCGTTAGGGAGCAATTCACCTAGTTGTCTGGTTACATCCTTTACCAACAGAGGTCCAAATTGTACTTAATGTGTTGTAATGGAATGAAATGTTTACTTTCTTCTCAAAAAAAAAAAAAAGATCAAGCTATTTCTTTAATAATGAGTAGATTTGAACAAATTCAAATGTTTGAACTTTTGTTTAATTTTTAAAAAATTACAATTGTTAAGTGATGATGTTTTAAAAACTTATTGCATTAATTTTGAAAATGCTTTAAAACATGATACACCTTCTAATATAGATGGTTTAGATTTGTTTTCAGAACTAAGAATTTTAAAAGAAGTTTTTCAAAGTGAAAAAAATACCTCACTTGATGTACTTAATTATTTGAAAAAACAAAATTTATTCTTTTCCAAATGCATATGTTGGTTATAGAATATTATTAACAGTACCAATAATAGTTGCTTCTATAGAAAAAAGTTTTTCAAAAATTGATAAAACTTATTTAAGATCAACCATAGTCGCAAGAAGAATTAAATGGATTAGTTATGTTATCTATTAAGAAAAATATTTTAGCAAAATTAGGGTAAAAATTTATTAAAAATTTTGCATCTCATAAAGATAGACAAATTTATTTTAAATAAATGAATTTTTAGTAATAAGTTTTTTTGAAAGACCTAATTGAAACAATTCGCTTAAGGATCTAAAATTGGTTGAGCCGCCCCTGATGGTGAAGTATGTGCTTGATAATTGTTCATGGAAATTAGTTATTTTGGGATCGGTTAGTGACGAATTATAGTTGGAGTTTGGGTGACTCAAAAATCTCTACAGGGAATTGACCTTGCACAGAGAGATATATAAGTGGATTCAACAAAGAAGATAAATTAATATGCCAGTGTATGAGGAACTGCATGCTGAAGAAATATTGACTTCGATAATTCCAAGCACTTTCAGGTTGATTAACTTCTCAGATAGATTTGCTACACTGGAGTTATGGAGCTTCTCATGACCGTTGGTTACTAAATGATGAGATTTAGACGTTTTAGCCTTGAAAGGTCCATGATTTTAGAGAAAAGTGGTTATTGTCGGATCTTAATCCAACGTTAAGCTAATATGTGAATAATTATATGTTGAGAACTGTCATATAAAGTTGAGCTCAATCTCAAATTAAAAGTAATATATTAAGGTTTTTAGTAATTTAGATTTTAATGTCTCTAATAAAGTGTGTGTCTTTAATGTATAGAGATATCTAAATACAATAAATAAATAAAATTATCTATATAAGTGGTTATAATCTCATGTCATCGTTCTATTATCTAATGACATCCCATCATTAGATGTTGATACGGAATTTTCTAGAAGAACTTGTTGATACGGAAGACAAATCACACAACTCTAGAGAGATTTTAAATTTTATGGATTTAAGTGCACTTCTTCATATTCGTTCATTAATTATTAGTAATACAAAATAAATGTTAACTATTAAGTTTTATGAATTTAGATACGCTTTTCCATATTCATTTATTAATTATTAATAATACAAAATAAATATCCTTGAAATTTAAGTAATGATTTTCACCAAAAGCTTTATTGTTCTAACAGTTATTCTATTCAAGATGGACAAGACTGGAAGATGTTGCTACTAGAGTTGATAAAACCATAGTGGCAATTACTAGTGAGGTTAAGCAAGCCTGATCGCATGACCAGTGTTGTGTTCTCGTCGCATTTTAGGCCATCCCACGATGCAACCTTTGGATAATTAAGCATATGGATCATAAGAAGCAATCTGATCATGGGTAGAGGAAGTTAAGTGAGCAACTGTAGTAAGTTGCAAGATGATATAGCAATGAAGAAAATTATAAGTGCATTAAAAGTAAATACGTTGTTGTGTTACCTCCAATTGCTCGAGGTCAAGTCAAGTCAAATACATGTCTTATGGATTCTCCACATGAAATCCTAATTCATATCCGAATAATTTAATCATAATACTAATTTAATTTATATAGGAAATGCAATTAGTGAAAATTTTTCCATGATTACCATAAGATGCCAGTCCTAGTAAGGCTCAAGGTCTTAACTGTAGACTCATATGCGGAAATACAGAAGTTACACCCTTTAAAGATCTGAATATGGTATCCAAAAAGGCACCCGAAATCAAGTTCTTGTTTGGATCGATCGCCCAACACAAAATGCGCCTGGCGTGGAAAACTTTCTTTATTCAGTGCCAGGATCTTCCGAAGCTTCTGTCGAGGTGAGGACCCAATTGACTTGAAACCTGCAACTCCTCATGAGCGAGACCCGTACTGCCGTACATCTTCTCGCACAGTGCATGGTCTCATATTGAACACATTTAAAGACCTGTGGAAGAACCCATATTGTCCCAAATTCGCGCTCACTGCCCAAAAATTTACACTTGCATTGGATGGCCTGAGTCCTGACCAGTGTTCGCGACCGGCGTGGAGAAATATTCATCCGAGGATTTTGAAGCCGGAGGCTGCGTGTGGTATATACATATATGCATGCACCTTTACTTAGTCGAAGGGTCAAAATTAATATTCTGAATAATATGAGTTCAATATAATATTATTAATTGCATGCAGGAAACTCATTCTCCACCCAAAATGGAAACAAAAGAGAGAATGGCAAAGATCACATCTCTCTCGTCAGTTGCATTAAACAGTGGTGCACTTAGTCTTGGTTGGGAGGTCTATGCAATTTTCCTCCTGTTTTTGCTTTAGATCAGAAGAAAGACAAGGTCTTAAGATTATTACACATAATTTATTTTTGTCAGCGTTCTGTCAATCTTTTAGCATTTTTCATAACTATTTTTATTTTTTTCTTATTTGAGACTATAAGCTTCTTTTTATTTGAAATATATTTTAATTAGTTTATCATTTTCATACTCTAGAGGCCATGGGAAAAGAAAGACGGTTCCATAGATTGAAGCTTGAATGAGGTTTTGACTAATTTATCCCTCTTAAAGCTTTTAAGGGTGCTATGAATGGATAACCTGTGGATGATACATGTGTGTTCGGAGTTGATGTATTTGTTAAAGCACATGACACTTGCAAACGAGGGTGCTTTCAATGTTAAAAGATACCAAAACTTTTAAGCATGTCCGAAGGATTGAAAACTTTTCATCATTAAATGTAAGTTGCAAAGATTCAGATGTGTTCAGTACTGGTGCAAAGCACAAATGGTATCAGGTACTTATGACTTAATTAATTACTACTATACTCCTTTTTGCATAGTATAATCAGTTGATTACAAGTTGCCACCAAAATTAAGTTGTAATCAACTGGATTATCCAAAGCACTGTAACAAATTATTGGGGATATGCATTATTCCATTATTGTTCTCGATTCTCGTCGAAGAAGCTAAGTGATACAATCTACATAATATTCATTGGAGTCTAAATATATGCACTTTAAAATTCATCTCAAATGTTTACCGAACATTGTCCGGAAATCTATGCCTGCTAAAAGGCAACATCTCTACCTAATATGTAGGGAGATATACCTTACCCGGAGAGAAAATTAAATTGAGGACTCCAAACTAAAAGTGAGAACACTGGCTATCACTCAGCCAAATACTTGGTTAATGGTAAAGTATATGCCTGATACTAGAGGTCTAGGCTTTTGAACTCTGTTCACATAAATAGAAAGGAGATTTAGATACTAGTCATGCTACACTTGAATAATTAAATAATTCTTGAATGAAATTGTTTTCTCTTAACAAACTACAAGAGCAAGCTCTGGAAGAAAAAATTATCAATATGAGATTGAAAGTGTCAAAAAAGTTTCGCAAAGGCTGAAAAGAACTTATGAAACAAAACGAAAAATAGGACTCCTCAAAAGGATTGAGGAAATCTCACTTGGAGGAGAGTATACGGGTCTGATCAATGATAAATAGCATTGTCGATTGCCAGAATCATTAGTGTAATAAATAAAGAAACACTGCAGTGGACATAATCTATATTTTATTTCACTAACCCTTTTTCTCTCTTTTATAGCCTTCAGCCAAATTTTTTACAACATTTTAATCAATGCAATATACACTCGATGACATAAATTATCCAAGTATGTATGCTCGTATGTATGCATACACAAACACACACACACACACAGCCGACTGCATCAGATACCTTGTTTGTATCCAAACTAAATGTTAAGAAGGTCATATTAGTAGGGATTTGCATACCAGAACTCTTGGCAACAAGGTTATGCAAGTAACAACAGCAGAGCATCAATTAAAGAAAGACGAGCACCGTAATGCCACTTTCAAAAATCAGAGGAGTATCCTGCAGAGATGCTAATCATGTGGTGAGCTAATGCTTCTCATAGTGAAGCACTCTCTCTTTGAAGTTTGAAGCAGAAATGAAAACAAAATGTGGCAGGCGCCATTCTATGTACACATATCCTGCAACAACGAAAGATCCAGTCAGAACTGAGCATTGCCTGGATGGAAGGAATGCTATGTGGTTTACCTTGAGACATAAGCCTGTATAGTCTATCAGATCCAGCCACTGTGTAAGAAATATATTTGTAATGTTTGAGTTGCTTTGCTTTGATTTTGAACAACTTTTTTGTAATTTAAACAATGATGTCTTGGCTTTTGAATATTAGAGGGGTAAAAACCCATTAGAATTGGAGCCAAAGACGAATTCTTGGTTTCCCTTCAGTTGAACCCACCCAGTGCAAGCCAGCAATCTTGATGTATGTAATTAGGAAATGTCCAAAATTAGTCAGAAATTATGTACTTATTCTGTAATAGGAACTAATATTTTATAAGAGCTGGGAGTGAAGCATAAAGCTCAGCCAAACATTGAAAGATCCAATTGAGTAATTGTTCTCTTGGAAGTTCCAGAAGAAGTTCCGCCTGGTAGAAAAAGAAAATGAAAAAAGAAATACAAAATATCAGATTAGAATGGCCACAAAAAAAAAATAAATAAATCTAACTTCCAGCAATGACTTTCAAATATCCCATCAAATTAAGAGAAAAATAAGCCCATGGAAGGGTGAATCAGCAGTTCTATCACCCTTGAATTCATAAGTCTATGGAGCAATTCATAAGTCCATGAAGCTAATGGTTTTACGATATGTAGCCAAACGGACTACATAGTTCTCACAGATCCACACTTAACAACACCACCTATCCGATTTACTCTTTCCAGAATCTCAGTTGACAATAGAATGAAGCAAGGGGTATTGATTAGGATTACTATCTTCTTGCTGTGGCATAAGTGCGTGAAGAAACAGGAAAAAGAAACACAAAGGGAACCATACATATACGTAAGAAAAGTTATAAAGTTACCTTTATTTGATCTCCCTCAAAGGTCAGAGAGTTTCGATGAACTTCAGATGTCATAGAATCTATCATCATCTTGAAAACCTTCTTATTCATATTTGTTTTCATACCAACCATCTTTCCTGAAGCATAGATTTTGGTAATTCCAATATCGGCAGCCATTCTCCTCACATAAAGCTTCTTCAGTAGAATTTCCATAGGGTATGGCTCTTTTCCATATTGGCGGCGCAGACTCTCTGTAAATTGCATTAAGCACCAGATATCCTGTTCAGCAGCTTTCTCAGCTTCATTCACCATTTCCATCGGGTTCTCCAAATGGTTAATGTACTCAGAAGGAAGACGAGGGTTTATATTTATATCGATCTGGGATTAAAAGGAATCAAAGAGAACTTTAAGAAACTATTTACAGTCATACACATAATGCTAAACCAGACCACATTTAGGCTGGATTTTTATTCAAATGCACAATTAGGCTGAGATTCTTCGTGAAGTCTGAATATGTTTCTAACCATATGCACAAGACGATCTATTTTGAGAATAGCACATGAGTTTTATCAACTGCACTACCACATAGATTAAGCATAAAAACCTAAGGAAAGCAAATTCGCTGATACAGCAGCTCAGTAGTCAGTATATCATATTTTTTTTCTCTTTTTTGATAGGAAGCTCAGTATATGATATGATTGACATCTATCATTGATAATGCCCCAAAAGATTGTAGTATTCATATAACTGATCTTCAATTGCCTGCAATGCTTTCCAGAACTAATCCCTTTTAAAAACATTTGATATAACATTAGAAACTCAAACTCAGTATAACGAAGATTCTTCTAATCATAGCTATCATGACAAAGTGACTTCTTACAGTAACAACAAAAGTGCAACATGTCCATTTACTTGTGTAGGCACAAATTGCCTGATCCTTATAAGTGCCACTAACACACACAGTCCTTTGCAATATTTCATGAATTCTCAAATTAATTCTATTTCAAAGATTGAAGCTCTTAATTTTCTAGAATAAAGAAAGAGGTGATATTTTAATGACGAAAAATCTTATCAAAATTCATTTTTCGGTACTCAATGAAATAACCAAGTAAAATTTCTCAAATTTCATTCTTTAAATATGATGTATAAAAGATTTAACTAAGCATATATAGCATCAGATGACTGAAAGTCCAGGGAGTAGAATATTACCTGCACGGACTTGTAAGGAACTGAAATTACACAGTGTTCATCAACCTGGAGATGGAAAGGAAATGATACAAACTAGTTAAAAAAAAAAAAAAGAAGAAGAGGCATGAAAAGTGCAAAACATTGCACCAAAGGCGCAACTGGCACATGTATATCTCAGTTTTTGTGAAAGTAGCTATTTGTTCACCATTTTACTGTTAAGGCATGGAAGAAATTAAGGAAAGTGTATGCATCATGTTTTTCAATCACTTAGAAGAACAAAGAGCAATGGAGACAATAACTTAAAAAGCATCCAAGTGGACCGACAAAATCTGGATCCAGACAACAAATTGACTGAGATGCTTCTTTCTCAAAAAAATGATAAAAGAAATGCATTATGAGCTAGAAGTACCTTGGATAAACTCTCAAAAAGCATTTCAAAGAACAGATCAACGCCAACATTTCCAACATCGCCAGTCTGCTGCTCACCGAATATGGTGCCAAAGCCTCTTATGCCCATGTCTTTCTCCGCAAGTTGGAAACCTTGGCCAAGTTCACGGCATTCTTCAAGAGCTGCAAGCCTTTCCTAGGAGAACGATCATAACAGTGAAAGTTATTTTTATGTCACGTTTTAGCAGAATTTTAAGAGTGAACTAAATATATATTAAGAAATATAGGTTAATGCTGACATCAAAATACTTACTAGCGCTTGATCGGAAAGCAGTGACTTATCAGGATAAAATAAGTAGGCATGAGCTTCCTTATCAGCCCGGCCCACCCTTCCACGCAACTATCGAATTTTTTTTAAAAAAAAGGAAGAAAAATCATCAGGTGAAGACATACAAAAGAAGAAGATGAGCATCCAAGACTCCTAAAGTTGACCGTTATTATCACTGCAGCACGTCAAAGGCATACGTAACCCAAACAAAAAAGGAATCCAAACACAAGCTATCTAGAAAATTCAATGACAAAAGAAAAAGAATCATCTTCAGTTCGTGCACAAATTTAGATATATATATGTAAAAATGTATGCATAAATCAAGTACGAGGGAGATGGGAGAGGAAAAAGGGGCAGGAAAGAAGTGGGGGCATTGAGGGCAAAGTAGAAGCGCTGTTTGCAAATAGCCATTGGTCACTCAAATGTATATGAAAATAATATTAACATTCGTTAAAATAAGTTGACACAATTGCAAATAAAAAGCACTAAAATATCATTTGGTTAAACACGAGGGTTGCCTCAATAATTGCAGACACTTAAACTTCAATAACTAAGAACATTATGATTTTTGTATAAGCTTTTTAGAAACAGAGAGCTAATCCTCTCTTCCATGTGCCTGTCCAAGACAGAGATTTCTAGTTTTGCTACTCCAAATGGGAACATAGGAAGTTTAGGAATAAACTAAAGATAGGAGAAAAGTGCAACATGGAGGACCTGATACAACTGTGCTAGCCCAAATTGTTGAACGTCCTGAACTACAATGGTATTTGCATTTTGAATGTCAAGCCCACTTTCTACTATGTTTGTGCATATAAGAATTTTGATAGCACCTTGTGCAAATTTCTCCATTGTTTCCTCAAGCTGCCTGGAATATTGCTGCAAGCAGAAGCATAGCATATAAGATGGGTGTCACATGATACATTGCAAACTTCATGCGGTCAAAAGTTAAAATATCCCAATTGCCTAACAAGGAATAAGTAGCACGTACAGCTATAGGAGAATACAATATAAAAGTCATTGCAACAGGCATTTTCTATTTGCATTCAGGGTAATAGTCCATCCAATTTTCAGTGGCACACTCATAATATTGAGAAACAATTTTTCTATCCTTGGGCCTTACTCCAGTATACTAGAGTATATAGCACATTATCCCAAGGTGGAATTACCTGCCCATGTGCAATAGCTATATCAACACCCGGAAACGCTTGTTGAAGAAAATCCATTGGTTCTTCGAGTCCTGTTAAACAAGAATGGTGGTGATGTTAATATCAAAACAGCCAAACATGAAGTGCAGAGCAATATTTTGGAAAAACACCGACAAACCTAAATGCAGATAAATTAAAGGGGTTTAATATTTAGTAGTAGGTGACCTTTCTTTCCCCACATTACTACATCTCATTCACATTAAAAAATCCAAATCTGATGCTACAGTGTTCACAAGGCAATGAGCATGATCAGTGGCAGAAAATTAGGAACAACAAGATCAAAAATTTATTCTACAAACCTTTTACTGATATGATATGGAAAAAATTTGAGCCAAACTATTTCATACATGAAAAATGATATATAGGATATACTAAGAATCAGGTTCACCTTTTATGCGAGGCAAGACATAAAAAACCTGCCCACCTCGATCCAGCTCATACTTGATAGCTGATATTACCTTCTCTTTACTGAAGGCAGAAAGATGTGTTTTTATAGGAAGCCTTTCTGGAGGAGGAGTTGAAATTAAACTGAAAAGAGAAAGGGATACATATCATAACCCTACAAGAATGAAGTCGAGACAGTTGCTAGTCTGAATGGACTTTTTGTATACTGAGTCCTTAAATACACATAAAGAGCTCATTCTTTGATAGTGGCCGATTACTCAAGCCGCATCATGCGGCTTATCTTTATGAGCATCTCAAAAGAGTATTTAGTCAAAGGAATAAATTAAATATGCCAATCTGCCTTTTCTTGTGCTTACAGTCAATTGATTGCTCACTTAATAATGCTTCCAACTTGACAAGAACTCTGAAGTTCTATTTTACCAAATTTCATACCTAATCCAAGAAACTTAATTGAACCGAAGAGCAATGATTAAATATCAAAGACTGAAATTGTTTACTTCAAATAATAGATGAAAGTAACTGTAATGATGCAGCGTAAGGTAAATTTTTTAACTAAAAAAGAAATTTATTTTCCCTTTAAACAGATGGTTTTTATTTTCAAAGCAGCATAGATGAATGACATAGTGTGGTTTCTGCTCTAATTGAAAATTATGCAATGCAAAAAACTCACTGTCAACACAAAAATTACCTAGCATCACGAAATCCAGTCAACGCTAAATAAAGCGTTCGTGGTATAGGGGTTGCAGAGAGAGTAAGAACATCAACTGAAGTTTTAAATGAAGCAATCTTCTCCTTCTGTTTGACACCAAACCTCTGCAAACCAAGGAAACATTGCACATGAGCAGGAATGACAGCTAAAAAGCCACTTCAGTACAGCTAAGAATATCAAGGAAAGACCACAGAACTGCAGTATTAAGATGCAACTTTCCCCTATCATTTACTAAATTTCCACGATCCATGGAGGTGGAATTCTTTTCTGTATAGAAAATGGAAACTGTCCTCATATGATAACAGCAATAGAACTTGGTTGGACACAAACCTGCTCCTCATCGACGACAAGAAGGCCTAGATTGTTATACACAACACGACTTCCAAGAAGTGAATGAGTTCCCACAATGATGTTCAGGTGACCATGTTTTATCATATCCAAATGCTCCTCTTTCTCTGCTTTACTCTGTAATTTAAGGAAGATAGTTAAATTACAGAATGAACAGAGGAACCCTGACATAAACTGGATAGGCAAAGGTGTCCAGTTTGGACTGTAGAATAAGGGAGTAAGAATATGTTTGATTTCAAGAAAGAAGAGGCTAATCCAACAGACATATTTGCATACCTGAAACCGACTGAGAAGTCCAACCTTGATATCGGGATACTTGGAAAACCGCTCTGAAACAACATCAAAATGTTGCTTGGCTAAGACAATAGTTGGTGCTAGAACCATCGCTTGCTTTCCTGCTGAGACTACACAGAAGATGGCACGTAATGCAACTTCAGTTTTACCAAATCCAACATCTCCACAAATTAATCGGTCCATTGGAGTTTCCCTCTCAGTCAAATCCCTCTCAACATCAATAAAAGCCTGTAATGAGGGTCAAATATATGAGAAGAAAAACTTCCACCCATTCTTTTAAAATCATAGAAGCACAGTTGTCACTCTGTTACGTCAAAACGAATATCCCAGAGTTCGCATGACATCTAAAAAACTTTAAAAAGTCAACAGAAATAAATTGTGTACTTGGAATCATACCTTTTTTTGATCCGGTGTGGGTTCATAAGGAAATTGGGCTGCAAATTCAGCAATTGCAGGATTCTTAGGATAAGGTGGCCTTTTTTGTTTGAGCCTGTGTAAGTACAACTCCATTAAGTCCACAACCATTTTCTGGATGGCAACCTTTCCTTTTGTCTTTCTTCTCTCCCACGCAGTAGTGTCACTCAGTTTGCTCAATGTGCGAGGCCTTTTAGTCTCATTTGGCCTGAAATCATAATAGAACATAATTGAACCGCAAGTACATGAATTACATAAATACATATGCATGAAGTAGAGCGTTGAACAGATGCTCAATCATCGTTGAAAGTTCTGAATATAGTTTATTCAAATAATCCACCCATTTTCATCATAGAATGCTTTCTCAGTCTTTCTTGTATCAAATTTCACAGATTCAAAAAGCTTAAGTTCATTCATGCATCTTTCCAGTTACTTCGGAAATAACTAAGCAAAACTCTAGTGGTTCTTGAATAAATCTAATATAAACTATATTACGCCTCTTTTTCCATAAATCATTTACATGAGAGAAGCAAAGATTGTAATGAATAACAAATTTAAGAATACAATTAGCACAATTACAATAAAAAGCAGAACTGAGGTTCCAATCAAGCAAAAACAAAGGATAATCATCAGCACAAGTGTAGGCGTGATAAACAACTACAAAATTTGCTGTCTGAGAAGTAAAACAATCAGCTTGTAGACAATAATATAAACCAACCTTTACCAATTAATCTTAAACAGCAAAAGGAAGCATTTTGCTTTATGCAATAGAATCCAAAAAGAAAATGTACGACGTTTCCAAAGAAAAGAGAAACCTTACAAGTTATATCGATAGAGCATACGAGATGCCTGCTTAACAGGAAGTTTAGCCATCCCATCAGCATACTCAATAAACACATACTCAATAGGCACAGTAGAATCTTTCTGCACATCAAACTTAATCCCAACAAATTTCCCAATACCAACTTTCTTATGCACAACATAATCACCTGACCTCAGACTGTAAGGATCAACTTTATAACTAAACCCACCAGCCCCATTATAACCACTATCACCAGCACCGGCACCGGCACCACCACCCCCAGATTTCTTCCCTTTCAACTTCTGCAATCCCTTCTGCTGCTGCTCTTTAACCAACTGAATGTACTTATCAGCCTCTTCCGAATCCATCACTGGCCTCGTAGCCTCTCTTTTCCCAAAATCCCTTCGAATTCTCTCATTGAGAATGGAAATGTCATCTGTCTCATTCTCATTTTTTTCCCTTCTTTGGGTTGGTTTCTTGCTGGTGGGTGAGGAAAGTGAGAGGCCAGGCGTGTAAACTGCTTTGAATTGGAAAGATTGTTTCTTTTTGGCCTGTTTGTGGGCAGTGACGAGTGAAGTCCAACCCAAAAGCCTCGGAGGAGCTGCAGAAGTTGAAGTCAGCTTTAAGTGAAGAGTGTTTGGTGAGAAAGAAGCCATTGGTGTTACAATGAATGAGTTCAAAAACCCAATAGGGTATCGAGAGATTCAGGAAGCTGTAGCATTCGCGGCGTTGATTGTTTGTGGTGGTGGAGCTGAGACTCAGAGTGAAGGGCGAGCCAATTGCGCCCGGTACACCTCCATACTTCAAAAATTATCTCAATACCCTAAAATCTGTTTTTCCCAAAATTTTCTTCTACCCTTTAAAAACGGATAGAAAATTACTAAATTATCCTCATTTTAAAATATTTCAACTCAGCACATCTCCCTTCTGTACTGAAGCAAACAAACACTCATCTACTGCAATTCCCTCCATTATCAAACTCAAACAAACAAATACTATAATTCCCTCACCGGCATCACCTCTATCGAAACAAATATTCATTCTCCATACATGGTAAATCGAACTTTAACACGAGCAAACTAAATTTGAGAAGGGAAACTGCCACAACTAAGAAAGAGAAGCCTAATTCGTTGCTACATAATCGCCGGCGAGAGCTAATCCTTTACTGTAAAATGGTTATAATTTAACTAGTTGAGACAAGTAATTCCCTGTAATTAGTTTTCTTGTTAATATTCAGGGGAAAAAACAAAAAGTTAAGGTTTTATATTAAAAAAATAGATTAATTAGCTGTGGGTCACTCATAATATGTTAGAAAATAAATTTCTAGTTGTTTTGTTGCATGCAAATTGTGAAAAATTAATGTATTGTGCTGATTATAATTTTGTTATGGAATACAAGATTTCATCGTGTAACGTTATGTAAGATTCAAGGTTGTGTATTACACGACCTTCATGTATTGCACGATTACATGACCTTCATGTATTGCACGATTATACGACCTTCATGTATTGCACGTTTACACGACCTTCATATATTATACAATTACACGACCTTCTTGTATTATACAATTACACGACCTTCAATTCCAGATTTTGTTTCTTGTCAATAGAATATACACATTACATTTAGTTTTATTAGGCTCACAATAAATTGGAATGGTGCAGATACCTTTACCTTGTGAAATATCATTACTTAGAGAGATCTTTAATTTCCAATTATAAACCATAGTAAGTCATGATTTGTCTAGTTATGAGTGGAAATACTTTATCATTGCGAATGGTGTTCTTATGTGTATGACATTACATTAATTTCCTATAGTTGATATATTTTTTTTCTTAATTGATTTAATGGATTAGTTATATTTAGGCATTCCTCATGTATACTTGTGCAGAGGAAGACTTAATTTGTGCTAAGAATTTATATTTGCTGCTATGTAGAAAATGTCAATGAAAATTATTAAAAAAAGAAGAAGTGAAATTAAATTAGAATCTAAAAAATTCCACATCATCATTGGTTTGAATTGTAACTGGTGGCATACGATCAGATGTCTTAAGCTTGAACTTCATTGTGATTTCGAATTCCGAAGTATCTATATCAATAACTTCAGCTATCTTCTCCACCAATTCGGCATATGTTGTCGATCGTGATATTATTATCCCTTTAGCCTTGGAACCTTTGAACTTATACTCGTCATTTTGCTCAATTCATTCACCATTAAAGAGAATAGGCACACGTACCAAAACTATTTCTGATGATACAATAAAAATAATAATATCAAATTTCATATATAAGTAAGTACACGACCTACACGACTATAATACTTACATGATTATATTTCTTACATGACCTACACGACTTACACGTGTAACACGACTATATTTCTTACATGACCTACACGACTTACACGACTATATTACTTACATGACTAACTATATGACGTATACGGTATCAAGAGAATGCACGACGCGAAACATTTTCGCCATAAATAAGTTATATTGCTGAAAATAATAATAAAACAACTTACATTGCATATATTTCTACATATAAGAAAAAATGGTGAAAATAAAACATTGTAATGTGAGGAAAATTTCTAATTTTTTTTAAAATTAAAAAATTTAAACCCAACAACATTAACATACTTTATTGGAGTGTTTAATAAGCAATGCACCTTTAAAGAAAGAGTGGGTGTTAAAGAAATAAATACATAATTGTATTTGTGTAAGAAGTTATGAAAGATTTTGAGAGATTTTAAGAGATTTTGAAAGAATCGGCAGTAAAAATGGAGTTGGGTGAAAGAAATGAGGAAATGAATATGAAGATAATTTATTAAGTGAATTTGATGCATTCATTAACGTATTTCTAACTTTACTCACATTTGTTAAGATATCTATGAAAACTAAAAAAAGAGGGGGTATTTCAATAATTTTGAAACTATTAACGAGTATTTAATTAAAAACCCTGTGAAGGGCGGTAATGGATAAATCAATGGAAGGTTTTGAAGGGGTTTTAGACACGGAGCCCGCGGAGCTTATGGCTGTGACTGACAATGATGCAGAATTGTAGATATTTTCTTTTTAAGAGGTTATCATTTAGCTCCCTGTATTTTTACATGTTCTTATATAGGGATAGAGTTTATCTATTTCTTTAAAATAGGTCCCTCTGTACTTGAGAGTGAGTAGCCTAATGAGTAATGATTAATGATAATTATGGTAAGGTTCGGAATCGGATGGTTATTCCGTTCTCTGAAATTATTTTCAATTAATAGTCTGAATCTATTTGTGATTTACCTCTAAAATATTGGAACAGCATACTTTATGGATTTTTCACTCTTAGACAAGCTTAATTGGACAAACAAGATAATAATACCTTTACTTAGCATCAAATAAAAAGAGAGACATTTTCTATGAGGCTAAACTTTTATTTTACCTTTAATTAGCATCAAATGAAAGAGATACTCTATTTTCATTCAGCAGAACAACATCAAATTAAAGAATTCAAAGGAGAAAAAGAGAGAGCTTTATGACAAAAACAAAACTCTCAAAATACAACAGAAATTAATGTTTTGGAAGCAAGTATATATTCTTTTGTTGCCAATAAGATTACATCACATTCGATACGCACAAAACCTGAACAGTAATGGACAAAACCAAGGCCACCATAAAGCTCTGTGACTTGAACAACAAGGCACTGGCCGAGGAATCCTGAGCTGAATTTTTGGAACATGGAGAACCTGCAGAAGAAATTCAATTATTTGTCAGCATGATTAATAAATGATATATAAAAATCAAAATAAAATTTTATAACGTGGAGACGTCTGAACCTCTAAGGCAGCCGAGTGGATTGACACGTTGTCCACATTTTCCGGGCAATTCCTGTGCTGCAGCAACGTTGATGCCAGCCTCCTCAGCTCTTCTGCTGCCTTTGTTGCTAATCATGCTGCACAAACATTCAGGATTGTCCTTGATCACCGATTTAAGAGGATCACAGCAACTATCCGGCACGTCTCGGCTGCCGTTAAGGTACCTCAGGCAAGGAGCGAGCCGGTTCAGGCAATAAGTGCTTTGAGCCCATGTTCCCTCTACGCTCAACATTGCCAACAACGCCATCAATGCAATCCCACAGCTTGAAATCAACTTCATCTCCATTTCTTTCCTCTTCCTTTGCTCCCCCCTCCCTTCTTTGTTTCCTTTAGTGTATAGGCTTCATTTGTGCGTCACACGAGCTAGTTATATATATCTGCAGAGTAGGGATGATTTTTGAGCAAAAGGGATTTGAGTTGGTAAGCCAACAAGTGCTTATTGGTTGATTTTTCAATATTATCTCTAGAAAGTGATTATGTTTAGGGACCAAAATAGTAAGAGCTGAAAGAGGAAGGTAAAGGTCGTTGGATAGGTGAAGCTACTACTCGCCACCAAGAAATATTCAAAAATCCCATGCAAATACCAAACTTGACGTAGGCTACGTATGCCCAAAAATTAAAATTAAAACTACGGCTGTCTATTATGACATTTATGAGTTTTTTTTTTTTACACTTTAAATAACTTTATTATTTTATATTCGTATTAGAATGATCAACATGATCTAAGTATCTGGACATGCATGAGTTAAAATTTTTATAACAACTTGTGAATATTGTTGAAGACGTGGATAAAATAGAACAATATCATTTATCATAAGATGATTGTCGCCCAATAAATCATTACTCATTATAATGAAACTTTTTAAAATCTACAATCTTTTAGGTCTTGGGTGTTTGCCTATGTTGCAGTATGAGTTTAAAAAAATAAATAAAATAGGTGATAGCACATTGTATTAGTATACAAATGATTGTGTGATTACGCAAAATTTTTAGAATGATAAGACTCTAGTGATTATTGTTAATTATGGAACACTCGATAATGCTACCAATTAAACGAATTGAAACGTGAATTTTTCATAATTTGACAAAAAAACTTTTATTTTAGAATACTACCTTACACTATAATTAATTTGCATTTTAGTGGTACTAGTGCATGTACCAAGCTAAAAGTTGTAGCCAACGGAGCTAACGTATAGAATGTGAAATTCTTTATCTTCCCTCACTTCTCATGAAGGATAAGGTTAACAATGTCATCAAAATTGGATTAGGAGGGTCAGTAAGAAATTTGACCCGATAAAACATCACTTAAAATAATAAAATAATAATAATTAAAAAAAAAGAATCTTAGTAAAGAAAAAAAATTTAATCACCTTTAAAGAAGAAAAAAAGGAAATATGACATTCGCAAGTTAATTTTTTAATAGAGGAACGCTTTTAAAAGACAACTTTACTCAAATTAAAATCCAATAATAAAAGCTAATCGTAAAAGCATTTGAAAAGAATTTTAAAGAAAAAAAAAATCCTAAAACGAAACGTATTTCTAAAAGTAATTGACGGAATCGTGAAACGGAACGGAATACTTTACAGTTAAGGAAACGGAAACAGAAACAATAAATAAATAACTAAAGGCGGATGGACTTCATTGTTCGTTACACTTTCCCGCGCGAAAAGATCGATCATCTTTTTTTGTCACCCCCTCCGGCAAAGTAGAACTAAAGTTTTGACAGAAAGCGCAAGAAAACGAGAGAAAAAATTCAATACCTACGTACCCAAAAAAAAAAATTAAAAAAAAAAAAGAAACAAACAAATAAACTGCTTGATCGATCCCCACCACCAACAGGAATTTGGCTTCAAAGCCGGCCCCCGTTTGCTTTTTGACGAACATCGTTTACCAGGTTCGATACATCATCTATCTGTTCACCCAATTGGATTTATTGTTTTGATATTTATTCAGTTCTTGTGTTTGCTGCTATCTCATACTGATGATCCTGCATGTTATTTGAATTTTTTCCTGATATAATTCGAAAATAATTTCAGAGAGAGAGAAAAAGAAAAAAAAAAAGAATTCGTATTCTTTTGTTGGAAATCAAGCAAAACTTTACTCCCTGTAATTATTTGTTTTCTTTTTTGAAAAAGAATCACAGTTTTGCTATTTTGCTTGATCTCATGTAAACAGTGGCAACTTTTATGTTATTAAATTCTTCTATGATGGGGGGTCCTAGTAACATCAGATGGCGTACGTTAGCACTAGGGGTGGCTATGGGGTTCGAAGCTCGCTTACATGAGTGTGGAGAGGATTTGGTTTCCGGTGATTTCTTGTTTGAAATTCTTTTACTTGATCCAAATTTTCTTTACAGTAAGGACTGCATGTGCTTGAATGATGAATTTAGATGGTGGTGTCTTGAAGGTTTGCATTAGCATGAAGGAAACAAGATTTCTCTTCCACTAAGCTTTCGCTAATGTACGTTCTACGTTTTAGTGTTAATATAACAATGTTTTACTGAATTGTGCAGAGGAAAAATTGCGCGATGGGCTCTCCAATGGAAGCCACCAATTCAATTTCTCCTCCATGCTCTCCTGCGTCACAATCAAATGGTAGCATGGCAAAGATGACACCTACACGTGTAAGAACAGCGCAAAACACAGCTTCAAACTGGCTCAAAACTGTTATTGCTCCTCTTCCTTCGAAGCCATCCGCCGAATTGGAGAAATTCCTTTCATTGGGTAGTGGAAGCATAGCTAATGACGTAGAAACCGGAGCAAATATAGTGCTGGAGGCAATATTTCCGAGTATTGAATTGGGAGAAAGGCTTTTTACTTGGAGTCTTTCAAATGTTAATTTGATGGATAGCTTGTGGTCAGGACATGAACGAACTGAAGCTTTGAAATTGTACTACAAGGTTTTGGAATCAATTTGTGCATCAGAAGCTGGAAAGTCGAGTTCGAGAGATTTGAGTGGTCTGCTAACAAATGAGAAGTTCCATAGATGCATGCTTGCTTGTTCAGCTGAGCTGGTTTCGATGGCACGTACTAGAGTCAGTATATTGTTTCCATTGATCTTGGAGAGAGCTGGCATAACAGCATTTGATATGTGCAAGGTGATAGAGAGCTTCATTAGACATGAAGATTCCCTTCCTAGAGAATTGATGCGACACTTGAATTCTTTGGAAGAAACAATGTTAGAGAGCATGGTGTGGGAGAAAGGTTCGTCGTTGTACAATTCATTGATTGCTTCAAGACCAGATCTTCAAGAGGAAATAAAGCGATCAAAGTTGCTAGCTGAGCGTATGCCATCACTACATAAAATTTCCATGAATAATCATGTTGCTTCTGGAGTCTTGGCATATCAACATAATTTGCATAAGCACAAGCCATCAACAGGTAATGACTTTCTCAGTCAGCTAATGGTAACTTGTATCCCAAGAAACTTCTTAATTAAATGAAGTCTATCGCTTGCTCCCTATCTCAGGTAACAACGGAATGAAGAGACTGTGTGATGAGAATGGCAGTAAGCTCACAAAACACAATTCCTATGCAACAGCAATGAAGGTTGATTCACCAGTTGTGGACAGTCACCAAGTGAAGCTGCAACCAGTAACCCCATCTTCGCAAACGGCATTTATGAGGCACGATCTTTTTGTGAATTGATTTTTATTGAGTGAGGGATCATAGTCCAGTTCAGATGTTACTACGTTCTTTTATCTGTTGAAAATCTCAGAATTGTTCATTTCTATTTACAGCCCTGTGCAATCAAAGACACCGAAAGATGGGGGTATCAAAATGGATGCTGCAGTCAATTTTCTTTTTAACAAGGTATAGTAGGCATTGGCCAACTATTGCAATCAGTGTTACAATAAAATAAAAAATAAAAGATACAGATTCTTTCATGTACATTCCAAAGACTTCCCACCGGCTAATCAAACTTCACAGTGCTTTTTATATTGAAGGTAAATAAGCTAAAAGGAATAGTCTTTCTTTGCAGATGACTAAGTTAGGTGCTGTTCGAATAAATAGTATGGCTGAGAGGCTGAAACTGTCACAGCAAATCAGGGAGAAAACTTATTTGCTTTTCAGACAGATACTGGTTGAAAAAACTTACCTTTTCTTCAACCGACATATTGACCTCATCATACTCTGCTGTTTCTGTGGAGTCGCTAAGGTTTGAATGGGTTATTTTGGCAAGCAATGATAAATGCTCTGTTGTTCATTCTTCTTCCATTCATTCTGAGTTTATTTCGTGGCTAGCAGATTAATAAGTTAAAGCTGAAATTTGAAGAAATCACTGACAATTATGTTAAGGAACCGCAATGCAGATCTCAAGATTTTGGCTTTGTTTTTGCCGGCTGGTTATCTAAGCACAATGGAGTATGTTAATCATCTCAATGTTTTTCTTTCCCCTTTCTTTTGCTTTTTTCTCTGCATATCAGTGTTTCAGCGAAGCTTATACAACCTATGTGTCTGTTGAAACAGAAAAATGGAGAGAATTACAAAAGCATTGCTGCATTTTACGACAAAGTATTCATTCTAAACGTAGTTTCTTTAGTAAAGGATATTGGCGCTACTGAAGCACCGAAACAAGTACCTGAGGCTGACAACGGTATGCTTCCTCTATTTTCTCTGCTTTGCTCTTGTTAATTTTTTCAAATTTTCTTTCTTTGACAAAACTATTCATCGAAATAAATTTTATGTTCCGCTGGTAGATATTTGTCCCAAGACACCGCCGCAGCCATCCCCATTTCCAAGAATACCCGATATCTCTCCAAAGAAGGTGTCTCCATCACAGAATGTCTATCTCTCTCCGCTGAAACCATCAAAGGCAAGCAAGTTCTGCCCTGTAAATGCTTAGTTAAACTTCCCTTTTCATCCATAATTTGCTCTAACTAGTTTGTAATATTCACCAGAAGGATGCTTTGAACTCTCATCTGGGCAAAAGCCACTATGCTTACTTTGGGGAGAGTACTAGTGCTTACCAAAGCCCTTCAAAGGATCTTGATGCTATCAACAAGCGCATAAACTGGTATGTTAATCTTGAATCGGGAATCGACAGTGTTAATGTCACATTAGTTTATATGGTCAATCTCTACGCGTCGTCTTACTTTAATTGTTCGAGGATGTGATACCCTTTGCCATGCAAGACACCTTTCACATGATTTCATCGTCTTCATAGGGTGTTTTTAAGAGACCCGAAACTCTGGCACACAAGCTGATGATCTTTATTCTTGTTTCATTTTCCAGCGCCAACAAGCGAAGACGTACATTGAACTTCGATGATGTTAATCCGGCTTTGATCAGTGACGCTGTGGTGGCCAAAAGTCTCTTATTTGATAATGATAAACGTGCTCAATGATGGGAACCTTTTTTCACTTCTCTTACTATTTTAACTAACGATCTTCTGTAGCAAAAGTTACCAAAGATAGGTCAGCTCAAAGGCTGGGGCTATGATAGATAAGTATGGGTACTTGCGAGTGCTTTGGATACATCATACATAATAAAGATAAAGAGTAATAAATGAGGATATTTTCTTCAAAAACACTCCCAAAACTGTTTGTATTCGTGTAAATGATAAATTTTTTTCTGTTTCATTTTTCATCAACTCTTATGCAAGCAATTGTTTATATTCTTCTCGTATGTCAATAAATCAGGAATTTATAGGACCCGTAGTTCAGTGTTTGTTTCCTGTTTCAAGCCCTCTCCACTCTTCTTCCGTCTCGTGATACTAGTTACACAGTACCTAAAAGATCTTCAACTCAATACATATCAAAAGTATCCCAAGATGTTGTAGCAGCACAAGCAAAACGTCTGACAAAAAGGCAAGCACGATTTTCAGAACTTGTAACCACAAAAATTCTCATTTTCAATTTTCTTCAAAACTACTGCAGAAGTAAAACTCGATGAATGGAGAAACTCCCTATTAGGAGCTAATGTATTTGTAGCATTGTCTCTCACATCATCCAATCCAAGTGCCGGTGGCAAGTAATAGCAAACCAACCAGTGATATCCCTAAGCACGGTGCATACGTTAAATAACATTCGGCAAGCAAAGCTGAAAAATCAACTGGTTCTTCGAGATTATTACTATGTTGAAAGCCAGCCATATGTTCAACATTGAATTCTATCTATCATTCATAGAAAAACCTAACAAGTCATTAAATGAAATGACAATATTATCGATACATCAAAAGAACAATTGAAAATGGGAGAAAGGAAGCTTCTTTATGAATTACCTGCAACAAGAGTCTATTTAACATACATGCGTTCAGCTTACATTCCACCCCAACACGAAAGACAAGATGCCTCCTTATGCACCCTCTCAAAATTATGACTGGCATCGACCATGGATGATAGACCCTTTTTCATTTTTCATAATTTATCTAACTAAACATAGTATATCATGCCAACTTCAATGAGGCTGATGTGGGGGATGTTTAGTGCAACAGAAGGGCCCCTGCAGTTCTTCCGAAGAAATGAATACAAGATATCAATCATAAACCTTTTCACAAATGAGGATGATCTCCTAGCCTTCACATAGGAGTGACCCATTATGTAAGCAATTCCGGCTTCCTTGGCCTGGATCAAATCCATCAGCTCTTCCCTCACTGCAGGATCCATTCCAGGATCTGATGGTAACTGAAACCTCACATGCCGCCTCCTGACTGGATTATCCTCATCAAAAACAGATTGCAAACTCTGAAGAGTTAAAGATTTGCTGCTCTGGATGGAGCTGCTCGAACCAATATCCTCTTCTTGTACAGATATTATCAGGTTCGTGTTTGATTCGACATTTCTGGTGCTTATAACAGCCATCCTTCCATCCAATGAAGACTCACTACTAGAAAACTGTGGTTCTTCTGCCTCCATCTGGATGAACTCTGCTATACTTTGAATGAGCTGGTTCTCAAAATCGCCATCATCACGCTGAACATCTTTGTAACCATACCTCACTATGCACCTATACATACGGTACGGCCGAGGGCAAACACGGCCAATAAGGAAGCGTTCCTCAGGAGAAACATATGGCACTGGAACTGATTTTACACAAACAAATACCAGCACCTTATGAAATGCTGGCAGGTTTGTTACAAAGTGAGAGAAGATTGCAGGGACCCCCGTTGCCAATTCTGAGTATATAAGGCCAATACCAGGCACACGGACGATACCAAGGCTGGGGCCCAGACCAAGTAACCATCTTAAGGAAACTTTGTTATGCAGGTCAAAATTGTACTTCTTGCGAGTTCCATAATGCCAAATGTACATAACAACCATAAAGACAGAGGAGAGCACAAGAGGGACCCATCCTCCTTGAGGCACTTTAATAAATGCTGCTGATAGGTAAACACCTTCAATGGCCAAGAAGAATAAAAGGAATGCCCCAGCCAGAAAGATACTTTTATACCAGACAAAGATTATGATAAGTGCCATGAGAAATGTTGTGATGAACATAACTGTCATGCAAGCAAGTCCTGGGTACCCAAAAATAAGCAGAACATCCATAAAAAACTGATGTTATGTCCGATGAAGTCACAGGTAATGTGAAGTTTAAAATAATGATATTAGACAATAGACTAGTAAAAAAAGATGGAGACTCTGACAGTGAAGAAAGACTAACCATAAGCATTTCCAATTAAAGTTGTGTCCCGAAACCCAATAGTTATAGCAAGAGTAAGGATCATCAGGATCCAGTTAATTTCTGGGATATATATCTGCCCATATATATGTCTTGAGGTATGAACAACCTTGACTCGTGGAAAGCAACCAAGGGAATGGCACTGTTTGACAATAGAGAAAGTAGCAGTAATAATAGCCTGACTCCCAACAATGGCTGAAAGCGTGGCAACAACAAAGACAGGCCAAAATACAGGTTCTGCAGAAAAAGTATAGAAAGCAAAATTAAATCAACTCAAAACTTGAGAGCGGAATATAGGATTAATTTTACATCTTCTTAATATGACTAACCAGGTATAGAGTCATAAAAACTGTTTGGAATTTTATCAAGGTTTTTTGACAAGTACGCAGCCTGACCCATGTATTGCACTACCAAACAAGGATATACGAAAAATGTGAATGCGAGCTGCAAAAGGCAAACTGACAGTCAGTTTTCCACCACATGCAAAAACTTCTAACGTAGCTTCTGTTGCCAGAAACATAAGTCCAACTCACCCTGATTGACAAGGCAGTGAAATGACCAAGGTCTGCAAACATAGCTTCAGTACCTGATGACACCCAAAAATGCTCAGTTGTGATAGAATTGGGAACATAGAATATTGAATCAGTATCTGATATTTAAGGACTTGGATAATTATAACCAACCAAGAAAAAACCTTCAACACACAGTTCATATGATGAGTTGCACTATTTATCCAGCAATTTGGTAACATCATGATGCAGAGCTTAGTAAAGATTGTGTATAACCAGATCCAACCTACCAGTTATGCAGAGAAGGAGCCCTCCAAGAGAAATCCAACCAGTTTTACCAGTCTCTCTAAAATACTTGATGATGTAAAGTGGAGAAATGGCAGAAATGACCTTTGGATTCCAATGTATGACATTGTACAAACCAACGGCAAAAATTGAAATCAGCCAGATGATTATAATTGGTGCAAACATGACAGCCACTTTGTGAGTGCCAAAGTGCTGCAGAGCAAACAGGCCCACCAATATAACACAAGCAAGTATCAACAGTTCACCTACAAAAATAGGTAGCATACTTTGTCACAAGCAAACCAAGCCTGATGCCCTAGAGAAACATAAAAGTATCAATATGTATCTCTGTCCTGAAACAAAAACTTATATTAAGTGATTGTGGGTAAAAGAAAACTGGATTACCATCAGTCAGTTTGTTTTCTGTAACTTGTAGCCCAGACACTGATGATAGAACTGCAAGTGAAATGGAAACGTAAATATATATATTTTTTTTTAAAAAAAAAAAAGAGCCTAGTTAAGAATAAATTATGAGATTACAGCACACTAAGTTTATACAACTCCGAGTAACAACTAATATTAAGAAAATGTCACTGACATTACATACGAGCTTATACGACTTGGATTCTAGAATGATAAATGAATAAATTGAAATCTGTCCACAAAAAAAAAAATGTGCAAGTTAGAACATATGAACAAATTGAAAGCCCATGATTCCACCACCATCAATGCTGGCAAACAACTGAAAATTTGTCCCTGTAATAAAACCATGTATAATGAAATACAATACAAAGTGGGGATATACAGTTTCTACCCCAACTGAATAAAGTATATAACATGGCACTCATATAAACACATTGGTTGTACCCCATTAGGTGGGATGCAAAGTTATCCCAACTTTGCAAATATAGGATTATTGGAAAATCATTAGAAATGGTAAACTGTAGTCTGACAGGGTGATTCAGTTATCTATAATCTACCCATAACAGTCTAAGCTAGTGGAATTACCCTGTAATTTTAACAAGTAGAGGGATTATACTGTTTAACTTGTAAGAGAGATTATTGATAAAGAAAGTGAAGAGGGTATTATATTGTTTAAGTTGCTTACTCAACTCCAATTTAAAATTAAAAAAAATAAATAAAAGGTAACAGATTGACAAAATATGTTCCAGTTCAACAGTCAATAATTGCAATGGCATCAGATAGCCATATATAAAAACTTGAACTCACTATCTTTTAACAACCCTAAACTAAAAACCCCATACTAGGAACTTACCTGATATTGCTGGAGTGAGCACACCATCACCTATGACCATACAAGCACCAAAAAGAACCACAACTAGTAGGACTGTCCGTAACTTCTTATGCTTCTCCAAGAATCTCTTAAAAGGAGAAGAGCCAACAGCATGCACTGCATTGCCATACTTGTAGGTTGAGAGCTCCTCATCAGCTGCTTGTTGATTCGGAAGTAGGCTAAACTTTGCATGCCTACACAGCAATGAGTAAAGAGCAAATGTGCCACCTGACATGAATTAGATATGCATAAGCTCTAAGGCATAGAGAATAAACCATCCAAATGCAAAATCTAAGTCTCACCACACCTTCACCGTTATCATCTGCACTCAGGACAATAAAGATATACTTGAGCAAGGGTATTAACGTAAGCGTCCAAAAAATCAAGGAAAATGCACCAAGTATTGTTTCCTCACTCTCCTTTTCATCCAGCCTCCCTGAAAATGCGCTGGAATAAACATAGAGAGGTGAAGTGCTCAGATCTCCATAAACTACTCCTAGACTTTGGTACGCTAATAGTAGATTCCTCGAGAGATTTGGCCATGAAAGCTGCAATGCAACAGAATCACAGTTAACCTTCAACTAATCAGGAACTTAAGTCTTAATAGAATGCAATTTCCAGGAAAATTGTAATAATAATGATCATGATATCAAAAAGTCATGCTATGCATCAAGTTCAAATCATATTATCTCAAGTGCAGCTGATCACCAATGCTATAAACATTTGACAGAGAATAAATATAATAATTTACAAATAAAAAAATGAGCAATATTGTCTAAAAAATGAGTGGAAACAACAGCACACGTTAATATGTTTTTCCCAATGTAAGTAAAATATTTAAAGAAAAGCACATACAAAGCATGGTCAAACTTATTTAGATGCAAGAAAAGTATCTAAAATAGGGAAGCCTTTCTTCAAATACACGTAAACTTATTCAAACTGCCTTCCGAGTTTAATACTAATATTTAGAGAATGACTTTCGTGATTCTAAGTAATAGTGTCCGAAATTCATACCAAGTGTTTTTTCAATTTTACTAGAATTGTAAAGCAGAAAACAGATTACAAAAACAGTATTGCACCTACATCCTCAAATTTTGAGCCATTGACCTCCGAAGAAAGAAAAACTGAGAATTCAAACATAATTATTAACTAGGATATCCTCAAATTCTGAGACTTGATATAGGAAAGGAATTGGATCTGCATTAATTTTTTCTTATTCCATAGTGATTGGCCACCCATAACATCATTGTTAATGGGAGATAATAACCTCCAGTGTTGTGAGCTGTCTTTAATGCATATGAATAGATTAGTTTCCGAGAAGATTTAGCAAGAGAGACTAGCAGCTTCCATATTATTTTTCACTTTAGTCATGTATCACCTGAGCTATATGTGTTCTACAATAATTCCACACCCTACACATGCCAAAACAAATAGATATGTTCCACTTTATGGTATAGAGCATAACCCCACAAGAACCCATGAAGCATCAAATAAAAATGAAAACCGGCAAACAACAACATGCCCCACATGACACAATACAATTAGTTGGTTGAATTATAACTCAAGTATGAATTAGGGCTTCAAACTCAAAGCCTTATGTCCTAATAATTATCAAGAAAAAAAAAAATTCATCGAAACTCATTTCCCTTGTTGATATACATACACTCAAAGATTCTATCAAAAATAAAAGTAAAGCTCAGGTATTCACCGAAAACATAAATATCCAAGATTTTGAAACATGCATGGACACACACTCCAAATCAAACCGAGTTAGTTCAAGTATTCAAACTAAACAATTAATAAGTTGAATAACACAAGAGAACCACTATTAAAAACAAAAGTTCATTATATCAAACAGTAAAACATTTACTTTAATGAATCAAATTTCACTAACTCAATCAGTAGTAGCTGAAATACAAACTATTAAAGCCAAAAAAAAAAATATATTCCAATCAATCACTCCCCCAAATCATAGTTCATCAATAAACATACCCAAAAAAAAAAAACAGTTCAATTCACTAAGAAAACAGATAAAATCAAAGAATTAAGCTAAAGAAAAAAGTTAATAAACGAACCAAACTCATAGCAACAAAAACATGAAATGAAAAGGAAACAATAAAAGGGAAAATGTTTAAGTAACAATTAAATAAAATAAAAGGTATATAAATAAAGAAAGAAAAGGGCTAACCTGAGAGGGGTTACGAGGAGGGGAAAGGCCAGATTCCGGCTCCATAGGGAGAGAAATATTCTCACACTCTCTGTCTCTCAAGAAACTAAAAACGGATTACTGTGTTTAATTAAATGATGATTAATTCCGTAATTATCACTGCAAAATCTAAATCAGTCCGTTCAATTTATATAGCAGCCGGTTCGACTCACAATCGGGCATCTCGTATCGTCTCGTGTCGTCTCCCCAGCTCCCTCTCTCCAACGGACCTCTTTTACTTATAGAATCGAATCCATTATTGCTCTTTGCTACTTTCAAACTCACGCGACTCCACGCGCCTGGGACTCGTTTTCAAATGAGTTTAGACAAGGACTAGATTTGGAAATATATATATATAATATGGCTTACACTAAGTTACGTTGCATGCAACATACATTCAAGAGGGAAAATATCTTTTAATACCCTTGAACTCTATGGAAACTACATTATTTGAATTAAAAGAAATACTTTTAACTCTTAAAGAAGAAATGAATGAAATTAAACAAGAAATAGGAAAAATAAAGATAGAATTGACCACAATAGAAATAAATAAAAAGAAAAATAAAAGAGTAGAAAAATTTGATATATTAAAATCAGGAATAATTGGAACAAGTTTTAAAAAGCCTACTGTAAAACCACAAACAGGAAGCTATGATGATTGGTTTATAAAAACCTAATACCCAAAAATTTTAGAGGAAACAGAAAAATTAAAAGCAGAATTAAAAACTAAAGAAAAAGGTAAAGAAAAATTAGAAATTAAACAAGCAACACCAAGTGATTCAGAATGACAGAAAATACAGTAGAAGAATTAACAGAAAAATTTAGTGATATAAACCTTAGTGATTTAGAAGATTTTGAAAAAGAATATTGCATAAAAATGAATGTTGCTGGAGGTCCAGAATTAAAACCTGATATTGGAGAACCAAGCCATAGATATGAAACAAATAAAAAGAAAAATAGACCATTTTTTGAGTACTATCCACCTGTTAAAAATACCCCTTGGAAAAATAAATACCAACCCAATAATGACCATTTAGTACCAATAAGCAATGCAGGTACATTTCTAGACTTAGACTGCAAGGCAGACCCCCGAAAAGCTTTAGTAGAATGGGGAATGCAAATGAAATTATTTTTTATATTTAATGGTTCCAGAGAAGATTGGAATGTAGAAACAGATGAAGAAAAAATAAATATATTCACAGATATTCTAATAGCAAGTTTTACAGGAAATGTATTTAATTGGTGGAAAGGATTAAGTGAAGATACACAAAAATTAATAAGAGACTCAACCAAAATAGCACTAGGAAGAAGTAAAGGATTAGGAATTGAAATAATAATAGAATATATTGCCAGTGAATTCCTAGGAGAAGATTGGTTACAAAATTCAGAGAAAGAAGCAAAACATGATAAATTAGATGCCAGAATAAAATTAATAAACTTAACGCTTTGTAATATGTGTTTTGTAAAAAAATATACTTGTGAATTCTCTAAATATTATTATACTCAATTTATGAGTCATGAAGATCAAAATATTTATAAAAATTTATACTATTCAAAACTTCCATACCCATGGAATGGATATTTCATTAATGAATATGAAAAACACACTAATAATAGTGAAAATAGACTTCCCGATACATTAGGAGCTAGAATAAGATTCCTAAATACAAGATTAAGTGAAATATGTATTCAAAGGAGATTAATAAAAAAGAGTAAAAACATAACAAAAATATGTTGTGAAAAGACGGAAATGCCTACCCAGTGGGGGTGTTATATCCCTAATAAAAGACACAAAAGACATAAAAAGGTTTATAAAAAAGAGAAAAGATATAAGAAATATAATACCTTTAAAAGAAAGTATAAAAAACCAGGAAGAACATATTATAAACGAAAATATAAAAACCAAAGAAAAATATTAGATAAATCTAAATGTAAATGTTGGAATTGTGGAGAAATGGGACACATTAGTACAGATTGTACAAAAAAGAAAGTTAGAATTTTAGCAGAAGATTTCGATAATATAGAAAGTGATTTAGAAGAAATAAATAATTTATCTGATTATGAAGGAAGAGAGGTTTATATGGTATTAAAATCAGAAAATGAGTCAGAATAAAGAAGAGTTAGTAGACAATGAAATAATAGAAGAAATAGACGAGATTGAGAAAGAAGAAAATAAGAGTGGATATAGCCTTGTTGCAACCTTTAACAAAGAAAAATATAATAAACTTTTAAAATTAAATATGGAAAAACCAGAATATGGAATAATCCATAGATTTAGAGACATGTTTAAAAGAAAACGAATAATATTACATGAATATTATGAACAAGAAAAAGCTGTAACAATTACACAAGCTGAAGGAAATATTAGATTTAGTTTAATAAATAAAAGATCTATAGACTTAGCACTAAGAAAAATAAAAAATGAGTCAACTAAAGAAAAGATTCAATATATATACCTAGCGGAAATACAAATTTTAATAAAATCACTCTTCAAAGAAGGAATAGATAGCCCTATAGTTTTATCATTACATGATCAAAGATTTACAGATCCTAGTATAGGACATCTTGGAACAATAGAAGGAAACTTATGTTATACTAAATTATTATTTACTTGTCACCCTAGATATTGTGTACATATAAAAGATAAAAATATAGATGAAACATTAAGTTTACATTTTAAATTATTAAAAAAGAATTTAATGAAAGAATGTAATAGAATAATGACAATACATTATTCAGCATTATATAGTTTTTGTAATTCAAATTATGGAGAAATATATGGCAATAAACCTTATATAGAGATAAATAAAGATTGCGAAGATATTGCAACATTTATAGAACCAGTAATCCAAGATTATAAAATTCCTATTAACTATGAATTAAACATAGATGATAGAAAACAATTTTTAGATAATAGTAATGAAAATTCCATAATCCCTATAAGTTTTGCTGGAAGAACCTTAGTAAGAGGAAGTTCTTCTAGAAGACTAAGTACTGATAAGCAAATAATCAAATCTGTACCAACAAATAATGTAATAAAAATACTTGGGCAATACTTTAATGGAATAGACTATACAACAAAAATACCTATACTATTAGACACGGGTACAAGCCATAATTATATGAACCATACTAAAAATAAAGGACTCTTAGTAAAAGAAAAAGAAATCCCTTACGAATATACTGATTTCAATGGAAATAAACATATCTGCAAACAAGAGGTTAAAGTCCCTATAATAATAGAAGGAGTAAGAATAATCGTAGCCTGTTACATAGACTCATTTATGACAACAGATCCAGAAAAACATATAGTATTAGGCAATAGTTTCTTAAATGATTTAGAGTATTACAAGATTGAACCAAATAAAATAACTTTCTTAATACAAGGCCAGAAAATAATATGTGAAACATGTTAAATCAAGCTTATATAAAATACTCTATGTCTGTGTATATACAAATAAATATAACCGAAAAAGATATAGATACTTGTGCCTTAATTGACACAGGAAGTGAAATAACTATCATGAAAGACTTTTTATCCAATAAATGGGAATCCAATGGAAAACTTAAAATTATTGGAATTACAGGAGATAAACAACATATCAATCAATCTATCCTAAACTTTGAAATATTATTAGGAAGTAAAATTGTACGTATTAATCAAATCTTTTAATATACCAATATGAACTGTGATATTCTTTTAGGAAATGATTTTATACAACAGTTCAAATATTATCAACAAACTCCTTATATGATTACCTTAAAAACACCTTGTAATCATATTCTTCGTATCCCTCGCGAGTTTAAACCTTACCGAGTTCAGCCAGCCCAGCGTGGTGATAAGAATATTTATGAAAAATATTATTTAATACAAAACGGACAAAGTTATAATATACAATTAGAAACAATAAAATCACAACTCGAGCAAGTTTATAAAGAAAATCCATTAGCATTATGGAAACCGGACCATCCTAAAGCAAAGATAGAACTAATTGAAAATAGAATAATAAGGTTAAAACCCATGATGTATACTGAGGAAGATAAAGAAGAATTTAAAATTCAAATAAAAGAATTATTAAATTTAAACCTTATTAGAAATAGTAATAGTCCACATAATAGTCCTGCCTTTATGGTTAGGAAAAGAGCAGAACAGGTTAGAGGAAAAGCCAGAATGGTAATAAATTACAAAGAATTAAATAAATATACAAAATTTGATGGATACTTTCTCCCAAATAAAGAAGTTTTAATAAATTTAGTGAAAAATAAAACTTATTATTCAAAATTTGACTGTAAATCAGGATTTTGGCAAATAAAAATGGAAGAAGATAGTATACCTTATACAGCTTTTAGCACTCCACAGGGACATTACGAATGGTTAGTAATGCCTTTTGGACTAAAAAATGCCTCACAAATTTTCCAAAGTAAAATGGATAAAATATTTAGAGATTATAACTATATTATAGTCTATGTTGATGATATATTAATAGCTTCAGAAACATTAGAAGAACATAGACATCATTTAAAAGAATTTGTTAATATATGTATCAAAGAAGGTATAGTTCTTTCTAGTAAAAAAGCAGTTATAGAACATAAGAAAATAGAATTTCTAGGAATGATTCTTGATAAACATGGAATCAGACTTCAGAATCATATAGGAAGAAAAATAACTGAATTTCCAGATAAGTTAGAAAATAAACAACAAATACAAAAATTCTTAGGATGTTTAAATTATGCAGAAGGATTTATAAAAGATCTATCAAAAAAGAGAAATACACTTCAAAAATTATTAAGAAAAAATAATACTAGAGGATGGAACGAAGAACACACAGAAACTGTAAAAAAGTTAAAAGAAAAATGTAAAAATCTTCCAACCTTAAGATTACCGGATGAAAAGGATAGCTTAATAATACAAACAGATGCATCTGATTTATATTGGGGAGCAATACTTAAAACTGATATAAATGAAATTTGTAGATATACTAGTGGAACTTTTAACCAAGCACAGGTAAATTATCCAGTACATGAAAAAGAACTCCTTACAATATATAAAGGAATAAAGAAATTTTCATTATTCTTACTTCAAAAGCAATTTATCATAGAAACTGATAATTCTCAAGTAAATTCTCTTGTTAGTAGAATATTACCAAATGAACCTCAGTATAGAAGATTACATAGATGGCAAGCTTATCTGTCATATTATAATTTTAAGATTATACATATCAAAGGAACTAACAATTTCCTTGCAGATTTTTTGAGCAGAAACATAGAATTTGGAGAATGAATCCCGAAGAAAATAAAATCATTGGAAAAATAAAAGCTGAAGTACAGAGGCTAAAAAATGAAGCATCTGACATAATTGATGCAATAAACTATTTGAAAGAAGCTTCTGAGGCTCATGAGAAAGGAGTAAATTTGTTAGAGTCATACATAGACGACCTAACAAAAGCACTCTCTATAAACACGAGCCCAATAAACACTAAACCGGAAAATATAGGAAGCAGTAGTGGACCCTTCAGAGAGGATAAACCAATTACTGATTCAGTTTTAAATAAAACCATTTCCATAGAAATTGAGTCACCAAAATCAGATCCTCCAAAAAAGTTTATCCAAATAAACACTCCTTTCATAGAAGAAGAGGAGAAACCCCTAAATCCAAAAGAAGAAGAGTATAAACAATTCTCTACATGGGTATATTCCACTTGTTCTTATCAAAACACAATTTTCAAAGCACCTGGAAAAAATATGTACCCAAGAATGATTGCTACAAAAGGAGCAGATCTACTCCTTGTTGGAAGAATAGCAAAATACGGGTATTTAGACTTAGTATATCCAGATATAAACCTTCAGGAAATAGCCAGCTTTGATGACTTATTGGTCAAAGAGATATCAAGGTTCGCCCAAAAAAGGCCGATATATTTAAAATTCTACACCATAAGCCCCGAATACTACCAGAATGTAGAATACCAAGCTTTTTACATGATTTCTATAGGCCACCTTACAAAGAATTTCCAGATTGAAGTTGGGACAGAATACACAAATGTTCCACACATAAACGAATCTTGGATCAGAACAAGAAGAGCTAGAGGAATAAAAGCCATATGGAGCATAGCTAAAGATTTGTATAAAAGGAATTTCAGAACCATTATCAAATTCCAAAATTATATCCTTATCACTTCCGAGGATGGGCATACACCTTCAAATTTGTTGTTAGACTTCATCAACGAGATAAGCACAATGCGCTTTCCCAGCAGCAGTAAAACTATGGAGCAGGCCTATCATCTCATGGAAATGGCAGACAACATAAAGACGAAGAAGACAACTTCATCATAAAAATGGCCGACAAAGAAAGATACCCGACATAAGAAATCAAGAAAGAAGACAAATAATGGTGCAATTGTACGTAAGCAGTGATGTAAGCACCCAATAATATAAGGGTAGCAATGTAATTGTAATAAAATAATACGTAAGCAGTGATGTAATCAGCCCAATCATACAGGGGCAATAATGTAATAGATTGCAGATATAAATAAATCAAAGAGAAGAGAGAGCTCTGGGAGCTGATCATTCACCATAATTCAATCTTGGCAATAGTATTCAAATTCTCTGAAAAAATGAAGAACTAAAACTCGACAGCTCTAACTCCAAAATCAAATCATCACTAATAAAAAACAAATAACCCTACAGAAAGAAAAGAGAAACCTAAAGTTATTCAACATTTCTAAGCCAGACGATCAAAATCCATACAGTAAGGCCGATCGAGTCCACTTATCCCGTTAAGGCAAGGAGGCCGTTGAGGGAGTTCGGACAACCAGGCTGCAGGTCACTGGAAAAGGATTGAAAGGCAAGGAAACGAGGATAAACTAGGTAATAATTCTCAAACCTTATCTGTTGGTGGAAGTTTGTTGATGATCAGTAATGATGAGATTTATGGAGGAAGAGCATGTTATTTTAATGAAAAAGGAAGTGTTTAATTATCTGTTATAATATGAGTCATAAATTTTATTTAGGCGAATCCAAAGAATATATGATAGATCCCAGTACTAGAATAACATATAATGATTATACGATGATAATAGATTTTAATTTAGGAACATACAAACAAGACTCATACCTATTTAGTAAACAAGAGCTTGTCAGAACAGAAGACTTATTAGCTGTGTTTTCATTAGATATTCCTCAAGAAATAAAAAGAAAGATAATAAATCATATTGAAATAGATAATCTAAAACATAACATAATTATGTTAACATTAGATGAATGGATTGATATATCATTTGCATATATAGAAAATGAAGACCAAGAAGCTGGCCCATCTTATATTAATGATGTAGAAAATTCAGATAATGAAGAAATTGAATTATAATTTATTTATATAGTCAAATAATTAATCCTATAATTTGATTCGTTATATAATTATTTTTCTGTAATATTTTAACTCAGTATCTCAGTATAATAAAGCGAAGGCAAAATTGGTATAAGAGCCAGAACATATTTATATAATCTGTATAAATGGATCCAATAAGATCAATAGTTGATAGTTTATACACGTTAAAAGTATTTAATAAAGAAGAAATAAAGAATTTAATCCGAGCCATTAAGGCCGAGAAAAATAATATAAGAAATATAGAACTTGACTTAACTGAAGAACTTAGAGAAAGATTTATAGAAACTACAGGAGGAGAAATTTTAATAGAAAAGAAAATGAAGTTTATAGACGAATTTATAAAATTCTTAATTTACTGGTATAAAAAAGAAACATTATGAATCAAGCAGTTAATATAATACAAGAACTAGCAAATAGTATAGACCATATGATGTTAGGTTGGGAAAATATAATCAATATATATATAAATTTAATTAATCAGAGAATAGATATTTTAGAACAAGAAAGGTCAGGAATAATAAATTTAGGACTAGAAGTTTATTCTGAAATAATAGATTTATATGAATTTGATAATCATCTATTAATATTTAAGGAAATAAATAAAATCTTAGAAAAAATAAAGAATAGATGCAGGAGGGATGGAAGAAGACAAATACATCCACAATTTTAAAAATTTAGCAATAAAAACTATTAAGAGGACCTATATGATATTTGCCAAAGAGAATAAAACAAAAAATGTAAGATACACTGATCGTAACTTAGAGGCTCCCATATAATATACATTTTTAAATAGAAATTTTTCAATCAGAATCCATAATCATATTAAAATCAACGATTAATAAATAAATAAATAAAATACAGATTCTAATATAATTAAGGATTCGTTATTAGAAATCTATTTTATTTTTAAAATGATAATTGTTTATTTTTTGATTATTCTCTTAATTCCAAAATATTACTAGTTGTCTTACCTTATAAAAATCCCTAGTATTACTAAGGATTCTGTATTAGAAACCCACTTTATGTTTAAAATAATATTTTTTATTATTCTCTTAATTACAATTTACAAGATATTACAAGTTGTCCTACCATATAAAAATTTCAAAGATTTTTATAATAAATTATTGAAATACCTAAAACTTTTTAATATTTAATATTATAATTCATACTTAGCATGTAACATTGACCTTTACTCTTATATCAATTTTATTAGGTGGGGGTTTTAATCAAGTAAGGGTGCATTTGGGATTAAAATTGGGTAGTTGTAACTTAAAAGTTACAGCACTAAAGTACTTGGTAAACACTAACTATTGTATCTTGAAAATTATGTTGAAATAATTTTTTACTTGTATCATAAAAAATATATTATTATGCAAATATCTTTAATTATTATATTTACTTCAAATTATTAACTTTTATTTTATACTTATAGTTTTTTTCACAATAGTTATAATTTAAAAGTTACAGTAACTCAATCTCAAATAAGACTTAAGGAGAGTGTTGTTACACACGTAGAGCTCTTCCAATAAAATAATATTGAAATATATGTTTAATAAAATGTGCTGAATACAGTGTTGGTTTTGGTGTAGTGAGTATCAAATTACTATAAGATGCGATAAGATTATGTGTAATTGGATAATGGACACGATCGCATTAAGTCAGACTTATAATGGCCCGACAGTAATAATGTTCCGGCAAAGACTAATTTCATATTCTCTTCCATTTATCAACATTATCAATTATGACACCACTGTTTAACTTTTTTCGGTGGTGCCTTTCAATCCGAAGTTCGCGCACCTAATTTGTTTGCTTGCTTGACGTGAAAAAGATAAAGCCTTTTTGTATTCAAGGAGCGGCTTGTATTATCAAATGTTTGAATGGGAAGATGAAAATATCAAGTTTATCACGTGATTGTGAGAAGGTGGTTATATAAGGGATTTACATGTTAATTTGAGTAATAATATTGATATTAATTATTTATTAGACAATGGGGTTCAGTTATGTTGCAACTGTGGTATGATAACGCAATTACTTTCAGTTACTGAATCCAACTAATGCAACTGTACAACTATAGATTCAATTACTGGTTGCAACTGTAATACTATATCACAGTTGCAACATAGTTTTATTCTAAATAATGACATAATTAAATAAATCATTTTATATCTTATGATGATTTATTATCTAATAAATAAATAGTAAATTATTTTTAATAAAAATTTCTTAATATATCCTACAGAAAGTATGTAATTATTAATGTTTATTTAAACCGAAGCATTACACATTCAGAAATTAAAAATCAAAATGAGATGTTGTTTTTGATCTTGCATGAGCGCGTGAGCAAATTTTAGACGTGACGAGTATTATAACATGGGCCATCGCAATTTTCTTTTTTTTGCTACAATAATTCAGCCTCAGTTTCATTTACTTTTTTTTTTTTATAATTCTATTTCGTTTGAATATTTTTAAAAAAAAAAATTGTTAACGGACGTCTTCAATACGTGCAAAAAACAAATTCTTATCTCTGTTTTGCTTCCACGTCATGAGCGGAGATGAGTCATCTCCTTTATTCCGGGTAACGTTAATTATGCCCTTTGTTCTATATTGCCCACGTTTTGGACGCGGGAAACTGGTGGCTGAGATGACAAGACAAGTGAAGTATTGACCAGTGAAGTGACGCTCAGCGCGTGAATTCCAACAGCTACGTGAGGGCGTGGACTTCGATCTCAACATGATGCTTATCCCGTGTTTTGGGACCCGCGTACTGGGACCCACTTTACGAGTTCCAAGCAGCCAGCAACACATAATACTGTGGAGCCGTCATAACAAAGAGGTTTGATTGGGGGGCGAATAGAAACAAATTTTTAATTTTATTTATTTATTTATTTATTTTAGAAGTCTAAAGCCAAACTAACGATCAAGAATGCGATTCGTTGTGCAAGTTCCTGGCACGTCCCTTGGATGTTCAATTTCACGAGAGAGTGAGTTGATCTGCCGATGCTTTACGTTATACAACCAATTTTTTTTTTTTTACCCGGGATGACGTAGTACAACTTAGAAATATTATTAAAAATCAGGTAAATTTTAATAACTTCCCTAAGCTTCCAACAGCACGCTGTTGCAAGTAGTTAGTCAAAAATTATTTTATTTGTAAACAGTCCTCTAAGTTTTTGCTCCATTTGGTTACCATTTGGCTAGTTGGGGTATTGTTGACATTTCACAATATGTCAAAACTCTTGCAAGTTTTGTTACCTTAAGTACCTTAACTTGTCATTTCAATTACGGTATTGGTGTCCTGAGAAAAATAAAAATTTTAACTTACAAAAAAAAAAATCCCGTTACATTGCGTTTAACATAACGAACGTCTCACACACAACAACAATTTTTATGGTGGAATTTATAACCGTTGTTGTGAGTGGTGTACGTTATGTTTAACGTAACGTAACGGCAGCAAAAAAAAAAAAGTTTGGTTTTAAAATTATTTAAAATTTAATTTTAATTTTTATAATAATGTTCATCTCCTTTCTCATTCAAGCTTAATCCTCATGTCCATTATCATGATCTCACTTGAACCCTCATGTCCATTATCATGATCTCATTATCTTTTGGAGTATTTAATCTTCATGTCCGCCATCATGATCGCATTATCTATGTTAATAAAGTAAGTGAAGTTGCATTAATAAGGTACTTGTACGGAAACAAGTCGAGTAACTTTATTTCTAAGTTCATGAATCATTAAATATCGACCCTGATATAATTAATAATAATGGAGGGGGAAAATTATAATTTTAATTTCAAAATACAAATAGTTCATGCACTATCAAGAAAAAGTCCTACCAGACTCTCAGGTTTGAAAAGCTACCACCACTTCATCAATACATTGTATATCTAACTATATATAATAAACGGGATGGGGGATTGATGTGGATGGGATCATCGTAATCTAAGATTTAAAGACTTAAATTAATAAAGTCAATATAGATAAATTATGCTAAAATCTCATGTCACTTGATTCAACTGGACCAATTAGACAATTTATACCCGTCACTTAAATAATAAAAGCCCCACTTCCTAATTTATTTCATCTACTTCCAAAGCTACTCTCATTAAAAACTAAAGAAGTATTTTTTTTCTCTCTCATTTGCACTATTTCTCTCTCTTTCCAACATTTACTATCGTACCCATTTTCCATAGACAACATGATCTTCTTTTAATAAAAATCTTTTGTTATATATCTTTTAATGATAGTATATGAGTAAGATTTAATTTTTTTTAATTTTTTATTTATTAACAATTAATCAATAATTAATTAGTTTGTTCAAAATATAATTATATCGGGAGAGAATTTTAATTTTTTTTCATAGCCACCAAACTCATCGAGAATTTATGAGATGCTGAATCTAAAATTTACCTTGTATGCCATTAAAACCCCTATTTTGCTTTGTGAACGTGAATCAAAGTAGCAAAAGTTTTACATGTCCTTACCATAAGCATAGCCATAGCTTAAATGTATCCGATGGAAACTGAACTTTGGTTTGTACTGAAAAATGAAATATAAGGCTCCTCCGATAGTTTGAAACAATTAAACAGTGTCTGATGGTGGAGGCTTTGCTAAAGGGGCTGTGACTTGTTTGTGATTAGGAAAACATAATCTCAATACATGATTGAAAAATCTCAATTGCGATTTGGCTGGGTTCTCTTTGTTTTCTGTTAGCTTTTTATTCAATAAACCATTTGTTCCCTTTGTTTTACATAGAAAAATGAAAACTAATTAAAAATAAATGCTGTTCAATGTTAGTAATGGATTTTTCTAGTGATAAAATGGGTATGGTGGTGATTCTAGAAAGAGAGAGTGCCGATAAGATAGAAAAAAAAAACAAATATATTTTTAATTTTTAATGAGGGTAATTTTAGAAATAAATAATGAGAGCTTTGGATGAAAATGCCCAGAACAAAATCACTGGATTCAACTTAAAGTAGGCCTAATGGGCCTTCGTAATTGGTCCATTGGATTTTCCTCTATCCAATTTCGGAGGCCCGCCCAAAACTTACGTGCTTGGGTATAAAATAATAATAATATACCATGAAGAGATTTTTTTTTTTTGGGGGGGAAGACTTAATCGAGAAGAAACATTAGTACTTAAGTCGATTCATTTCATCTCCATACTATAAACATATGCTTAAAACTGAGTCTTCACTCTCATCAAAGGAAGCCATTAATAAAAAAAAGGAAACCAAAAACAGAGACACATAACATACATGAGAAAACAAACATTGACATTAACATATCAACAATAGGTAATAATCAAAAGAAATAAGAAGAGGAACCCAAATGAAACTCATCAGGCACCGTATCTGAAACCGGTGGCATGCTGCTGAATAGTGGACTGTGCTGCACATAATCACTTGAATCAAAACCAAAATATGAGCCTCCGCTACCACTCCCCATTGTATCAAACCCATTATTACTTGTCACTGAGCTTGGTTCACAAAATCCCATCAAATTCGCCGACGATTCACTAGTACTCCAAGCTCCTTGACCCAACTCATCGTAACTCGAATGCGACATAACATTCGAGTCAGTAGAGTACCCAGCATAAGCTGACAAGTCACTGGGCAACGGAGGCAGCTCGGTTGAATTTGAGTTATTGTCATCGTAAGTGTAAGAGTAAGACAAGGCATTATTGTTATGACTGTAGTGATCATCGTTAACATTGGGAAATGTTGATGAGAACCCTGAAGAGAAATCTTGGTTGAGAAAGGGCTGATGCTGAAGATTTGGTTCTGAGCGAGGGTGGGAGTTAGGGCTAGGGATATGGAAGGAATATTGATGTTGTTGTTGTTGTTGTTGTTGGGGTTCGTCAGGGGAGATGATGGAGGTGACGGAGGAGCCAGGGGGCATGTCAGAGTAAACAAAGTTGGTGCGGGCACGAGGGCCGCGCATTGAACGGGCGGCTCTGTCGTAAGCCAGGGCTGCCTCCTCCGCCGTGTCGAAAGTCCCGAGCCAATGCCTCTCTTTCGTTGAAGGGTCTCTTATTTCAGCTGCATATCTCCCCCACGGCCTCCTCCTCACTCCCAAGAACCTGTTGCCGTTGCTTCCTCCTGTAGTGTCTTGTCCTTGTTGTGTTTGCTTCTTCTTGATTTTCGTCGACGACGATGAATTCATGTTGATTAATGATACGAATATTAAGAGAAAATGAAAATTTCTTAATACTTTTGGCCAATTTTTGCTTAGTTTTATGTTGGTGTGTGCATGTGAATGTGAGTGGGTGAATGTTAGTCGTTACGCATACACCTATTTATATAGTAGAGAGGTAGTTTATCTTCTGTTTGTTATGTTCTTTTACCAGTTTGTCCTTTAATTATAAATATTTTTTCTTCCCTAATGATTTCATGTGGAGGTTTCAATCAAATCTCAAGCCTTTCCATGTTCTTGACTTAAAAAATGTTTTATCAGAATGTGATATTATTCAAAAAAAAAAAAAAAAAAGGGATTCAGATTATCTTTTGTTGTAATTATAACACATCACTGTTCATGAAATTATTTTGGTTATCAATTTCAGCAATACAAAGTGAAAGCTGAAGGAATCTATTTATGAATCTCTCTTCAAGGTCCCATCAATAACAGAAAAGAAATATGTAAAATCTCAAAGAAATATGATCAATAAAATAAGGAGTGGGTTGGCATGATTAGAGCTCCGTCAGTAACAATGATAACTTGATGAGCATGTTCTCTTTAGATAATTTTGCTTCATGATTATTGTCCAATCAAGTTTTCTTTTCTTAATAAATTTGGTTTTTATAATTTGATTTAAAAAAAAAAAAGAAACACACACCATATATATTGTTCGTTTGTGGATATGGTGCATAGTCCAAAAATCTAACATGTGAGCTTTCCAATCAATCATAGAGTTACATGAATGGGGAGCTAATCATAGATACCACATACACAATCTAATAAGAAATCAAATCATTAATTACATAATATATCTCAGTTTCATCAAATCACAAAAGGTTGAAGCATCAATTGCATGCACATTACAATGATCATTGCTAATGGGTGGAGGCTTCCATGCCTTTCAATTAATTTTTAGATAATGAGGTCCATCATATCACTATAATCACATCAACCAAAGGAAGAAGTGTTGAAAAAAAAAAATGATCCCATGATTGTACTATGATGCATCTTTTTAAGCTTGCAAACTATATTGTTAGTTTGATCTAAACATGGGATTTAAACCAATCTCTTTTTGCTAATTCGGATTATTAACATTTGATCCTAAACAATCGTGTCTCTAGAGACTTAATTTAATTTATCTATGGATGCTCTAAAAACGCATATACATGCATTATTCATACTTTGACCAGATACCAAATCTATTCAAACATCTATTACCATTAAATTTTATCAACACTAATGAAACAAGAATCATTTGGGGTTTTGTTAATTTGAGAAAATCTCTGAAGATTTTCCCATATGCAGTTCAATAATATCTAATTGATGCAAATTAAGTACATTTCAACTTAAGATAATCTTTTCAATAATGATTTCATAATTCTAGGCCTGCAAATACATTTCCCCTTCTCATGTCAGAGTATCTATGTGGTCTTTTTATCCATTAGATTTAATCCTCTAAAGTTGAAAGGGGTCGTAGAGATGATGTGGGTAAATAGTATACTGTCTAATTAAAAAGCACCTTATTTTGGACTCATTACCTTGTGATTTTGCAAGGATAGTCATAAAAAAACAAAACAAATAGTTATGATAATGAGTACATTTTCTAAAAAGGGCTGGTTAATTAATAAATTTTCATATTATATTAAGTAATTTAATCCTATTTTTATGAGGTTTTTTAAAAGTGGGCATTGAAGGAATATCATTGCCTCAGCCATGTGCACCCAATTTGAACCAAAAAATCAATGATAAGTTCCACAGCCTTCCATCTTTTTCAAAACCCCAAGCTCCCTTTTGTTTAATTTACTTGGCTTTCTGGGTATTTTCATTTAATTTTTTTTCTTCTTGCAGAATTTGAAGCAGTTATGATTGGCAATATAAGGAATTGAAATGAAGGGGAACTTTGTTGGGGAGCATGTGATAGAAACACGTAGGCTGCCTTTTCTTTGAAGAGAACAATTGCTAGGCATTATCTTAATTATCGAGACCAAAATGCAAAACTCTAATTGCCTTTGACCAAATGTCCCACAATATGCTCCATTATACATTTGGATTATAGTATAATAATGAATAAATCACAGTATTATCTTCCAATTACTAAATAAATTTAGAGCTTGATGGAGTGTTTTCTCAATATTAGGAACCTGATTACATATCATCTGAAAAAATTTTGTTTAAATTTTACCGGCATCTTGAAATCATATATTCTATTTGTATTATTCTAGATAGAAGAAACAAAAATCCCAAAAATTGAGAAATTTGTTTCATATTTCTCAAAAAAGTGGTGCTATTATCTAGTAAGAAATTTCATTCAAAGCCAAAACACAATAGGTCAAAAAACCTACGGGTTGTGCAAGGAGACATATATTAAAATTTTTTTTTTCATGCAATGCAGGCTCAAGTTGGTAAAAAGGATTTGTGAAAGTTTCATTGGGATTTGGATTTGGGAGCCTGATACTGTACCTTTTTCTTTAATTTTTTAACATTTATTTGTGATTATTCACACATTTGTCTTCTTCGATTGTTATTAATTATTTTATTAATTTGGGTGTCCAAATGCATCCTAGTCAATGATTCCTAAGAGGGTTAGCATATGCGAGCCTAGTTTAATTATATGACATTATGCATATAATATAGAATTCACACACGCACATAGCAGCTTAATACAATAACTATAGGCCAATGCTACTTTGTTGCAAATAAAATGATGAAATTATCAAAAAGATTAGAAGCAACACAGTATGGTCTACTTTGTCAAATTAAGTTAGAAAAGAAATCATAATCATAACCATAATTTGCAAACTAATTGCTTATACGTGAAATTATCTTGGTTCCTCAAAATCAAAATTTGGGCAAAAAATGAAGAAAATATAATTAAGAATTCTCACTTTTTTTTTTGCTTTAAGTTTGGATGAACCTTGCAGGGCAAATGGAATTTAATCATATAGATTATTTGACACAAAAGAAAAGAAAAATTATGAGCATAAATACTAAAGACAAAATAGAAAGAGGTTAAATATAATAATAAATCAAATAGTTTTGAAATACCAAAACCCAAGAACATGATGCTGTGTTCATTTGTGGGGTTTGTTCAAACATGAAACTTCCTTCTTTTCTCCCATGTGCAGCCATAGTGGGCAGCACTATTACTATATATATTTTTACATAATCTCATGTAGTGCTTCCTTCGGATTCTCCATTTTAAGTTAACTTTGACGGTGATGTAATAGAGCTTCTTTTGTCATCCAAGAGTCACCAAATTGGAATGTCCCTTTTCTATTTTCAATTTTTCTAGAGATGATTTCAAGATTTAATCAAATCACTTAAAATAACTCCAGTTCACACTTTTTAATATTTATAATTTCACATAAATAGTTGTTAGTTAAGTCTTAAGTGGACCTTATTAAGTTACATTATGATGTAACTTACATCAATCATTAAGTTGCCTAAAAGTAAAATCAACTAAACTACTTTTAGGTCATTAATTACACTTTTTGAGTTAATGTAAGTTACATTATAATGTAACTTAACAACACCCTAATTAAGTAATCTCATGTATAATAATTTCTTATAACTCGGATTTATAGGTGAGTCATGTTAAAAAAGTAACTTATTAAGTGCAATGACTTATCATACTTATAAATTCGAGTAACTCCTTTTATTAATCAAATCTTTTATCTGACATATAAGAATTGCTCTATCATCAAATTCTAACTACTTATAAATCTTAGTATAACTCCTTTTACTAGCCAAACCTTTTGTCATCACATTCTGACTCTAAGTAACTTTCCTTTCTATTAGTCATGTCTTTTATCCGACACATATGAATTATTCTACCACCACATTTCTTTCGTTCGGCACACCATCATATTTGACTACTAAGATCTAGTTCTAATACTACTTGTTGAGGGAAGTCTTAGCCAAGAATTTTTAGATATTCATCCCAAAAAATTAAGTTATTGGATGAAATAGCATGTCCTACTTATAAACTCAAGTAACTAAATTTTACCACTCAATACGGGATACAACTCAACATGTCTATCTCTATCTTATACCTAAATTTATCTCTCTACTTGTCTTGATTCTCTAAGTTCTTAGCCTGTTTAATCTTCCACAAATACACAATCTCATGTAATGCTTCCTTCGGATTCTCCATTTTAAGTTATTTTTGATAGTGATGTAATAGAGCTTCATTTGTGATCCAAGTGTCACCAAATTGGACTGTCCCTTTTCTATTTTCAATTTTTTCGGGATAATCAGTGGGATTTCAAGATATAATTCAAATCCTTTAAAACAACACCAAAACCGGTTCTTTCTATTATAAATTTTTCTGGGCATAATCGGTGGGATTTCAAGATTTAATTCAGATCCCTCAAAACAACTCCAAAACGGGTTCACACTTTCTAATATTTATAACTTCACATACATAGTTATTAGTTAAGTATTCTTTTCTAATTATGGGATCGCAGATTTTACATACTATATATAGAATTTATAGGTATTTATGATTTCATATTAAAAGATTAGTCTATTAAGTGGAGTGATCTATCATTCTTATAAACTCAAGTAACTCTATTTTATTAGTCAACACATTCTGATTACTTATAAATTTAAGTCACTTTTATTAGCTAAGCCTTTTATCACCATATTTTAGCTATTTATAAATTCAAGTAACTCTCTTTTACTAGTCAAGCCTTTTGTCCCACACACCTAAGCTGTTCTACTACCACATTCTCACTATTCATAAATTCAAGTAACTATTTTTTATTAGCCAAACTTTTTGTCCCACTGTACTATTCTATTACCACATTCTGGCTACTAATCTTTTGTCAAACACACTTGAATTGTTTTGCTACTACATTCCGACTACTAAGGTCTGACTCTAATACCACTTATTGAGGGAGCCGTCGTCTAAAATTTCTAAGTATTTATCTCAAAAAACTAACTTTTTAAATAGAATAACCTATCCTACTTATACACTTAAGTAAGTCTCCTTTACTATTTAATATAGGATAACTCAACCTCTCCTTTACTAGTTAATATAGGATAACTCAACATGTTTATCTCCACCTTCACTTAAATTATCTCTGTACTTGTCTTGATTCTCTAAGTTCGTAGCCTGTTTAATCTTCCATAAAGAAACCCAATTCAAACATCGAAAGTGGTCATTGTGTTCAATTTTCCAATGAATAAAGTAACTAGAAGATTGTGCATGGTGTGTGCGCACCGTGCACGTGTTTGGATCTCCCTTTTCCGGGAATTTGGTAGCTCTGTCCCCTTGTTTCTTCTGCAACTAGTGAGCGTAACTTGATCAAATTCTCTAGCAAGCCTATAATTGGCTAGCCAAGCTTGAGGCTCGCCCATGGTTTGCATGCCATTTGCAGTCACACAGTAATTTCAACGAAGGTGCTGCAGTTCTTCAGTTAATAAATCTGCTACATTCCTGGAATTGTGATTCGAAAATGCTTTGCTGAGCAGTGCATTTTGCAAGCAATGAATTGATAATACAAAAAGAAAATAAGAAATTGATAGAGCCAGCAGAATGGAAATGAAGAGAATTTCACTGAAGGGCATGTTTATAATGATTGTGCTTTCTATTTGTAATCTTGAAAGCACTGTAGAGCTAAAATGTTTAATAAACATCTAATGTTTATCAACTACCAATCACTTATATTTGATAGCTAGTGATTCTATTTCACAGCACTTGTGGATTCAAATGCACATCATCTCAATCCCAAACAAAACATACCCTAAATCTTTGAAAGGCGAAGTACATAGAAACCGGTATTACACTTCACAATTTCTTGTTCCCAAAACTGGAAGGCATTACCAGACTCGAGGAATAACATCTAGAGCCTACTGCATACACTGTATAATTGCGACACGAGATCAATTATCATGTCAATGGTAACCTCTTGAGAATTTGCCAATGGAATGGGATTATAGTGCTAATGCCGTGATGTTGGCTGCTTGTAGTTGTTACACAGTAATTTGGAGATACTATTTGACATTCTGCTATAACATCTGGTACTGGCTTGGGAAGAGGTTCCACTATTTCTTCTGTGATCTCTACTTTTCGCTCCTCTGACATAACTTTCATAAACTTCTCCAATGCCTCACGCATCCATTCATACCGGCACAGTTGAAAGGCATCTTGTATGTTTAACTGCAGAGTAAGATTGTCAGAAATATTGACATGCCTAAAGAATGAAATAGGAAGAGCCAGAAACTTGATGAAAAATTGTTAAATTTTCAGATGCTATAATTTGAAAAAGAAAAACAGTATGTACATCAATTTTTTGCATGGTTTCTAAGCAATTTATAAAACTGACCCATTTCCTGTAGCGGTTTTCCTGCTCTGGCCAGATTTCAAGCTCCTCAGTTACTTCTAATGAAAACATGTATCCCCTGCAGCCTCCTTCCAGGCTATGTAGGTCCTGTTTGCTCTTGCTTCTAAACTCCCAAGTTCCCAATTGCTTTTCCTAAACAAAGATCAAATTTAGCCTATTATGACAACAGGTAAGCATAAGATGAGTGATCTTTTCTTTCGGGCAGTACTCTCATCAGACTGTTATATTAATGACAAATGGTAATCATAAGATGAAGAGCTAGCTCTGAAGTCTTAATTGAACTACCAAGCAGCAGAAATTAAGAACCTACATTTAGTTTTCCTCTAACTCCTGCTTCCTCTAAGGCTTCACGACAAGCAGCTTCCGTAACAGTTTCATCATTTTCCCATCCACCCTAAGAACAATCAGAACAAAACAATGTAAATTGATGGTTCAACTTTCATATGCAGGAAAAGCAGAAATTTCTTACATGCGAGTCTCATATCAAGAGAAAAATATGTACCTTTGGGAACACTAAATCACTTCGATTAGGTGAAGAAACCATAAGGACTTCTATTCTGGTTTGTATATCTTCATTTTCATACTCAGCACCCTTTTTTAGCTTATAGGGAATACATCTGTTGTATGGAAAATATCAGTATACTACACAACAATACACGATACACGGTGTGCTAATAAGCATCAAATATTGAGCATGTGGTGTTTGAATTTATGCAGAAAATGAAAGAACTTGATTCTAAAAAATTTCCCCATTGATCATTATCATGTTTTAGACATTTGAACACTGATCATTGAACTCAAGATCAAAAGATGATCATATTTCAAGTTTCTTAACTCAATATATCTGTACGTGGCATTAGTTTTCCAAATTGTCTTATCATTTTACAATTACACATCAAACATATAGAGTTGAAGCCAGAAACAATCTACAAAACCTTTATGCATATTACAAAAAGACCATCGAAACGAAATTGGGTCAATTGTTGATTAAAACAATCTAGAACAGAACAGCCATTTAAGCCTTGAAAATAACATGCACCATCATGTTTCACGCCGGATCAAAGTTCAGATACTTCCCCATTTTTCCACCTACACCTGGCCCCCGCCTACCGAAGGAAAGGCCAAAATAATAATTCATTCCAGCAAATTTTATAATAATTTAGGGAAGACAATTTCACATATAGGACAAAATATGCCACCAGATTAAATTATAAAATTATATGTTTGCACGAAGTCAATGTCAATGATAAAGCCCACAGATAAGAGATAAAGTATTGCAATGCAAATATTTTAGAACACAACAAATAAGACAAATTTCTCATACAACTAAATATTCTTCCCCTTGTCTAGAAACCATACGAGTTACTGATAAAGATTCCTCATTGGTCCAAAATTTCACAAACAATTTAGATTAAAATTTCTCCTGCGTTCTCAGGATTTTGTTTTCTGAAAACTGTTTTGGGAACATCCTAATTAATTGTGTACAATCACAAGAATCCAATGAAGAATTAAACCCGAATGAAAACCAACAAAAAAAAAATGCAAGATTAAATACCCAGAAACAAGCCGAAAATTGTCATCATAACGTTGCCGGAGCCGGCCGGTTCTTGCTTCCACAGACATGGAATCTGCGGCAAGAACAAGAAATGATGAGAACCCAATTACAATAATAAATCAAATAATTCAGCAAAATGGTAACAACCGTTTAAAGGTAACAGATACCTACCAAAATATAATTTAAACTTCAGGGGGAAAAACGAAAAAAAAAAGAAAAGCTACAGGTTTTTTTGTTGGGTATAAAGAAAGTCTAGAAGATGAAAGGTTCAAAGTTCTGGCCTTGCTTCTCTAAAACTAAAAACTGGAAAGCATTGAACATAAATTTTTGTGGTTGTATGAGAATGAATCAAGCAAAAGAAAGAAGGGAAAAGAAGATAACAAATGGAGAAGACAAAAACAATAACCAAGTCTTGCCTAAAAGCAAGGAAACCGAGAGTTTTGCGCGGGGCCGGTAATTAACGGCACCCCCATCAATACATTTTAATAGGGGACATCATTATTAATTTTTTAACCAATTTATTTATTTATTAATATTATTTTTTAAAAAAATGGTTTTATTGATTGTTGGGAAAATTATGGAAACGACCAAAATCTAGGTCAACTTACAAAATAACCCACTTATTACATTTATTACTTTCGCAGTAAAAGTTGCCATTTTTCATACGATATTACCCTTAAGTAAGATGAGAATTGAGTGGCCAATTCTTTATATTTGTTGTCGTGGAAAGCGTGGTCATTCTTAACACCTTCTCAAAGAAGCAATTTTATCTTGTAAACACTATTGAGTTAATTTTCATACACAAATACCTATTAGATGATATCGTCACTGTTTTACTTATTTATTATTATTGACACTGTTTATCATAATAGACAACATTTATATTCGTGATAGGCTGTTAATATTATTTGTATATTTATTACTACTGACACTGTTAATCATGGTAGACAGTGTTTGTTAATTGTATTACATAATGTCGACACTGTTTCATCTATTTATTATTATTGACACTATGGATCGGAATATACATCATCTATATTCGTGTAAATTACGCTATTAATATTGGCTTGTGTATTTATTACTAGCAACACTGTTAATCGTGATAGTTAATGTTTGTTGAATGTAGTGAATAATATTAACACTATCTTACTTATCTATTTCTATCAAAATTATTCATCGGAATGGAATAAAAGGTGTTTGATTGATCAAGTGGACTGTAGATAACTTTGACATTATCTTAAATAAAAAAAAATACTTATTTAATGGCAACTAAAGTAGGAAGAAATGATAATTAAATTATTTTTGTAAATAAACCATATTAGTAGGTCCTAACTCTAATTTTCTCCAAATTTTTATTTTTGAGAATATGATTTTGAAGAAACGACGCATCGTGGGTTGCCGGATCCGATTATTAATTTACTCCCTTGTGGGGTCATAATCATTTTCAACAAATCAAAGTCAACTGAAGGGGTGAATCTTATTGGGAGCTTCCAATGGTTTTGTTGTACTTAATATTTATTATTTTATTTTATGTTAAATTATAGTCTTCAGATGCCTTCCAAGAAATTGTGCATTTATAAAAATCTTTTTACTGATATTATTACGGCTAGTTAATGTTCTTAAATTTAAATTGTGTTTTCAGGTTTCTTCTTCTTTTTCAATTTTTTTTTTGGGACTATGGGTTAAGGGAAAGATTACGTGATTTGATTTATTTTAAACAATTTTCTATTTTTATGTTTTTTTCCTTTCTTTGGTCATATCTTCTAGAAAACAAATCCTCAAAATTTTCTCTTCGTCTTATTGTCAATTAGAATTGATTCTGAAGCAGATACGTTGAAAAATGACTTTACAAATATTTTGATCATTCGCTATTAACGATTCATAAATTAAATTTACAATACAGTTAAACATATAAATGTGTTCTAACTGCGTAAATATATCATTATTATTTTTTTATGGCAACATTTTTTTTAATATCAGAGATTGTATAATTATATTTTTTGTTGTCCATTCCACACACAAATATAACCTATGATGTTTTAAAATTTTCCACAATAGTGGCTTTCGGTATTAGTTTTTTGAAATTATTTTTCTACACTGAAAATCTAAACTATATAAAAAGAAAAGAACTATGATTATTCGTAAGAAACAGAACTTGAAAACGATAAAATCAAACTTTTAGTTTTAAACTTCATGAAAGAACACTTCAAGAAAATTTTGCTATTTTCTTTTAAGGGAAACAAGGAGGGAAAATATTAAAAAGCACACCACGTTTCTTCTAACTTTTTTTTTTTTTTGAGATACTAATAAAAAATAATTTCCTCAAAAATCATTTTCAGGAAAAATATAATAATTACCAAATAATCAACCCTCGTGACAAGAAAAGGATTGAACAAGAAAATATTAGAAACTTAGAATCAACAAATAGCAGTTGATCGTAATGAATGTAGGATACAATTTTCAACTGGTTATGAAATCAAAACGTATAAGAAAAGTAAAAACATATGAGAAACATTTTTGTAATCTTACTATCAAATTAACATCAATAATTAACTAATTATTTGTGTGATGAATTTATATTGGTATTATATTAGTTGAGATATAAATTTTATATTCAAATTTTATATGTGCATTGTTAAAAAATAATAAAAAAATTTAAACTCATTTTTAAATAAAACAGTGACTCAAACAAAGATTCTCTTATCCGAATATTTATATATTTTAAGATATGAATTTGAGATTAAAAAAATGTTACTCGATTATCAGTTACAATATAACAGTGTAGCTATTCTTTTCAAGTAGGAATCCGCCTTTTAAAAAGTCGAACAATAATTAATAAAAGGAGACTGAAAAACGACATAATTTAAGCATATCTTCCGTTTTAATATATAATACTATATACCATATCAAAAGAGAAAAAGTAGATAAAAAGGATGTTGGAATTATTAATCAATGAAGCTTCCTTGAAGTTCAATCTGTCAAATGGTTCTCACTTTTCGTATCCCTACCCAAATTTTATAATAAATTGTCTCCTGAATATACATTTTATCATTGAAAGTCACAGTTTTAGCGATTAACCAATTACTTTGTTATTTTGCCTTTTTTTTTTTGGTGTTTTGGGAGGGTGGATCATCAAGTGATTAATTTAGTGCACAGAAGTAATGTTGAAAAGAAAAATATCATCGTCTAATTTTAAAAAGATTTTTTAACCCTATAACACTGCTTCTGATTTGCTTATTCCAATGTCTAACATATGTGTAAAAGAAAATTTTTAGTGGGAAATTTACACAAATAACTTTAAAAAATTTGTTATTTTCACAACTAACCCCTTAATTTTTTTCCTATCAACATTAGCCAATAATCATTCCTAGTACCGAAAATACCCCTCCCATAACTCTTCCTCTTCTTCCTCTCTCTCTCTCTCTCTCTCCCTGCCGAATTCACTCCCAACTTATTCACTCGTCGCCGGCGACTTCCCGAAGTCATTCTTGGCAGCCAACACTTACTTAGATCTGGTCAAAAGTTGAAATTAAATGTTAGGTCAAAAACCCTAAATTTCTATTTCCTATTCTCCCACCAATATTCTAGCCCAGGTTCCTGTTACAAGGTGGAAATTTGTCAAATTATTCAAGGTCAGTCATGCGAATCAATATTACTATCGAATTTGCATTTTAAAATATGTGATGTCTGCACTTAAGGGAAAAAAAATGAAAACATACAGATTGAAGAGGGAAGTCAGATTACATAGTTCATCTGGTATCACACCAACCACATTCAGCGCATAAACGTTCATGTAAACGAAAGTTTCAAAAAGAAAGAAAAAATAATAATAAGCAACTATGAAAAGAAAGATATACAGATATGATCAACCAATTCTTGCAAGTGTGTCCCCATAAAATAAAATAAAAAACTTACAACTGGGTAATGTGGCACACGGTGCCATTTTGGGAAGAACAGTCACATTTGATGAAGGGATTGTAATCGGGGTTATCGAAGACAATGGAATCATCGATGGCAGCTCCAGTGCAAGGATCCTCGCTTCTGTTCCATTGACCTTGCCATGACAACCGGGCTTTGGTCAAAAACCCTTACTTTTTGGGTATTTATAGCTTAGTGCGACAGGTGTCTGTCGCACATAACTTGGTGCAACATGTGCCTGTCGCACTTAACTTGGTGCGACAGGCACAGGTGCCTGTCGCACATAGCTTGGCGCGACAGGTGCCTGTCGCACATAGAGTGGCGCGACAGGTGCCATGCGCCATAGGCTTGCGCGACAGGTGGCCTGTCGCACATAGAGTGGCGCGACAGGTGCCTGTCGCACATAGCTTGGCGCGACAGGTGCCTGTCGCACATAGCTTCGTGCGACAAGTGTCTGTCGCACATAACTTCATGCGACAGATGCATGTCGCATCAAACTATGTGCGATAGGTTGGTTAGCAAACACAAGGGTAATTTAGGGAGAAAAGCGTGTGTTTGGCTAATGTTGATAGAAAAAAGTTTAGAGGATTAATTGTGAAAATTATTAAAAATTTTATGGTTATTTTTGTAAATTTTCCATTTTTAGTTAGTTACACTTTTTTAAACATATTCTCAATCATTTATTTTATCTAAAGCAATGGTGCTGGTTTAGCACGCAATTAGTCGCAAAGATATATAACATTTTAACTATCTATACGTTTCCAAAAATACAAATATCAGTAGTATTGACAATATTATCTTCATTAATGGCGGAACAATGAATAACACGACTTAACAAAAGGAGATTGAATTTCTTTCACTAAAGGTGGAACAATGAAGAAAACGGGCAGACAAAAGGAGATTGAATAAACTCGTCAGATGAAGGTTACTCGAAATTTAATCTACCATAAAAGTTTTACTTTTTCGTAACTTATTTGAGATATGATATCCCACCACCACATCACTTACATATAATTATCATCAATTTTCTTCTAATCAAACTTTTTGGAAGTTTTTTTTTTTAATATTGTTATACTCAGATATTATAATTAATATTTATAAACTGATTATATAATTGTGACCTTTATCGTGCCATGTACTCCTCTGAAACGCTACCCAAATTTTTTAAACCATCTTTAATATTCGAAGGGTGTCGAGATTGTCTACACTCAATTATTTGATAATTGAAGGACTAAAACTAACCCCCATAATGTTTTCCAAATTCTTTAAGCCCTCCGCTCAATTATTTAATAATTGAAGGACTAAACCTAACCCCCATAATGTTGCCCAAATTTTTTAAGTTCTCTCTAATATTTTAGGAGTGTCAAAACTGTCTCTACTCTCTCTCGAATATTTGAGGGGTGTCGAGACTGTCTCTATTCAATTATTTAATAATTGAATAAGGATTTAAATTAACCTCCATAATACTTTTATGCAGACTCAAATTATTAATTTTAATATTATAAATGTAAAGACTCTCTCACTAAACTGAAGACCCGTTGATAAACATGTGGCATGCCGCCAATTGTTTGGTAAACACTTATATGTCGGTGGACTATTATTTGAAAGAATAATTGTTTTAAAATAAATATAATATTTAATGGGAATTTTTTTTTAATATGGACATGTTATATATAATTTTTTGGTCTAAAATTTTAAAGTTTAAAAAAATTTTAAAAAAACTTTAAAATTATAAAGTTTAATAACATTGCGAAATTAAAATTTAAGCTACAATTTGTTTTTTTGAACTTACCTCCGCTGTAAAATTTTGAATTAGAAAGTGTATATATAGAGAGAGTGACGTCTGGGGAACAATAAATGTGACAATAAATGTGAAAATGACATGACGGGATACCCACGTGCATGCCGACACGCATGTCCTTATGATGCACAAATGTATCACATGCACAAGAGTTGTCGAACCAGACACCAAATTGATACGTTAATACGTACATGCATACGTATATATTCTTGGTTGAGATCTTCAGTTAAAACTCATAGATTTTAAACATCATTTCTGAATTAAATGTGAACTTCATATACATAATAAAAAATAGAATTCCCCAGAAATATATTTATTTATTTATTTATGCTCAAACTTTTAATAATCAGTTTTGTTTGATTGACTGTGTACGCATATTTCGCTGCGTCTAAACTGTTGACCAACAACAGCCACCATATTTGCAGTGTTCATAATGGGCAATGAATTAATAACGTCAAGCCCATGTGAGAGCTTTTGGTTGGTTGGATGCTATCACCGGCCTATTAATTTCTTCCTCTCTACTTCATTCATTCTCAAAATATTATATTGAATTTAACAATTTTATATACCAAGACCAAGTCAAGATTCTACTGTTGCAAGTCTTTGATAGGATCCATTTGCAGCAATCATTCATAAGTTTTCTCTAGTTCTGAAAGACTTTATGCCGTATGCTTTGCTTTGGCATCGATTCTTTTGTCTATGAATTCATGGAGCACTTCCATTTGGCATCTTTTTTGTGGGACAACTACTTATATTCAATTCTTCTCTACGTTATATTGAATTTGGTCGATCAAGCACGGCTTTCAAAGGGATATATTCATGTTCTTCAATTTAATGGGTTTTTTTTTTTTTTCCTTCTTTTCAAATGACAATATATAATAAATTAAAAATATGCAAGAAACCCTGATGATGCAGTGGAGATATCGTGTCTCACAATAAATTTCATACACTTCTTCTAAACATCTGAAAAGAAAATTTACTCCCAATTTTACATACGCGAGGACTTGATCCAAGCAAGAGGCAATTTGGATGATTCCCTTCTCTCAAAAGTTTTTTCATCGAAATATAACTATTGTACATGAATTTCGTACGCTTATCTCGATTAAATTCTATGAAATGATTGTATTTTTTAATGAAATGATATGATGGTTTTATCGAAACCTTTTTGTAGTCTCGCTAAAATAATAGGGTTTAACAAAACAAAGCGTTAAAGCAGTTAGGATTTCGAGTTGTTTGGCAATTAATTATGAAAGGAGATAGCTTAAAGAAGCAGCAAAGGCCCTCCAAAAAGCAGGCAGGAGAGAAGCTAACTCACAACTCACAAGGACAAAAGAGCGTGGTTCATCAATCATCACATCAAAACCTAAAAATGCTATAAGAACCACGCCTGCGGAGGGTATTTGATTGTGTTGAATTTTTTACCAACTTTTTAAAAAGATACAATTACTAGTTACTAAATAAAAATATAAAATTAATTAACTTTTAATTATATATTATTATATATGTACGTATTATAAAAAAAATTGATCACAATTCAGCTCAACTTTAAATTCAAGGAAAAATATCAATCTTAGTTTACTCCGTTATCAAATTTATTACAACACTTTCAGGATATATCAGTCATCCATCTTAAATTGACAAAATGTATCAGCTGTCCGCCAAATCATTAGTTGCCGTTTAAATATGATGACGCCAGAGGAGTTATTTGGTCTTTTCATATGATACAAGTGATAATTTTAGGGTATATAAGTGATAATAAAATATTTTAAGGGTACACAAGTGATAATTTTTTAAGATAAAATCGTTAATTTACTACAGTTCTATTAACTTTTAAATGATAACTAACAGTTTAGCAATCGATACATAACTTTTGTTAACTTATAGTAGATGATTGATACACCCTTAAAATATTGTAATACTTTTTTATAAAAATATAAATTTAGGGTATATGAATAATAATTTTCCTAAATTAAATCCATAATTGATCTACATGATTGTTCAAGATGGCAAGTGTTGATTGTTCAAGATAGCAAGTGCTTCCAGATTGGTTTCATTAGTCGGGTGTACCTTTTCCAAACGGGGATCTTGCGTTGGGTTGCATTAACTTTCTTGAGGAAGAAACCAATTGGCACGTCACAGTTGATACTCGGCCAATAAACAAGTAGTAATTAACGGTTTGGTATCGTTGGTACTGTGATTTGATGTGAGATGGTTGGTGCAAAATTATGATTTTGCCCCATATTTGAATTAGAAAGAGTTACTAAAAAAGTATAAAATTGTCAAATTAAAATAAAAACTGTTTATATATAGAAATAATAAATTTTATATATAGAAATAATAAATTTAGTATTACCAATAATTTTTATTAGTATAAAATTTTATATATAGAAATAATAAATTTAGTATAAAATTGTCACGCTAATAAAGTATTACCAATAATTTTATATATAGAAATAATAAATTTTGTATAAAATAAAAATTATTTTGAAGTTAAGATAATTTTATTAGTGTTTTAATATTTTTACCTTATAAAGGTAAAATTGTCAAATTAAACTTATGTTTTTTTTTTTGAAAGGCAAATCAAACTTATGTTAAAACAACTTTTAGTCTCTATTTGGAGTCCGCTTATGTTGCAACAGGTGTAATGTACCAATAATTTTTATCTTTTGTGATGTCAAATTTTATTTAACCCCTTATCTTCTTTTTTATTTACAGTTTATTTATAACATTAAGTGTTTTGGTAGATGACTTTTTAAAATATAATTTTATTTTATTTAATATTATTTATTTTTTTATTTATAAGTTTATGTGGTTTGGCTGGTGATCTATTAAAATGTAATTTTATTTCATTTAATATTATTTAACTTCTAAAAGAATAAATAAAACAATAAGCCTATGAATAGATAATATTCACTAATATTTTTAATAAAATAAAAATATTAAAAATATATTCTTTTAAATAAAATAAATTTTATTTTTTAGGACTCACAATTGCTTATTCTATTTTATTTAATATTATTTAATTTTGAAAAATAAATATAATAATCTATGACTAAATAATATTAATTAAAATAAAATAAAAATTATTAAAAATAATATTAATTTTTTGAGACTCATTACTGATTATTTCATTTTATTTAACATTATTTAGTTTCATGAAAGAATAAATATAATAATAAGCCTATAACTATATAACGTTAAATAAAATCAAATAAATAATATTAAAAATATTTATTTTTAATAAAATAAATAATATTAAAAATATTTATTTTTAATAAAATAAATAATATTAAAAATTTATCCTTTCAATAAAATAAATAGTATTAATTAAAAGTTTTATTTTTAAGACTCACAACTAATTATTTATTTTATTTAATATTATTTAGTTTTTTAAAGATAAATATAATAATAAGTCTATAACTAAATAACATTAAATAAATACTATAAATAATATTAAATAAAACAAAAATAATTACTATTAAAAATTATATTTATTTTTTAATGTTCACTACTAATTATTTTAGTTTATATAAAAATTTTTAATTTTTTGAAAGATTAAATACAACAATAAGCCTGTCACTAAATAATATTAAATGAAATGAGAATAAATAATATTAAAAATTAATTTTAAAATAAAATATATAATATTAAAATAAAATTTATTTTTTAAGACTCACTACTAATTAAACAACATAAAATTTTAAACAATTTGGACTTATGTGCTAAAAGTTTTAATTCTTTCACTCTTTTGCGTTTTTGATAAATAACAGGGAGTATAATATTAATATTCAAATAAACGAATCTCTACCCTTGAAATATATATTTTCATTGAATCCAATGATAAAAAATTGAAACCATAAAAATAAAATCATGTGATACCTTGTAACTGTTGCAAGGGAGTTGAGTCTCTCTATTTGGTATTGAGATAAGGTAACATTTAAGCTACAGATGCTATAGGAAAAAATTACAACTATAAAACAAAAATTAATAATATGGAGCGAAAATAATTTTTAAATAATAATTTTAACAAAATTATTAAAGATATAATATATATTTTTATGATACAAGTGTAAAATTGAATTAACTTAACTTCCTAATTATAGTAGTTAGTATCAAATATTTTAATGTCATAACTTTAAAGATACAGATACCTAATATCAATTCAAAACAAGACCTTAGTGATCAAATAGTTGAAAACCTAAGTCTTTAAAAAAAAAAAGAAAAAAAGAAAGAAAGAAGGATTCAATTGATTTTTTCTCCAAAATTTCTTCTTAATTTATTATTTTATAATTATTTTTTTAAAAGTGAGTGTGTGCTAAATAAAGGCTCATACATGGTTGGGATGGCAACTGGGCCAAGTGATTTTACTTATTATTATTCGAGTTCAGATATTTAACGCAATTGTGGCCAACTTTTTCTTCTCCATTTTTTTTCCCCTCCCGAACCATGGGCTACAAAAATGGCAACAATCTGCTTCCGCTGCAGTTTCTTATAAATATCATTATTCTTATAATAATTATTTTAGATAAATATTATTATTCTTATAATAATTATTTTTCAAGCATGCACGTCTTCATTTGTTTTAATACGAAGGTATTCTTAAATTATAAGATTTAATAGGTTTATTTTTAAATAAAATATAATGTCGTATGATTTAATAATATTAAAAATTAATTTTTTAAAACCATATAATTTAAAAATGTCTGTATAAAAAATAATAACACCCGTAATAAAAAAAAGAGTAATACTACACATCCTAAATTTTTTATCTCAAAAAAATATCCCAAATAATGTGTCATTTATCAATTGATTAGTGAGATAATACAATTAATTCACTTAAATTTTGTAAAAAATTATCAATCACTCAATTAATGACACATCATTTGAGATAACTTTTTAAAATAGAAAATTTAAGAGTAACATTATTGTAAACAAAAAAACACTTTTTATCAAAGTTATTTTTATTTAGTTTGATTTGTTCAGTATCATCCACTACCACCATGTCAAAAGATTTCCAGGATAAAAAGATAAACTTTAGTTCATATTTCAATTATATGATGATTCAGCAGTCAATTAGTTTATGAACAAATCCAAAAGAAGACATTTTGATTCCAAACTAAATTCTACTCATTCCGAAATTGACTTATATTGACCCAGTTGACCTATTAATTTTAATTTTGCAGATTTGAAAGAATAAAGATTTTTGAGGACTAGAATAACATTGAACTAAAGGCATTACGACATTTGACAGTCATAAATTCATCACAATCAAATTTGTTTCATCCACGTTGGTTATCATAAAAGGAGTTACCACTTACCAGTGCCCGGACAATCACATAAATTCAAAGGTAACCTGAGTAACAGCCACAACACAACACAAGTTTGTTATTCACAAAACCCAAAATTAATACAGAAAGCGCATTACTAATTACACTGGGCACTAGTTAAAAGATGCAAGCCGGTCCAACACTGTCAACAGAGATCCTAAAACTCATTCATAAACTTCAGCACAGATGACGTTTCCTAAAGGGTTGGGTAACTTATGTTTACCTTTCCATATATGGATACGACATAGTCCATGAATAGTTGTATCCTCATTCAAGGTGTAAAAAATCAAGATGACATGATTAAAAAACATTCACTTAAAAATATTTTCTTTCAAACATAAGATAATCCACTACATCCAGTAAATTAAATTTGAAACAAAAGGTTAAAACACTGTCTAACCTTAAAACTTCTACCAAAATTAATACATCATAACCAAAATGAAAAGATCTATCATTTAGGCAACACTTAGTCACCCTTTCTTCTGAACGAGCATCCCTCAGTGAGTCTGGCACGACCACCAGTGGGCTGGCACAGAACAGATTGGCAGTTGCCACAAACCACAACAGTTTGAGAGTGGCTGAAAACAGTTGTTCTGCATTTACAGACAAACCAAAAAGTGAGAGTCAATATCTATTTATAAACTTAAATGAAAAAATAAATAAAAACTCAAGATATTTACATGTTGAAACAACCCTGACATTTCACATCCTGCATCAATAATGTGAAAAAGGAAAAAAGCAGTCAGTCCGGCAAATAGTATAAATATGAAAAAGAATAAACCAACCAAACTCAGCTGAAAGAAAAAAGGCTCCACAGGTTATGACTTAAAGATAGAATTCACACCCGTAACAAACATTTGATCTTAAAACAAATACTATATCGTTAAAATCTACTTGTTATCATCGTCAATCTATGAACAATTTGTTTATGAACAAGAAATTTGAGATTTTGTCCTTCCGGAAATAAAAATTTTAGAATTACAATATCACAACCTTTGCAAGAATTGGAAAATAAACCTATTATTATTTTAACAGAAGATATTAACACAGCAACAACAACAACAACAACAAATAGAACGTTAAAAGAAGGCACATTACCATGAAAAAGGAATTGGGGGATTGAACAAGCCGCTTAAGCTTGTGCTTCTTCTTCTCAAGCTCAGCAGGAGGATTCAACAAATCAATATCGTTTTGGAGAACCTACTCACACATTCACAAATAAGAAGACAAAGAAGCAACATTATTACCCACCAAAAAAGAAAGAAAAATATCAACGCTAAAACAAAATTATATTTACAAGTTAATTTTTGGTTATAATGATCATATTAATCTAGTGCTTCTATTGATGTTATATATGTATGGTAGTAGCTAAACTCTTTGCAGAGAACTGGAAAGTCTAGAAAATAGCCACTGTAAGCTAAGTGCAACAATCCTCAATTTTTTGTCACAAATCTCAAATTCTCAGTTAGGCCTCCAAGTTTATTGTTACTGACTCTTAAATTTTTGTAGTACATACAATATATCATATATCATGTAACACACAAAAGCTAAGGATTTACAAATTTTAAGATATGACAGACAATTTGAGAGTACCTATCACTAGTCAATATCTCAAAGAAAATTGAAAATTAACAAGATAAGACATCGCCTAACCAAAAAAAAAAAACCATATGGACATTTTATTCTTGCTAGAACTAGATTTTATCAATTCCCAAAACTAGTTGATTTACATGAATCAATAGAAAAAACAAAACAAAACAAAACACATACAAAATAGTAGCCTCGTAATAAAACAAGCACACAAGCGTCATAAAATATAACAAATAAAACAAAAAAAAATTGCTTTTTTTTTCTTTTAAAGAATAACATATAGATCAATTAAATGACAAGCACCCAGAAGATAGAGAGATGAAAACGCAAGAGGGCGGGTGGTCGAAGAGCAATATGAACTCACCATGCTTGCTGTTGCTACACGAGATCCAGGAGGAAACCCTAGCAGCAGAGAGTAACTCCAGGAAGGCGGAGAGGCTTGCAACGAAATTAAGATGGTTATATAAAAATAGGAATCGCGCTCTTCTTCACCGTTGGATTAATCATTTGTGGATCCTGACCGTTCGCTGGGTTTTATTGCTTTGTTCTGGGGCCGGGCCTCTTGGGGAACCTTATGGGCTTCGTAAAAAATTGTACACCGAATATGTTTAAAACACACGTTAAAAGCATGCACTTAATTACAACTTTCTCTTCCACTAATGTCAACTTATTCGAAAAAAATAAATAAGCTGAAAGGTGTTCTGTCTGCATCTTAATTCATAATTTTATATAATTATCAATGTTCTTAAAAGAGTTTGGTGCATGGAAATCACCCGGCCATGGGGGTATAGACTAACAAAAAAGTTCAAGTCCCCAGCTATGCGATATTTAAAAATTTCTCTTGTTAATTACTATCTTTATATAAAATATATTTTTCATTTAAAAATATATTTAGTACATGTTTAGTATGATTCGTTTATTAGATATAAGTACTCATTTAATATTATAAGTTCTTTTCAATTTTTTTGTTGTTATTTGATTAATTTTTTAATAGAATTTTTAAAAATTAAATAAATCATTTTGACTCTAACGTTTTGAAACTCAAAATTTAAAATTTTAGTGATAGACATTGAAAAGCATTTTTAAAATGTTAAGTTATCTAACAAAAAATCATGTTTATTTGACAATTTTATTTTATTTTATTGTTTTAATAACATAATGTTATAAAATTTACTTGTTAAAGTCATTTTACAATTTTTAATAAAAATTCTCATTGACTATCAAACAACTAAAATATTTTTGGTGAAAATTCTACTCGTAAAAACTCTATTAACAAAGGTTCTATTTAAATAAATTCTATTCAGAAAACTACACTAAATAAAACCTTAGTACGAGTGACTAGTTATGTTATAATTGTATGAAATTAATCTCTCATAACTCGCTGATTGTAACGCCAAAAAACAATTTGATGAAGAATTGAAGTGGAATCTTTTGCCATCATTGACAGAAATGATCTTCATACATCTTCACAATAATAATTGATGCACAGAATGGAGACAAGCATCACTTTCATGGCCACCGCACCCAGCATAAAAATATAAAAGAAGCAAGATAAATGAACATCAATGAGGGCCTAAAGATGAAATAGGAATCCACTTTAAATATTCCATTGAAAAAAGTTGGTGGGGGCAGCCTGCTAGTTTAGAAAACAGGCACAACAGGTAAACCAGATAACTCCAGAAATGAAAATGATGCTGCAGAGTGCAGGCTACGACTATAGTATTGGAACAGACAACGATTAACTTCTAAACTAGTTCCAAAGTAAACCTGCATCTCACTCCTTTAATTCCCACCCTTCAACATCAGGAACAAATAAAATGAAAACATTTTAATTCCAAATTGAGTTATACTGATTCTGCTGACATCTTGAATTAAATTTTGCACATTCCAAATAATAAATAATTTGAGGACTACAAGTTATCCCAATTATAGTGTACTAGTGCATGGACAATCATTCATTCTCATTCAATATAACCTGGGTAAATGTATCAGAACACAATAAAAGTACGTTATTCACAAAACTCAAATTCGTCAAAGCATATAACCAATTATATTGGAAACTGCTCACAAAACACAATCCCACCCTGTCTACAAGCACACATTGGTCTCTCCAAAAGGGGTCGATGGCTTATTAAAGCACCTTTCATATGTGGACATCACGTAATCCATAAAGATGAGTCTGTAATCCATAAAGATGAGTATCCTCATTCAAGAGTGCAAAAATCAAGAAGCCAGCATGCAAAACATTCACTTAAAAATATAATCTTTCAACCATAAGAACACTAACCACACCACAAGTTCTATTAAAATTAATACATCATAACAAAAGAGGAAAAAGGGAAAAAAAAGATGTGACAAAATTCTTCCATCATTTAGTAGCACTTAGTCACCCTTTCTCCGGAAAGAACATCCCTCAGTGAGTCTGGCACGTCCACCAGTGGGCTGGCATAGAACGGACTGGCAGTTGCCACAAACCACCACAGTTTGAGAGTGGCTGAAAACAGTCGTTCTGAAATTTACAGACAAACCAAATAGTGAAAATCAATATCTATTTATAAATTTAAATGAAAATATAAATAAAAACTCAAGAAACTTACATGTTGAAGCAACCCTGACATTTCACATCCTACATCAATAATGTGAAAAGGAAAAAGCAGTCAGTCCAACAAATTGTATAATATGAAAAAGAATTAAAAAAACCAAACTCAGCCAGATGCATTGGCACTAATTTAGTAGTATTTCACTTGAGAAGAAAAAAGAGTCAACGACAAGTTATGACTTAAAGATGGAATTCAAACTCATAACAAACATTTAATTTTAAAACAAATACTATTTCATAGAAGTCTACTTCTTGTCATCATTATTCTATGAACAAGACATTTGAGATTTTGTACTTCAAGAAATAAAAGCTTTAGAATTACAATATCCCAACCTTCGGAAGAATTGGAAAATAAGCCTATTATCATTCTAACATAAGATACTGACACAGTAACAACATCAACAATAAAACATTAATAGAAGGCACATTACCATGAAAAAGGAATTGGGTGACTGAACAAGACGCTTAAGCTTGTGCTTCTTCTTCTCAAGCTCAGCCGGAGGATTCAACAAATCAATATCATTTTGGAGAACCTATTCCCACATTCACAAATAAAAAGACAGGAGCAACATTATTGACCGGAAAATATAAATATATAAACACAAAAACAAAATTAAATTTACAAATTAATTTTTGGTTATATTGATCACAATAATTTTGTACTTCAATCAACATTATGTATGCATGGTAGTAGCTAAATATTTTACAGAGAACTGGAGAGTCTAGAAAATAGCCAAACAATCCTCACTTTTTGCCACAAATCTCAAATTATCAGTTAGGCCTCCATGTCTTCTGTTACTGACTTTTAAATTTTTATTGTACATACAAATACAGTATATCATTTATCATATCACACACAAAAGATACGGATACGTACACAAGATTTTAAGATATAACAGAAAGTTTTAGATTACCTACCACTAGTGAATATCTAAAAGAAAATCGAAAGTTAACAAGTTAAGATATAGCACTACAAAAAAAATCTATATGGACATTTTATTTTTGATAGAACTAGATTTAATCAATTCCCAAAAACCTACAAAAACTAGTTGATTTACATGAATCAGTAGAAAAACAAAACAAAACAAAAACACAAACAAAATAGTAGCCTCGTAAAAAAAAAATAAAAATAAAAAAGAAGCACACGAGCATCATAAAACATAACAAATAAAACCAAAAAAAAAAATTGCTTTTTTTCTTTAAAAGAATAATATATAGACCAATTTTAAATGACAAAACACCCAGAAGATGTAAAGACGAAAACGCAAAAAGGCTGGTGGTAGAAGAGCGGTATGAACTCACCATGTTTGGAAATGCAGAAGGAAAACCAGAAGGAAACCCTAGCGGCAGAGAGTGGCTCAGCAGGAGGTGAGGTTTGAAACGAATGTCAGATGGTTATATGAAAGTGGGAATTGCGTGGTTCGTCACCGTTGGATGAGTCAGTTGTGGGTTGGATTTTAATGTTCTGTTCTCGGGCCGGGCCTTTTGGGTCATCATAAAGGAGGCGGCTAATTTGCATCTGTGATTCCAAATCCCCCAATTTTGTTTTTACCAAACCTACACAGGCAAGTGAAAGTAACCTGACAATTCAAATATAACATAAGCTTCCACTATAGCACTACCAATCACCAATACAATTCAAATATAAAGGGGTTGTCCAAATCTACAATTCTTATCCAACTTAACTCAGTCTTTAAATTAAATTTGAATTTAAAAAATTAATAGAAATTTAAAATATTAAAAGAGATAAGGACAAAAGAAAACCGGGATGTTACAGGAGAATTACGATTATCCTTATCTACACGCTCAACAAAAGTAGCGACCTCCTCATCATCAATTTCAATTCCTACAAGAGAGACACTGGTGTGGCTTATAGACCGAACACAATCTACGAAAACATAACACCAATTTCTAACATTCTAACATCAAGTTGCTAAACTATGTACAAAAAACAATTTTTTTTTTTTTCTTGTTTTGTTTGTGTTGTAATCTTTTCCCTTTGGAGGTGTTGCAGAATGTGAGTGATGCGTTTTTTAGTTTTAATCATTGACTGAAATAACACATATTTTAAATTATAATTTCAAAGTAATTTTAAATATAAAAATATTTAATCAATAAGAAATCAAAAGACAACAATATATTATTTTAAATTTATACAATTTATTTTAGTGTGATAGAAAATAACATATCATTTTTTTTAAAAGAATTGATTATGAATTAAGTAATTTGTTGGAAAACAATCTATATGTGTTTAATTTTAATTGTCTTTAATTGTAATTTTATTTAAAATGGGGTTTTGTAAGAATAATTTTGGGGTGCCAATAGCTCCACTCCTTTTATCGTGTAAATAGCCACCACGAACGGATTCGGAGCACATTATTATTAGTGGCAGCCCAATCATTGACAAGGTACAGGAGAAAATTCAGTCATTTGAAATATCACCAATACATAAAACCCAGAAAAATAAAATAAAAAAAAGTTAGTCCAAATTAAATCCAAATTTAAAATGTGTTTTCCCGAAACATTTTCATATAAAATTTAAAGACAAACTCATGGTATGGAACAACATTTCACACTACAAGAAGCCAAGTAAATTACTGAACTTAGACCATTATGGGTGTGTTTGGGAGTGAGGTGTTGTACATTTTAAGTTATAGCTGTTGTAGAGTAAAAGCTATAACTGTAGAATAGAAATTATGAAAAAGTTTTTACTAAACTGTTAAAACCCATCTACAAGTGTTACCAAACACTTTAGTAGCTGGGCTTACACTCCCAAACAGACTATATAACTTTTAGAACTAATATATTTGATAAACATTTACTGCCATTATTTGCAAATTAAATTAATTTGATGAAAGAAAAAAAATCTCTTTTATCTAGATATTTTTATCAAAATTATTATTTAAAAATCATATATATTCATATTTACTGCACACTACTAAATTTTATTTCATTACTCCAACTTTCTTAATTTAAAACTTCGACAACAAAAGGACCCTAAAAAGATCCTCATCCCTTGTCCCTACATGGAAATGCAACAACCCCAATTTTCGCCTCCCCTGGGCATGCCTGGGTTAGCAAACATGCACCAACTGGTGAACCAAATACAACTGCTGATGGAAATAGTGTTGCGGGGCTTCTTGCTACGATTCTATCATTGGAACAGGCAAAGGAACAAATCCAAAAGAAGACATTTTGATTCCAAACTAAATTCTACTCATTCCGAAATTGACTTATATTGACCCAGTTGACCCATTAAATTTAATTTTGCAGATTTGAAAGAATAAAGATTTTTTAGGACTAGAATAACATTGAAACAAAGGCATTAAGACATTTGACAGTCATAAATTCAACACAATCAAATTTGTTTCATCCACGTTGGCTATCATAAAAGGAGTTACCACTTTCCAGTGCCGGGACAATCACATAAATTCAAAGGTAACCTGAATAACGGCCACAACACAATACAAGTTTGTAATTCACAAAACCCAAAATTAATACAGAATGCACATTACTAATTACACTAGGCAATAGTTAAAGGATGCAAGCCGGTCCAACACTATCAACAGAGATCTTAAAACTCATTCATAAACTTCAGCACAGATGGCATTTCCTAAAGGGTTGGGTAACTTATGTTTACCTTTTCATATATAGACACGACATAGTCCATTAATAGTTGTATCCTCATTCAAGGTGTAAAAAATCAAGATGACATGATTAAAAAACATTCACTTAAAATATTTTCTTCCAAACATAAAATCATCCACTACATCAAGTAAATTAAATTTGAAACAAAAGGTTAAAACAATGTCTAACCTTAAAACTTCTACCAAAATTAATACATCATAACCAAAATGAAAAGATCTATCATTTAGGCAACACTTAGTCACCCCTTCTTCTGAACGAGCATCCCTCAGTGAGTCTGGCACGACCACCTGTGGGCTGGCACAGAACGGATTGGCAGTTGCCACAAACCACAACAGTTTGAGAGTGGCTGAAAACAGTTGTTTTTCATTTACAGACAAACCAAAAAGTGAGAATCGATATCTATTTATAAATTTAAATGAAAATATAAATAAAAACTCAAGATATTTACATGTTGAAACAACCCTGACATTTCACATCCTGCATCAATAATGTGAAAAAGGAAAAAAGCAGTCAATCCGGCAAATAGTATAAATATGAAAAAGAATAAACCAACCAAACTCAGCTGAAAGAAAAAAGGCTCCACAGGTTATGACTTTAAGATAGAATTCACACCAGTAACAAACATTTAATCTTAAAACAAATACTATATCGTTAAAATCTACTTGTTATCATCGTCACTCTATGAACAATTTGTTTATGAACAAGAAATTTGAGATTTTGTCCTTCCGGAAATAAAAATTTTAGAATTACAATATCACAACCTTTGCAAGAATTGGAAAATAAACCAATTACTATTTTAACAGAAGATACTAACACAGTAACAACAACAACAAAAAGAATATTAAAAGAAGGCACATTACCATGAAAAAGGAATTGGGGGATTGAACAAGCCGCTTAAGCTTGTGCTTCTCCTTCTCAAGCTTAGCAGGAGGATTCAACAAATCAATATCGTTTTGGAGAACCTATTCACACATTCACAAATAAAAAGACAAAGAAGCAACATTATTACCCACCAGAAAAGAAAGATTATCTCAATAATTGGGTATGATACAAAACAGAAGCACGATCTGTTTACATGAATTAATAGTCATTACGAAAGAGTGGAAAGAAGAAAACTACACCTCTGTTTGTGGCTGCAGCAAAAGAAATCTCCCTAAAGAACTCCGTGTCATAGCAGCAAATCACTGAACGGGACATTAAACGAACAACTGCTGCTTTCCCCACCATTAAATCCCATGACTCTGCCTCCTGCACGACTAGGTTGCCTTTAGCAGAATCAAGGACAGAATTTTCATTCTCAGGTGCCACAAATGGCGATGGATCATGTTGGTTCGCAGACATGAATTAATTTTAGCATCAAAACAGATGCTAAAGAATTAATTTTAATAAAATAATACTATTTGTTGGAAAATATTCCAATCACAGATTTAGTCCTGATCAATCCTGATTTGCTGCAAGATCCTCTGGTTGATTAACAACAGAAACTGCTTCTATAAAGTAGAGTGAAATTATAAGAAACTACAACAACCTTAAATGAAGAACATAAACTCAATACCGCATATAACACTTCACCCAATTCCAATAAACCTCCCAACGACAGCCACTTCCTTGTCCAAGAATCGTTTTCAAGCTACCTGCTTCCTCCAAATTTCTTCAGTTTCATGAAAACTCAGCAAACACACCATAGTTCTCTTCCGCTGCACTCATTCTTTTCTTTTGTTCTCGTTTCTTCTCTCTCTTTTTTTAATACCCACGTCACTTAATAACATAAGCTTCCACTATAGCACTACCAATAACTAATACAATTCAAATATAAAGGGGTTGTCCAAATCTACAATTCTTTAACAACTTAACTCTAGTCTTTAAATTAAATTTGAATTTAAAAAATTAATAGAAATTCAAAATATTAAAAGAGATAAGGACATAATAAAATCGGGATGTTACAGCACAGGAGCAGGCTGATAGAGATCCAACCCCTTGGCATAGTGCTGATGGATATGTATTAAATTCATAATTGGGAAATGGAGATAATCCAGATGACACAAAGAATGTTATGGTGGAAAATAAATTAGACTGCTTGCAAAGCTGCAGGTGGTCATTTGCAAACCAAATACCTGGTGCAAATCAAAATCTTGTGCAATAATAGATAATGAATGATTTTGTATTAAAAGATGACCTGTTTAAAACTGACATGATTAATCAAAAAGTTTTGTGCAGACAGGCCATTCTTTGCCGAATTCCTGGACATAAAGAGTTTATTTCCATTTTCCATCACAAGAGTTGTAGAATAACTAGTCGGATATGTGAATTTCAACAGCGAGGAATGACAAGTTTGCAATCATATTACCACATAAGAAGGTTACGACAACACATATTACTTTTATTATGACTTCAACGTAAATAGCACACTAGCCTCTCTGCAACAAAATATTTGCTCAAACAGATCAAGTTAATGCCGGTAAAGTGAACCCCAATTTTCAAAATTCCGAAACCCTTTCTAAAACTACATAGTTACACATCTTACACTGTCACTTACCAAATGGCATAGGAAAGTAACATTTGGCGAAAATAACAAATGACAACATCATGAATCAGAATTTGGCACAAATACACCAGGGAATTTTGATTAGAGACATCAAAACAAACAATGGGGTTTTTGTAATCTCAAGGATAGTTCCGCTAAACAAATGATACTGTAATCGCAATCATAGTTCCTCTATCAAATGATACTAACCCATCAGTATCAGACTTGACAGGCATTTGGAAATGAAACAGTGATATAGATTTTGATTTTAAAAAAATTACTGCCAAAAGGATTACAAAACCGTTTCTTTTAAGAGGTTATTGTTTCATATGCTTTGTTATCATACAAATAATATGTGCAAATGCATATGCACTTGAAAGAAGTATCAAGCTGCCACCAGTAAATGTCAGTTTTGCTAGTTCAATGTATTTTATGATAAAAATTGCACCTGTAATGCAATTGAAACAATAATATAACTAACTCGGTCATGAAACCTTATTCTCATGAAAATATTTTGCCATCCCTACTGCTAGTTTAGAAAACAGGCACAACAGGTAAACCAGATAACTCCAAAAATGAAAATATTTTAACCCCAAATTGAATTCTACTGATTCTGTTGACTTCTTGAATTAAATTTTGTACATTCCAAATAATAAAGAATTTGAGGACTACAAGTTATCCCAAATATAGAGTTACTAGTGCATGGACAATCATACATTCTCATTCAATAAAACCTAGGTGAATGTATCAGAACACAATAAAAGTATGTTATTCACAAAACTCAAATTCGTCAAAGCATATAACCAATTGTATTGGAAACAGCTCGCAAAACATGATCCCACCCTATCTACAAGCACACATTGGTCACTCCAAAAGGGTTTGATGACTTATTAAAGCACCTTTTCATATGTGGACATCATGTAATCCATAAAGATGAGTATCCTCATTCAAGAGTGCAAAAATCAAGAAGCCGGCATGCAAAACATTCACTTAGAAATATAATCTTTCAAACATAAGATCAACCACACCATAAGTTATATCAAAATTAATACATCATAACAAAAGAGGAAAAAGGGGGAAAAAAAAAAGGATGCGACAAAATTCTTCCATCATTTAGTAGCACTTAGTCACCCTTTCTCCGGAAAGAACATCCCTCGGTGAGTCTGGCACGTCCACCAGTGGGCTGGCATAGAACGGACTGGCAGTTGCCACAAACCACCACAGTTTGAGAGTGGCTGAAAACAGTCGTTCTGAAATTCACAGACAAACCAAATAGTGAAAATCAATATCTATTGATAAATTTAAATGAAAATATAAATAAAAACTCAAGAAACTTACATGTTGAAGCAACCCTGACATTTCACATCCTACATCAATAATGTGAAAAGGAAAAAGCAGTCAGTCCAACAAATTGTATAATATGAAAAAGAATTAAAAAAACCAAACTCAGCCAGATGCATTGGCACTAATTTAGTAGTATTTCACTTGAGAAGAAAAAAGAGTCAACGACAAGTTATGACTTAAAGATGGAATTCAAACTCATAACAAACATTTAATTTTAAAACAAATACTATTTCATAGAAGTCTACTTCTTGTCATCATTATTCTATGAACAAGACATTTGAGATTTTGTACTTCAAGAAATAAAAGCTTTAGAATTACAATATCCCAACCTTCGGAAGAATTGGAAAATAAGCCTATTATCATTCTAACATAAGATACTGACACAGTAACAACATCAACAATAAAACATTAATAGAAAGCACATTACCATGAAAAAGGAATTGGGTGACTGAACAAGACGCTTAAGCTTGTGCTTCTTCTTCTCAAGCTCAGCCGGAGGATTCAACAAATCAATATCATTTTGGAGAACCTATTCCCACATTCACAAATAAAAAGACAGGAGCAACATTATTGACCGGAAAATATAAATATATAAACACAAAAACAAAATTATATTTACAAATTAATTTTTGGTTATATTGATCACAATAATCTTGTAAATCAATCAACATTATGTACGTATGGCAGTAGCTAAATATTATACAGAGAACTGGGGAGTCTAGAAAATAGCCGAACAATCCTCACTATTTGTCACAAATCTCAAATTCTCAGTTAGGCCTCCATGTCTTCTGTTGCTGACTTTTAAATTTGTGTTGTACATACAAATACAATCATATATCATATCACACACAAAAGATACGGATATGTACACAAGATTTTAAGATGTAACAGAAAGTTTTAGATTACCTACCACTAGTAAATATCTAAAAGAAAATCGAAAGTTAACAAGTTAAGATATATCACTACAAAAAAATCTATATGGACATTTTATTTTTTGCTAGAACTAGATTTTATCAATTCCCAAAAACCTACAAAAACTAGTTGATTTACATGAATCAATAGAAAAACAAAACAAAACAAAAACACATACAAAATAGTAGATTCGTAAAAAAAAAAAATAAGAAACACACGAGCATCATAAAATATAACAAATAAAACAAAAAAAAAATTGCCTTTTTTCTGTAAAAGAATAATATATAGACCAATTTTAAATGACAAACACCCGGAAGATGTAAAGACGAAAACGCAAAAGGGCTGGGAGAAGAGCGGTATGAAGTCACCATGTTTGCAAATGCTACAGGAGAACCAGAAGGAAACCCTAGCAGCGGAGAGTAACTCAGCAGGCAGTGAGGTTTAAACTTTGAAACGAAACTCAGATGGTTATATGAAAATGAGAATTGCGTTGTTGGTCACCGTTGGATGAGTTAGTTGTGGATCTTGGCCGTTAGTTGGATTTTAATGTTCTGTTCTCGGGCCGGGCCTTTTGGGTGAAGAAGTTGACAAAACTGGCCTGTAATGGGTCGCGCGTGAGTGAAGAAGACATGTATTGAAACAAACGCCAAACAGGCGGAAGCAATTATTGGGTGAAAACAAGTTGGTGGAGGCGTGCAACTCTGGGTTGGGTTATGATCGAAATGAAATTTTCGAAAAAGTGTCGAAAATATTTGGAAGAGGTCAGGCAATGCATTGCGAAAGTAATTGGTACTTGGTAGGAAAAAAAAGGGGAAAATTCGCCTTTAACCCTGAGGATTGAAATAATATTTAATTTTTATTTTATCCTTAGAGTTTAAATAATAGGCCATGTCATTCTCAATTTTGAACAATAATAGTAAAACTAATAATGCTTAATATTATGATTATGACGATGACGACGTCGATGATGATAATGATAATTTGCCTAATAATAATAATAATTTTAAAAATAGTAAATCATTAACCAAGAATGGATGCTTTATTGAGATGAAGGTTAAGTTAAAAGAAAAAAAAGAAAGAGAAAAATATTTTCAACACTTTATTTTAATTATTTTATTTGACAGTCCCTATTTTTTATCTCGATAAATCTGAACTCTAATAAATTTTAAATAATCCTGCAAAAACGAACATGAGACTTGCTTGCACGGGTTTTTTTACGTGGTGGGATTTGCCTTCATTGGCCTTGAAAGCCTGAGATCAGCCAAAGAACAAATTTCCTTCATAGCATATCTTCTTTATTGTAACATTGCTCTCACTTTTTCACTACTTTTTATTCTTAACAAAGTTAAAGCTGGACATTCATATAAAAGAACATTGGAAATAAATTTATATTTTTCAGTTATGTTAAGATATATTATTTGCAAAATATATATAAAATGATTTTTACGCTTGACTCTATTTGCTAATGGTTGTAATGCATTGGTTTGATAGGTTCAGCCTTCTTTCCCACTTATTTCAAATAACAATGTCAAGACTCTTACGGAAAGAACCTTCACTAATTACTCATATGCACTTCTTATACGAAAGCTTCGTTTGGCAAACAAAACTCTATATGTAACCTACAATCTTTCCTTCCTGGCAGGCATTAGTTTTATCACCACTGTCGTAATGCTTGTTACTTGAATGCTCATGCAACTCACAGCATATCAATTACAGCCAAATGACAAAGTGTCTAGCATAACAATTTTCCAATCACGTGGATATACATGTTGACCTTCAACATACATCTTGTCCTTCAACGTAAATAGCACACTAGCCTCTCTACAAAAAAAAAATTTGCTCAAACGAATCAAGTTCATGCTGGTAAAGTGAACCCCATTTTCAAAATTCTGAAACCCTTCTAAAACTACATAGTTACACATCTTACACTGTCACTTACCAAATGTCATAGGAAAGTAACATTTGGTGAAAATAACAAATGACAACATCATGAACCAGAGTTTAGCACCAATACACAAGGGAATTTTGATTAGAGACATCGAAACAAATAATGGGGTTTTCGCAATCTCAAGGATAGTTCCTCTATCAAATGGTACTAACCCATCAGTATCAGACTTGACAGGCATTTGGAAATGAAACAGACATATTGATTTTGATTTTAAAAAAATTACTGCCAAAAGAATTACAAAACCGTTTCTTTTAAGAGGTTATTGTTTCATATGCTTTGTTATCATACAAATAATCTGTGCAAATGCATATGCACTTGAAAGAAGCATCAAGCTGCCACCAGTAAAAGTCAGTTTTGCTAGTTCAATGTATTTTATGATAAAAATTGTGCCAGTAATGTAATTGAAACAATAATATAACTAACTCAGTCATGAAACCTTATTCTTCTCGTCAGTGTCTGTATCAAGAGACGTCCCACTGTTTGTCAACTCAATAGTCAGCCATGTCAATCTAAATAGCAATTGGATATAGTAGCATAGTCACTATTCCAGTTCCAGGCTCTTTTTCATGGCTTCATAAACCATGTAAGTAATGCTAGCAGATGGAACAACTTTCAGCAGATTAGGGAACAACCCTTTGTAGAATCCCCTTAATCCTTCACTTTTAAATGTTCTCTTAAATACATCGGACATTCCTGTATAAGCGCTTTCTGTGTTCATGCGCTGAGCTTGCATTCTGAGACCAGAAAGGAAATTAGGCTCAGTGCACTGTGAGTGAACGAAAGCGACAAGGCATTCACATAAACACCACAACCACAATTTACCTTGTTCTGACAACCTGTAATGGGTATACACATGTTGCTCCTAAAGCTCCAGAAAAAGTTCCGCATCCCAGTTGCACTAGAGGACCGGGCTCTACAAAAAGGTATAAAAAGCATTCAAAATGAAGGCAAATCTGAGACGGGAAATGATATAAGACTGAAGAAAAGATAAGTTTACCACTGTCATGAAGAATGTACTTCTTGGACATTTCTTTGAAACTTTCATATGCAGCTAGATCAATCCCAGCATAAGGGATGATCCCAAGAAGTGAAGGAACAAGGCCTCTATAGAATGCACGGGGTCCCTCTTGAACCAATATATCTCTCGACATTGCCCCTATTTTTGGAACTTTTCCTCCTTCACAAACATAAGTTTGTAACCGGGTTTTCACAAGATCCATCGGATAAATGGCTGTCTGTGCCACGGCACCTGCCAACCCACCAGCGAAAAGGCGCCCTGAGGCACCGATATTGGTCTTCTCTTCATCCCCTTCAACTTTGGCAATTAATTTTTTCAATCTTTCATAAGTGTAAAATTTGATAGCACTTTCAGGTGCCACTTTTAAGACATTCAATCCATTGCCTCGAAAAAACCCCAAGATACCTCCATCCCTCCATATATCCCTTACTGCTGGCATAATATGAGCTCTTGTTGTTTGTACTTGCAAAACAACCTTTAGACGATCAAGAGGAGCAGTTGCTGTCCGAGATGTTGCTCCAGCAACTCCTCCAGCAATCAAATATCGATTTGCATGCACATGCTTACTGATACCCTCAGGTATGGCAGCCTGTTCCCCAATATCAACAAGACACACCCTTTCTAAGTAATGATAAATGTTCTCCATAGTTGCCTCATGAGGATACAACAGAAGAAAGTCTCTCCACTCTTCAAATGTTATAACTCCATTATTATCCTTATCCACACGCTCAACAAAAGTAGCGAGCTCCTCATCATCAATTTCAATTCCTACAAGAGAGAGACTGGTGTGGCTTATAGACCGAACACAATCCGCGAAAACATAAAACCAATTTCTAACATTCTAACATCAAGTTGCTAAACTATGTACAAAAACAAATTTAACTTAATCTCATATCTACACAGCAAAAAAGTGGAAGAAAAACTAATGTTTCTTCATACCCATCACAAAATTATAAACAAATCTTATCAACAGAACCAAAATGAAGATAATTCACATACCCATCAAGCAATAATCAAGTTAAAACACGAAACGGACCTGCCTTAACAAGCGCATGATAAAGCTCTTCAGGCAAAATGCCACCATTATGTTCAACATCAATGGCTTGAAAAATCCGGTACAGCTCGAGCTCCTTATCATCCATATAGCGACGAAACTCTTGATACTCAACACGGCCATCTTGATTAGAATCACAAACATTCAACAAATCCCTTGCATACTTATACTCGGAGGGTATATTCAGCGAAGAGAGCCCTGCCTCTATCTTTGCATAATCTAAATACCCAGAATTATTGACATCAAAAAAATTAAAAAGAGCTCGGATTCTCTGCTCTCTTTCTTCTTTACTCTCACCTAAAGCCAATAACACGTGCTCCATGGTTACACTAGTCCCCGCCTTTTTCACCGGATTGCTCCCATTGCTTTGCTGTGTCGCCATTAATAAACCAAAAAAACAGAGGAACCCCGCGCGCGTGTTTTGAGTCAAAGATTTGAACAAATACTAAGTCTAAGTCGTCATCGGAGAGGACATTTTGGCCGTGATGGAATGGAATCAACGGCCAAATCTGCTTCCAAGAACGTGGCCATCGAAAGATAAAAATGTAATTTTTTTTTCTTGTTTCGTTTGTGTTGTTGTGAAGTGTATTATTTAATGAGTTGTGATTGTGAATTTGTGATCCATAGGGACAGGTAAAGGCAGAGAAGATTGTGGTCTTTTTTATTTTATTTTACTTATACTTTTTTTTTTTAAAAAAAGTCAATTAATTTTGTTTCTGTTAATTAAAAAGTGTTTTTTTATTTCCTTTTTCCCAAAGGGACTCATATTCTCTTTGGTATGCGTTGCTGTCTCGTGAGATTTGTGCGTCCAACCAGCTTCAAGATTCGAGGAATCAATTGTGAGGTCGGCTCTTGAGCTGCTGGCCGAATGTGTGCTTCACTTGTGGCTATGTCACCTATCATATCATAATTTACATAAATGTGACGCGTGATATGTTTTTATAGGCATACAATTGTTCACGTTAGAGTTAGAGCGAGCAACTCTTGTTTTGGCATTGTTTGGTTAATCGCAGCATCAATGCTATTCCTCATCCACTAGCTCACCGTATTATTTTCTGTATACGTGACGGATTTATCATGTAATTTTTGTACCCATTGCCTAGTGATATGCCATCTTCACCAGAGGCTTAATCAGATTGTTGTCCAGAGTCATGAAGAAATTAAACTGAGAATGGTAAAAGAAGAATTCAAAGTTTTTGACTCTTTCTACCGCATGAATTGTGGTAGAAACTGAAAAGTTATCATGCCTTGCAATATGGGACTGCATTTTACTTTTGATTGATGTTTTGAGACTATGCGAAATGCAAAGAGCCTACCAGAATCTCCTTGTGCAAGCGAAGACCAAGAAGAACATATGCAAGAATTTACAATACACGTACAAACTCTTTTATACATATACAGTGAGTTTCATCAGGTTACACATGCATGAGAGAGTTTTATATCACTCGCTTCCAAGTCAGCTAGACATTGCTTAAATTTACACACATAAGTTCTATGACTAATACAAAAAGGTAAAAACATTATTTCCCATGCTGCCTCCTATTCTCTGATGCAACCTTCAGCAAAGTATAGCATTTTTCTCATTGCGAAAATGGTAGCCTTCTCCGCTTCCTAGGATGCAACCCACAAACTTCCTGACTGCTGCACTGATAAATCTACAATTTACATAAACAAAAAGGTCCATTAAATTACATATCGAGCAGGATAATCGGATTAGAGATCAAGAAAGATCAAATGCAACATTGCTGTTGAAGTTGGATTCTCGCCTTCTCCAATGCTGCCTTTGCTGCTAGAAGCTCCTCTTCCTTCTGCTTACAAAGTTCCAAAGCTTCCTCAGCTTTTTCCATGCTTTTCTTTGATTCCAACTTATCTCTAGAAATAAAATCTACACGAATCTTGTGCTCAGAAGTCTCAGCCTGACAGCAGGATACTTGGTTCTCAATTTGAGAAAGCTTGTCCCTCAGACGTGAAGCCTCTTCTTGCAACGATTGTCCACGCTCAATAGATGCTTCCAAATCTACAACAGCCTTTTCATAGAGTTTAGAAATATCAGCAAATCGATCTTTTTCTTCATTGTATGACTCAATAAGCTCTTCCAGGGAGTGTTCATTACACACGGACCGCTCAATTGCACCAAATCTTAAGTTAGAGTCAACATATTCCTTCAGACTCTTCGTAACTGGGTTACTCGCAATTGACTCACAAACAGAAAACAGTTCACTAACTCCCCTAATTATGGAATCAGGATCAGATTGATCGGTCGAGTTCTGATTCATCAAAATCTGATTAAAACGCAGCGCTGTGTCCTGAAGAAACCTTCTCATGGTGCTCCTTACGTTTTCGTCCATGGTAGTGGTAGAACGTTTGAGGGCTGATGATTTTTGAAGATCAACATTCCAAAGTTGCAGATCTTGCCCAGGAGTTGATGGTGATACTTTGTCATCTTCCGTATTGGAAACGCAACGTGACAAGTCAGCTGAGCCTTCAGGAAATAGGGTGGCTCCATCTTGAGGGACAAAGATGGGATTGAAAGACGGGAAGATTACTATAAAAATATTGTGGCAGTCAGAATCCAAAAATGGATGAAAAATTTATCCAGCTAATATATGTGTGAAACCATACCACAAAAGAATGGAGCAGGCGGACGATCTGTTAAGCATCGCGAAGGAGGGAAAGCTAGCCTGCCCAGCCAACCAAGAATATGCAGAGCTAAACTTTGATAAACAGTATCTGTAAACCAGAAAAGAGTAAATGCATAAAAATGACAGATTATCTCAATAATTGGGTATGATACAAAACAGAAGCACGATCTGTTTACATGAATTAATAGTCATTACGAAAGAGTGGAAAGAAGAAAACTACACCTCTGTTTGTGGCTGCAGCAAAAGAAATCTCCCTAAAGAACTCCGTCTGATAGCAGTGAATCACTGAACGGGACATTAAACGAACAACTGCTGCTTTCCCCACCATTGAATCCCATGACTCTGCCTCCTGCACGACTCGGTTGCCTTTAGCAGAATCAAGGACAGAATTTTCATTCTCAGGTGCCACAAATGGCGATGGATCATGTTGGTTCGCAGACAAACTGTCTGAATTTTTACCAGATTCGTGGCTCTCTGTCAACAATACATCATCTTGTGCAGACAACATAGGACTAATAGTAGAATTTGAGAAAAAATTAGCGTTGTCCACCTTCGGTAACCCAAATTCCAGCCTCCCAGGGTGCTCAACACTCAAATTGTCACTCTTGCATGAGTCATTGTTCACAATATCAAAGGTTTCATGGCTATCACCCGCAGATAGAGAAGCGCTATAGCCTTTGCTTTCATCTCGATGCTCATTAACTTTAGCATCTGCTTGAGTATCCTCCCATTGAAAGAATGGACAAGCTCCAAGTCCCTAAGTCAAATTCACAATACTTAGATCAGAATCCAGCGACATCCATATATACGCTGCATGTTCTATAACATATGTTATCTACACCAAGTACTCCACAGTTAAAAATGTGACCTTTAAAACTAATTTCCTATTATGCCAATAAAATGAATAAGGTAAACTGCAATTTGAAATATAAACAGATACTTCAAGTTACAAAAGTCAGCTGGAACTGGAAAATGCTAACTAATGACTACAACATTAAATTCCCAAAAGATAAGAATGACAACCAGGGCAGAGACAAAAACCCATATGTAGCCATCTGAAGAATGGCATCACCAACTGCAAGGATAGAAGAAATGCTCATAAAAGACATAAATTCATGAAGGTAATCATATGGAGACTCGATCCCTCTATTTCATTTGGGTAAACTCAACAAGTGGCTCGGGGCTTAAAATTATTGCCTTTGAGCGAGTTTAAAGCATCGGCATTACTCGAGTCCAACAAAAAACTGTATGGAGAATGTGAATACCCTTAAGTTGCACTAAAATCAGTAGACTACAGATCAAAAACAAAGCGGCTACCAACCACTACAAAAAATTAAAGGACAAAGGCTATCTATACCTTCTTGATAGGGCAAACAAAGTAGCTACGACCTGCATTCGGCCCACTAAATTTCTTTTCCTTTTTACAGGTTCCAGCTCCACAAGAACACTTAGGATACGGTTTCTGACCAGTATCTTTCACTTCATACGGTTTCTGACCAGCATCTTTCACTTCATCAACCCATTTGATGAAAAATCTACAGCCTTCAGCACCCTAAAGATGTAAACAAAATGAACCCAACTTAAAAAAACATTCCGAAGTTACTGTAGCATTTTCAGCTCATAAACCATCAAGACACTAACCTGTACAGGGCAAGAGTAGTACTTCCTGCCAGGGTTTTTCACTGAATTAGAGACTTTTACAACACAGGGCCCTTTACCACAGAGGCACTGAATCTCCGGATAATCACGACTATTGCCGGCGGCGGGCGGCGGTGATTTTCTTGGAGATATAGAAGTGCAAGATCTTGCCCAGTGGCCTTGCTTGCCACAATTAAAGCACAAATCATTCTGCATTTTCTGATAAAGAGCCGTTGGTGGGGTGAAACAACAGGGGTTGAGTTTCAAAACGCAGTTTGGCACGTCGTTTTGGTATCTGGTTTATGGAGGCCAAAGGAAAGTGACACTGAATAATGTGACAGTGAATAATTAATGACTAAAGTATACACAATGATCACGAAGTAGGCTAAACAATAATATAGGACAGAGACTTAATCCCACGTGACAAAACTTCCTCAGGAAGCTGTCGGTCTATTCGTTGTTACTTCATTCAGGTCGCTTACTTGTGACGCTATCGTTTTGGCCTTGTTCGAAAGTTTGGGATGCCCATGGGTACAGTATCACCTGATGCTGTTCTGTTGCTAAACCTAGCAAAAAATTTAAATTATTAAACCTCCCGCAATCCGCAGCAGATGTTATTTAAAAAAATATATATATATAGAGCTGCTGTGAATTTTAACAATTATTAAATTTATTTTTAACCTATAGTAAAATTTTTATAATTTTCTCATTTAAAATAAAAATTATTAAAAAATATTTTTAATAATACATAAAAACTTAAGTTATATTATTCAAACTATAAATTTATAACAATTGCAAAAACAAATCTGCATACAATATTCAATATTAGATTTTATTAATGTAAATAAGAAATTAAAATTTCAACATTAAAACAAAGCAAAAAATATATTAATCTAATACAAAATATTTCTATTGTAGGAAAATCATCATCACTAATATCAAAATCCTATATATTGCTTCATCTTTTAATCAATATACAAGTATTGTTAATAATATTTATAACTAAGTTTTACACAACTGCCATTAACAATAAATTAAACAAATAAAAATCCAAATTTAGTAAGCAATCATTAGGTTCAAGATATTAAAGTAAAACAAACAAAATCAATCAAATTAAAATAAAATATTAGTAATACTAAACTTAAAAATTATAAAACTTATACTTATTAAAAATTTATTATATCAATCTTAACACACATGCGCATGCACACACAGAGAGGAAATAGTTACAAAAACCCCAAGTTTTCAAAAAAGAATACGAAGATCACTTTTTATCATAATACCCTTTAAATATAGTAATTAAAACATTGACTTTAAAATTTTTTAATTAATAAAAATATAATATAAGTAATATAATCTCTCTAGTAGATTAATAGTATTAAATTATTTTTAACATTTAAAATAATATTGAAATTTTAAATTATTATAATTATTTTGATAATGTATTTACATTTATTGTAAAGATCTTAAATTAATTTTTGGGTAAATAGATTTTACAATTAACAAAATATCTCCCTACTAATAAATTAAAATTATTATTTTTATATAACATTCAAATTAATTTTAAATTTAATTATTTTCTTTTGATATTATGCTTCTATTTATTATTAAAAATTAGTTTAATGTAATAAAATATGTATAATAGATTGTAAAATATTAAAATATTTTTAAATATTAAAATGATATATATATCTATTTCTATTTATTATAGAATTTTGGGATTAATTTTTTGGAGCTTATAAAATCAAAGTGTATTATAGCCAAAAGAAAGTCTTGGTATTCTTTATTGAAATATTAGGAATCTTTGTAACAATTTTCCCAAATCTCAGATTAAGGGTCGGGCTTTGCCAAGCCCATATAATTTGCAAATAGCCCAGACCCTCTATGGACGGCCCTAGACCGGGCTTGGATTTTAAACCAATTTTTAAATTATTTTTTAATAAAATTATAAATTTTAAAAACATAATTATCCAATACATAATACTACAATAGGCTAAAAAACTTAAAAATAATTCTCTAATGCATGATTAGGCAACACAAAATATGAAAATACTAACATCACAAGTACATAACATAAAAAAAATCACTAATATAAAAAAAAACTAATCCAATATTTGCGGGCCATGTTCGTCTTCATCCTTCAATTGCTCGCCAGTAAGAATTCCTTCTTCAGGAACTCCACCTAATAAAAAAAAAGTTAAAATAAATAATAAAGCAAAAATAATTAGTAATTAATTTTGTTAAAAATATTTTTATGCCTCAACTAGTAGCCCATAACCAATGCTAAGAACACATGATCGCTTCCAACATGTCTGGATGTAGTTTGCTCCGATGTGGACTCAATGTTCTACCCATGTACTAAAAGTCGACTCTAAGGCAATAGTTGTCACAGGTATGGCTAACAAATCCTTGACCACCTCCGCCAAAATAGGATATTTGCCTTTGTTCATCTTCCACTATTGTAAAATATCAAAGTCCGGAGTTCTTTTGATTAAAGGATCCTTCAAATACCTATCTAAATCGGACTTCGAACTAATAGGTTGACTATTTTGGGTTGCATATGCATCAAAATCACCTATATCATCTATATCATTAAAATTAATATGAGATTGGTTGGAAGGAACAACAATTGAGGTAGAAAACTCACTAATAACACTGTATTTCGTAGTTGCGAATTTGACCTCATAATAATTCATCATTTCCCCACAAAGCTCTCGTACTTTATTAAGCTGATTTTTAAGACCGACTGCATAAATCTTCGGATAATAGTAATCAGTCAACATCATCTTGTATCTCGGATCAAGAATAACAGTCATGACCAATATCCTACTAATCTCATCCCAATACTTTAAAATTTTTTAATCATGTTATCCGCCATGTTCTTAACTGCAGGAACATATGATGTTTGCCACCCTTTTAATGCAATCCTCATTTTACAAACCAATGGAAAAAATAGATTAGCAGTGAGGTATGTTGTACTCGAAAACATCTTAGTTAACCTTGAAAAATGCCTTAAATAATCCAACATTTGCTTAGCCAACTATCATTCCTCACTACTAGGCAAACACTTGTATTGCGGCTTAAGTGTCTGCAGTCGAGAAAAAATACTTTTGTACTTCACTACAAGTTCAAACATCTCAAAAGTAGAATTCCATCTAGTTGGGAAATCAAGCCCCCACTTTTTCACATCCATCTGCATTTGACGGCACGCCAACTCGAATGTTTCCACCCGTTTTGGTGACCAACTCCAGTAAGACACACTGTTTCTAACACATGTAATACCACTCTCAATCACCAACAACTCATTCTTCACAATTAATTTCAAAATATGAGCCGCACACCTCATATGAAAAAAATTATCACCCAATATCATTGACTCAATTGACAACAATCTCTTCAATCTTTCAACTATCGCATCATTAGTTGAACAATTGTCCAAAATAACTGTGGATATCTTTTTATCCAGATTCCAATCCAGCAAACACTTCACTAAAATTTGCGTAAGTTAATCAGCTGTATGCAGGGCTTGCACATATATAAACCTATTCATTAAAAAAAATTATGCAAAGTTACAAAAAAAATTAAATAATTTTTTAATTTAATAAAGTACCTATAAATATTTAAATATAAAATTTTAATATTTAATAAAGTAAAAATACTTTAAGATTCGACTTTGCAAATGCCAAGAGTTGTCAAGGAAAAGTCCCGTAATAATCATATAACCTTTCTTTTGATTACAAGCAGTTCAAATATCTGTATTAATTACTACCCTACTATTATTATCTCCAACAAATTCATTGCCTTTACCTTTTCAACATTATATATCTTAAAGATCTCACTCTTTAAAGTGTTTTTGGACATATACTTCACCAATGGGTTGCAATAATTAACAAAATCTTTAAACGCCTCATATTCCCCAAACCTAAGAGGAATATCATGTTTTACAATAACTGTTGTAAATTTTTTTACAGGCAACCAATGGATCAAATTTCTGAATTCCAAGCTTACCACTTTCGGTTTCACCAAGTATTGATTATTCTCGAGAAGTTCTTCAATTGTTGGTTGATTAAAACAGTGAATTTGTCTAATATGTTTATTCAAGTGACTGATACCCAATCCACAAGAAAGAACTGTTCCACAATGATTATATTTTGCCTTCGCTATACCACACATTGTATCTCTTCTTGAACATTCTAACTCCGCAGATGGATTTGAAGGCAAATTAGAGATTCAGAAGCATTTTACATTATAAACCTATATAAAATTGAAGGAGGTGTGATATTAAATTAATTAATTAGTTAATTAATTAATCAAATATCATATAATTTTTTGAAAATTTTCTAAGAATGCAAAATAGTTTTACACCATAATGTTAATGTCATGTTAAATTTTCTAACAACAAAGCACGGACACCACAATGCCCCCAAATTTGTAATGTCCAGAACACCATACTCCAAGTAAATTTTACAAGCAAACTTACAAGCGTAGAACTACATACTTCAACCCAGAAATACCAACAACACAGCTCAAAATCATTAACCAATAGCACAATATTCTTCAACATTTTCTACATTAACCAACTACCAAACTATATTCTTTTCACCTCAAAATCGTAATATTCTTCATAATATTCTTTAACAGATTAACCAATTATATATATTTAGGCCTTAGATAATACAATAAAAAAATTTGAAGCTTAATTGAGGAGGAGTACCGGAGTTGGATGGCTTGCTGCCTTGCTGGAGTGGTTTGATAGTGGTTGTTGCAACATCGCACGGCTGTGCTGGTGGGTGGGGGTTGCTGCTGCGTCGTGTGAGAAATGTTGGGTGGTTAGACAATAGGTTGTGTGGGAAATGCTCGCTGCTGCTATTGGTTGAATGATGGCTGCTGGTGCTGGAATCTCATCATTCACTACTAGAATTTTTTGGCCTCGCTATTGGCTACTGGCAACGAGAATAGTGAGAGGTTGGCACGGTGATGGTGAGTGAGGGAGCAAATGAGGGATTTAGGGATTTAGGGATTTTGACTTTGGGAGTTTGGGTTTTGTTTGAAATCATTTTGTTTGGATTCTTTTTTTTTTTCAGTTTTTTAATTTTAATTTTATTATATATTATAAAGATTTTTCTTTTTAAAAAATATATTATTTAATATAAAGCCAGCCTGAGCTTTTATAGAAAAGTCCTTATCTGAGCCCATAATATATGGGCTTTAAAAGTTAGAAGCCCTTGTCCATAATTTAAAGTTGCGGGCTTGGCCGACCTGGGCTTTTCTGCCAATCCTAATCTCGAGGGTGTAAATGTTCATTTTCCTAATTAAAATAAAGAATGTGAGTTGGTAGCCACCTATACAGGTACTGGTGATGGATTTTCGTATACGGATTTGCACATTCACAGGTAATTTGGCCATTTTATTCAAAACCCTACCATCCATCCAAGTTTATAACTTCAAAACATTCCTTTTGCTTTGATTCATTTTGCATTGCATTTTGCTCATTTACTTTCTGTATTTTAGTGGGTATTTACTATATTTTATTGTTGTTCAATGCTTTGAAAATGAATAAAGATTGAACCTTTTGTGTATAACTTTATATTCTATTTCTAAGGCGAATTTTTTTCCGCTTTAATCAATTTACTTATTTTTTTTAGTTTGAAAATTTCTTGATATTTGACTCTAGCATTGTAGAATAATACATTAGTCAATGGTTAAAATAGTTTTTTAGAATCATTTATTCATTATTGTACTGATGGATCTTTTGTTATATTTATAGGGTTGATAAGGTACTCATTGAATATGATATAGAGGATTTTTAGTTGTGTTTGCAATGTCAGTTGCATATTTTCCTTGCATTTAAAATGCAAAAGTTACTTTCAGAGGCTGTGGCTTATTTTTTATTGGTGATTACTGCATAAGTAATGATAGGAGTAGACATTATTTTGTTATTGCCTCCATGAAGAATTTGAATAATCTCTATTTTGAATTATAGGTGCATTAATATCAAAATTCATTGACATGTAATCAATTCCATTTTTTGATGGTTTTTGTGGTCATTAATCAAACTACCATATTTTTCAGCTTTGGACTAAACTGTTCAAGTGTGTATTGATAAATCCTCATATAACATATGAAAAACCCTGATAACTATTTAATTGTGATATGTTGTGGTACAATGGATACTTTCAACTTGTTCTATTGTTGATTAAGCCAATATCCTGCACTGAAATTCTTGTTGTTTAATTGTACGATTATATTCATCCCTTCTAATTGTTCTACAGTTAAAGTTTTTTCAAGAGTGCACAAGATTTACTAGACTAGTTAGATGCCCGCCTTTAATACTGTAGGCATTGTTACATGTCTGGGAAAATAAAGATAGGGATTGAAATATGATGGGTGGGTTTCCCATTTATCTGCTTATTGTCTCTTGTAAGTTTCCAGTGTTGCCCAGTAATAAATTTAATTGCTACTTAAGCTACATCTGGACTCTACATCTCTATCTATCTCCTTCAATATATGCATGTGTGAGATTTTAATTCAGCATATATATGATAAAACCTGACTAGTTCGGTGCCTACCTTACCATTATGATAGGGATTGTTATCATCACATGTCTAAAACATGAAGTATAATGAAGGGAATCCGGTTGATGGGTTCTCTATCAATTTGTTTTCCAACTCTTTAAGGTGTCTATGGTTGCCCATTGATTGATTTGATTATTATTCAAGTTACATATGGACTTTAAATCTCTCATTTTCTATGTCTCTTTATCTCTAAGCATATGTTTTTGTTTATATAGGTATGAATTTTTTTTAATAGCCATTATCCTCAGATGTTTCTGCATTTGTATTTATGTGTTTAAGCTTCAGATTTGGCTACCCCTTTTATAGTGAGCAAACAATAGGAATATGCTAAGTGCCTTCATACATCTATCCTTTTTCTTTTTTTGTACATTTGATGCAGTTCATCTCTCAACTAGCAGGATGTATGCTAAATCCATGTTCTCTTTTCTTTTCTAATATTTTTGTTATTATGAGTGTCAACCAAACATTTGTAAGTGTTTGCCCTGTAAATAATGATAGGGATTGTTACATGTCTAGAAAAGCAATGATAGGGAAAAAAAACTCTGGGTTTGGAAGCCTCTCCTCTTAATTGGATTTCTTTTGATGGTGTTCATCGTTACCCGATAATCAGTATAGTGATTTGCGAGCTACATCTGGACTTTACATCTAGACATCTGTTTTGGTTTAAAAATCGTAATAAGAGAGCATTATTCATCAAAACCCTTACATCTCTTATACATGATGTGAACTACCTAACACTTGTATGATATATTGACATTAAGAGACAAATTTTGAGTAAATAGTTGAAGTGAACATGTAATTTTTTTGTTATAGTATAGAGTGCATTTCTGGTCAAATTATTACTTTTCCAACATTTTGAATGTTTACTATGTTTTGCACTTTTGAATTTATTTTCCATCATGGATGTAATAATATTATCAAGTTTTTCATCAATAGGGATTTTGTTTTTGTTGTAACCAATGGAATATTTTTACTTGTCTGCTTCATCCTACTAAATATCATTTCTTTTGTGATCTAAAATAAGATGAGAAAGGTCTAAACCGTCTGGTAGTGGCTATAGCTCAAACTATTGACACTAGAGGCAAATTAATGCAAGGCTTTATGAATAAGGATGCAATAGCCACGACAAGTTCCTCTCAAAAGGCAACATTCTATAGGCAGTCACAGTCAACATTATGGACGAAAGGTGAGAGCTCTAAGAATTTCATCATTTTGCATGACATCTTTCTTAATTGTGATAATGATTATGTATGCTTATCATAATTTTAGTTGAAATAATTTAGTTTAGTTCAACATTTTGTATTTTGATTGAAGACTTTTCTCTCAGATAATTTACTTTGGCAAGCCTGATGGTCGTATCACCATACTAGATCAGAAACTTGCTATTGTGCATCAGTTACTAATTTATTGAGAGACAAATAGGTCACCGTTCAAGCATTTCTAGTGTCTCTTAATCATATGTATTGCATTTCTTCAAACCAAATATAATGTTTTTGTTGTTTACACTAAATTTGATCATGTATGGTAGGCTGAAGGAAAATAAGTTAGTATTAAATTCTTTACACTCTTTAGAGTCAACCATATCTTAATGCAAAGCAAAATTAGCAGCACCACAATTGGAAGGCCATCATGGACTGTTAAGTCAAATGTGTTACATGTTACTTCCAAACATAGCACTCACATTATTGTTATTTTTCTATTTTTTAAGCATTGCTTTATGAATTCAAAAGCTCAAAAGAAGGTTATAATAAACTCTCTCTATTTAAAATAAGGTTGAAAGCTTATGCATGTTGGGTTTTAGAGGAAAATCTTATATTTTACGTGAGTAACACACATTTACTAGTTTCTCAATCTTTTGCTTCAAATGTCAAATATAGTAACTTTAACATTTTAATTAAACGATGCATTGATTTCTACTTAAGTAGATCTAAAGAATATTCGACATATCAAGATAAGTTGCCATCTAGCTTGGCATTAGACATCATTGTCTTTTGTGGCCTTGGAGCAATTAGGAAGTATAAAACTATAAAGTTCTAATTATTTCCTATGCAGGGAAGAGGCAAATGAGTTATGTCGAGCACTGGAAGATAATAAGTTACAAGCTGCCTCAGAGATAGCAAATGTACTTTACCATTCCATGGTTCTGTTGGCACTTAAAGGTGTAAAGTCAAAGGATGTCTTAGAAGTTCTCCGACATAGTTTTTTTTTTTTTCAGTCGGGTATCGAAGAAAAGAAAGTTCGCATCTCACAAACCTTCAAATAAACGTTTGCGCAGTTTGTACGTGTTAGATTAATTTTAATTAATCTATTATTTGGGGCCACACATGAAACAAATAAAATGTGTGTGCTATTATTTAATTAGCTAACAATTAAATGATTTATTTACTGTTAATTAAATGGATAAGGGTATAATAGTTGTGGGTTAAATAAATAGATATTATAGTTTAATTATTACTTCTATGAGGGGAAGAAGTGATAATTAACATAAAATTAAAATTGCTAGACAATTTTATTAAAACTGCTAGTCAATTTTCTTTTTATACGGTGGTTATGGTCCCCATTCTATCTCAATCTCTTTTCATTCTCAAAAAGCCTCTCAGTGAGAATTCTTAACAAAGAATGGAGATTAGGTTGGAAATCCATCACCAAGATAAAGAATTTTTTCTAGTGCATAATAACAATGGATTCAAGTATGCTTCCGATTTGATGTTGCTCAGTAATTTAGTTTGGATTTAAATAATTTTCAAGAAATTATTTTTCAAGTGGTATCAGAGCCTAATCCATGATTAGATTATTGAGATACAAAATTTGTTTAATATTTAAATCAATTTAATTTTATTTACATTGTTAATCTTGCATTTCTAGAAAATGTATCAAATGGTGGTGGATTAACTTTTGATGGGGTTAGAATGCATCAAGGCCAGAGTGAATCTCTTGATTTTTAATTTTTAAATTAATTCTGCATGATATAAATGATTCTTATGCAATTATATGTCTACAAATTTTGATGTATAATTAACTGGATATCACATGTTTCGATAATCATGCTTCGGTTTCAGTTTAATAATAATTTTAAATTAAATCAATTGAATTAAGTTGCAGTGGCCATGTATGTTTTGGTTTTGGGTTTAATAGTGGTTTTAAATTAAATCACATGAACTGAGTTTTTAATTCTTTTAGTGGCCATGTTTCACGTGCATTATAGTTGGTAATTGATATGGGCTATATATATAATGTGCGAATGAAATCAACTCAATTTGATTATTACAATTCCGGTTTTACTTTTATAATATTTAAATTTAAAAATGTTTTATAACGTCTATGTTAATTATTGGTCTAACAATAAAAATATGCTACTTAAAGCGGAAAATCACCAAAGTGATGTCTCTCGTGTACATTAATTTATTTAAGGTGTTAGATGTTTGTGTTTGTGTTAATTCATGTGGATCTTAATCGACCCAAAGGAAGATTAATATTTGGCTTAATTGCACACACACTTGTGGTGGTAAATTTGTGACGATTATTAATATAACTTAATGTGAGTAATGACTTATCGTCAAAATTAACATGACTTATCGTCAAAATTTGATCATTACAACAAGAGTACCATTTACAATTAGTATTATTGTCCAAAGACTTATTACTAATGTTGTGCTAGGTATCTCGAATTGTTATAATTTGCTTTTAAACTTTTAAAGATTATTAATTGAGTTGTTTAATGTGAGCATTATTTGTTTATTTGTATTTTATTTATTTTTGTTCTCTATTCAGCTTTTCTGTTTGTTGCTTCTATATTTGCAAATATCAATAGTGTCTCAATTCTGAATAAGACTAACTTTAAGTGTTGGAAGAGTATATGACGATTCTCTTAGACTGTATGGATCTAGACTTATCATTCAGACATCTTAAGCCGAACAAACTCACTAATGATAGTACATCTGAAGATGTGTTGTACCATGAGAAGTTGGATCGATCTAATAGGATAAGTCTTATAATAATGAAGTGCGGCGATCCAGAGGTATTTAGAAGTGCTATAACTAATAAGGTTACAAGTGCTAGTGAGTTTTTTGCCAAAATTCAGAAACGTTTTACAAAAAAGTGATAAGGCTAAAACAAGTACGCATTTAGCAAGCTTGATTTCAATGAAGTATAAAGGCAAGAGGAGCTTTCGGAGTATATCATGGAGATGTCTCATCTTTCTTCTAAGCTTAAGGCATTAGAGGTCAACTTATCTGATGATTTGGTCGTGCATTTGGTATTTATCTCTCTTCGTGCACAATTTAATCAATTCAAAATCAGTTACAACTGTCAGAAAGAGAAATAGAATCTCAATGAATTGATTTCCTTTTATGTGCAAGAAAAAGAGAGATTGAAGTAAGAGAAAACTGAATATGCACATGTGGTAAGTACTTTTAAAGATAAGGGCAAAAAAAAAAGAAAAAAGGTAAAATTGCTGCTTTTAAAGGCTCTAGAGCCAAAGAAACCAAAGGTCCAGTGTGGATATTTCTTCTTTAGTAAGCCTGGACATGTGAAGAAGGAATGTCAAAAATATCACACATAGTGCGCAAAGAAATGTACATTTCTTACTTTGGTTTGTTTTAAAATTATTTTAATTTCGGTATCAAGAAACACATGGTGGATAGATTCAGGTACTACTACTCACATTTTGGTTTCAATGCATGGTTGCCTGAGCTACTGGCCGCTAAGTGATACTGAAATATGCATCTATGTCAGAGATGGCAAGTTAGTAAAAGTTGAAACAATTGAACATTTTAGATTGCTTATGAAAACTGATTGTTTTAGATGAAATTTGATTTTAATTTTTGTTTTGGACAAATTTGGTTATTCTTATTCATTTCTAAATAGAAAATTTAGTTTATCTATCAATTCTAATGTTGTTGGAATTGTTTTGCTTAATGCTTATAACAATCTATATTTACTAGAAACTATTTCAAGTATAATAAAAACCTGCATTTTAGTTCCAGAGGTATAAAGCGTAAATTAGAGAAAGAAAATTCGGCCTCATTATGGCACAAACACTTAAGTCACATCTCTAAATCTAGAATTGAGCGATTAATGCTTGATGGGATTTTAAGATCTCTTTATTTTACAGAACTTGATGTTTGTATTGAGTGTATCAAAGGAAAACAAACCAAAACTAAGAAATTAAGTGCCTACAGAACTTCAGACATTTTATAATTAATTCATACATATATCTGTGGACTATTCCCCATAGTTACTTAAAATAGTTAACATATTTCATTACATTCATAAACGACTATTCGAGATATGACTATATATTCTAATTCATGAAAAAACACAATATTTGGATGTGTTCAAAACTTTTAAAGCTAAAGTTAAGTTACAACTCAACAAAAGGATTAAAAGTATCAGGTGTGACCATAATGGTATATATTACGGTAGATATGACAGATCAGGTAAACAACATCCAAGACCATTTGCTAAATACTTAGAGGAATGTGGAATTATCCCTCAATATACCAGGCCAAGGTCACCTAACACGAATGATGTATCTAAGCGATGAAACCAGACTCTTAAAGATACAGTAAGGAGTAAGATTAGTCATTCTACTTTGCTGGAATTACTTTGAGGTGAAGCATTCAAAACAACAGCTTATATACTAAATCGAGTGTCAATTAAAGCGATTGTTAAAACGCTTTATGAGCTTTGAATGAGTCGAAAACTCAGTCTAAAGCATTTACATGTTTGGGGATATCTAGCTGAGGTGAGGCCTTATAGGCCACATGAAAAATATTATACTCTAAAACTGTAAGAAGTTACTTTGTTGGCTATGCGGAGCGATCAAGGGGGTTTAAATTTTATGATCCTAGTACACAGTTAATTTTTTAGATGAGAACTGCAATATTTTTTGAAGATATTGAGTTTAGGAGGAACAATCCAATGAAAAATATTGTCTTTGAAGAGGAAGAGTGATCCATTATTACTTTTGACAATGTACATGTTTCAATACCTGTCATTGAGCAAGAAATGAATTTGGATAATCAATCATCAGACAATATTGTTTAACCCTTCATTCAAAATGAAATAATTATTCTAGAGAATCAAACTCAACAACCTCAAGAGCTTGTGCATTTAAGACGATCCACGAGAGAAATGAGAAATGCAATTCTAAATGATTACGTAATATTTCTTTAGGAACATGAGGATGAAACTGGAGTAATGAAAGATGATCCAATCAACTTCCATCAAGCCATGCAAGGTTCCAACTCTTAGAAATGGATTGAAGACATGAATGAAGAGTATAAGTCGATATAATATAATAAATTTTAGGAACTTATCTCATTACCTTTTGGTGCGAAGCCCATTGGTTGTAAATGAATATTTAAAACCAAAATGGATTCAAATGGTAATGTGGAGAGGTATAAAACACGACTTGTAGCTAAAGGTTTTACTTAAAAGGAAGAAATTTACTATAAATAGACTTTCACTCCTGTTTCTTCGAAACACTCATTTAGGACAATTATGATGCTTGTTGCAGATTTTGAACTTGAGTTGCATAAGATGGATGTTAAGACATTGTTTCTGAATGGTGACATTGATGAAATAATTTATATGATATACCCAGAAAACTTTGTGACAGGACACCCAAAGAATATGGTTTGTAAACTAACCAAATCTATATATAGGCTCAAATAAGCTTCTCATAGGTGGTACTTTAAGTTTCATCAAACAATTATCTCATATGGTTTTGAGGCAAATGTTATTAATGAATGTGTGTATCACAAGTTCAGTGGGAGTAAACATACATTCCTAGTTTTATATGTCGATAACATATTGGTTGTTACAAATAATATAGGCATATTACATGACTCCAAGATTTTTTTGTCAAAACACTTTGAGATGAAAGATCTTGGTGATGCCTCATTTGTTTTAGGAATCAAGATACACTAAGATTGTTCTCGAGGTATTATGAGATTGTCACAAAGGAACTATATTGATAAGGTTTTGAAAAGATTTGGCATGCAAAATAGTAAACCAGGTGACACCCTATTGCTAAAGGAGATAAATTCAACCTTAGTCAATACCCTAAGACCAATTATTAAAATCAAGAAAATGCAGAAGATTCCTTATTCTTCAGTTATAAGGAGTCTTAAAGTATGTATGCAGTCCAGATATTGCGTTCATCATTGGCATGTTAAGCAGATATTTGAGTTATTCCAGCATGGATTATTGGAAAGCAGTCAAGCTAGTTATAAGATACTTACAAAGGACAAAAGAGTATATGTTCACATATAGGAGATCGGATTAATTAGAGATTATTGTGTATTTTGACTCTAATTTTGTTGAATGCAAAGATAGCAAAAGATCCACATCAGGCTATATTTACTTGTTAACTAGTGGAGTGCTTTCCTAGAGATTTGCCACGCAAACGCTCATAGCTCCATCGACAATGGTAGCAGAGTTTGTAGCATGTTATGAGACATCCAATCAAAGAATATGGTTACGTAATTTTGTCACTAGGTTGCGCATTCTAGAGGGTGTTGAAAGACCACTCAAGATCTTTTGTGACAATAAGTCAGCAGTTTTATATTCCAACAACAACATGAGCCTCTACAAAGTCAAAACACATGACATCAAGTTCCTTGTTGTGAATGAAAGAGTGTAGAGTGAACATATATCTATAGAGCACATTGAGACAAACTCCATGATAGCGGATCCACTCACTAAAGGATTACCACCTAAGGTCTTTCATGACATACTGCTTGTATGGGTGTGATTGTACTTAAGGATATTCATATCTAGTGGAAGTTTGTATTATTTTAGTTTATTACTATATGTGGCTTTAGGATTTTATTTATGTAATTAGGATTGTTTTCTGCAGAAATAAAATATTTCAGTTTATTACACTTTATTAAGATATTTTTGTTTTCATCTCAATAAAGTAAAGTATGACCAGTTGGGAATATACATGTTTAGATCACGTTGCATGTAATTTTCATGCTATGTATCCACAAACAATTTGTGTTATTAAACTGTATTTATATATGTGACTATGGATAAGTTGAGTTATGATTGATGTGAAATACTAACTAGGCAACCCAAGAGGGGGGTGAATTGGGATATTAAAAATTATTCAATTCTAAAACAAAACTCAATGCAAATCCAAAACTAATTTAAAGCAATATCAAATAAATCAATCACAATATAAAAAGATAAGGGAAGAGAGAGCAAACACAATGATTTTTACGTGATTCGGCAACCCTCACCTACGTCCACGCCTCCAAGCTTACCGGGCTTGAGGATTTCACTAATCTAGCTTCCCAAGACTTCAAACACTTACAATTAACTTTAAAGGTGTCAATGGACCTTTATAACAAGAGATAATCCCAAATCTCTTAACTCAAGTGTATCTCAATACTTACAACCTCTCAAAGTAAAAGATTACAAATTTGTTTTGCCTCTCACAATGTTTAAGATTACAAAATGATGCCCAATATATGAATAGATGAAGCAATGATGTATTTAAAGCTTAATGAAGATTGTATTATCAAGTATAAGCTCAATAGTCGTGTTGTGATCAACTCTTGTTTGAATTTGAATGAGTTTATTTATAAATAGAGCTGAAAAACTAGCCGTTATTCACTTTTTGCTCACTGTCATATCGCTGTTAACTGATGTCGGATCGTCCTTTGACTGGTCAATATGACTGTTCGGCTGGATTTTCAAATTGTCGGATCGCCTTTTGTGTCCAGAGACTAATCTTCAATTATGTTTAATGTCGGTGAGCCGTTAACTAGATGTCGGATCACCGTTTTCTACAGTAACTGCTACAGTGACTGCTACAGTGAACTATTTTGTAAAATAACAGATTGACCCTAAAATGTTATATAACTGTACTATGGCCCAAAATGTTATACATTTAGCAAATAAGTCCAATTTCAGAATTTCTAAATAATGCTTACTATTTCCAAAACTTTCTGAAATTATGATATAGCCCAAATGCTATGAATACTTTTCAAATAAATCATTCTCCAAAATTTCAAGCAATACTTGTTGATTTCAAAGTTTTCAAAACTCTTTCAATTAAATCATAAACTTGAAAAACAATTAATTTCATAAAATCATTTTTCCATTAAATATAAAACCTTTAAAATGTGAAAATAATAATTTATTTAAAATGTATAAAAAATAATTTGATCTTAAAAGATTAATCATTCTTAATCTTATTTGTTATCATCAAAATCAACATTATGGAAACATATATGTTAACATGATGTAATAAAGGCCGCTATGATCCTATGTTGATGTAGTTAATGGACGAGATTGTCCAGATATACTCTAAAGACATAATAGTAATTTTTATGAGCTCATTAAGTTAAACACATTTTAGATTTCATTTGCGACCAAGTGGGAGGTTGTCAGATTAATTTTAATTAATCTAATATTTGGGACCACACATGAAACAAATAAAATGTGTGTATTATATTTAATTAGCCAACAATTAAGTGATCTATTTAATGTTAATTAATTGGTTAAGGGTATAATAGTTGTGGGTTAAATATATAGATACTATAGTTTAATTATTACTTCTATGAGGGGCAAAAGTGATAATTAACATAAAATTAAAATTGCTAGATAGTTCTAATTAAAACTGCTAGTCAGATTTCTTTTTATTAGGTGGTTGTGGTACCCATTCTATCTCAATCTCTTTTCATTCTAAAAAAATCCTCTCAGTGAGAATTCTTAACAAAGAATAGAGATTAGTTTGGAAATTCATCACCAAGACAAGAATTTTTTCTAGTGCATAATAACAATGGATTCAAGTATGCTTCCGATTTAATGTTGCTCAATATTTAGTCTGAATTTAAATAATTTTCAAGAAATTATTTTTCAGTACATACTCATTGCTGATGATTGTCATGACATTGGCTATATGCATTAGTTTTGAATTGTGCTGCAGTAAATTTCTTTTTGGAAAAAAATATGAATAAGGATGAAGGTGTGATGTGACTATATTTTTCTGAATCATTTAATAAAGAAAATCTTCAGTTTAATGGAATGATCTCATGTTTTTGTGTATGCAGCACCATTAATATTTGAGTTACGTCAATTCTTGCTTATTGCCCGAAAATGCAACTAAATGATTATTATCTCTGCCTAAGGATTATTTTTATTAGTTAACTAATACTTTTTTTTGTACATAATTATTGATTTATTTAATTGATCATTAGTGTGCCCATATATTAGGCCAAAGGACATCATTTATTTAAAGACTCCATGGCATATTGCTTTAGAAGTAACTTCTTCCAAGTTCAGATAAACTCACCCGAGCTAGGTGTTGGACTGCAGCTGCGGTGGCTGCCACGGTGCCAGTCCAGGTGGAAGTGGAATATCAATTCCGGCACAACCTCCCATGCATTTGAAGTCATCGACACCACATGAACTGATGCAGAGTAAAGGATTGTTGTCAGGCTTCTTCAGTGATAAGCACTGTTCTGCACAAGAAATCACATTTTGCCCACAATTGCCTGGACATTTCTGCAGTTGATTCTGGCTCTTAACTTGCACAGCTCCAACACATAATATTAGCACCAGAATGGCCAGCAAATTTACCAAGAGCTTGCCTTCGGACCCATTTGCTTATTCATAACAAGTATATTATTTTATTATGCCATGAGGCTGGTTTCGTGATGTTATATATAATATACGATATGGAAGGAAGTTAATGAAATTATCGTACGTTTGATACAAACACTTTGGAATTGTCATTGTGGGAAAGCAAGCGCTTGTGTCTTATGTGATCATGAAAGTGCCACACGACACTAGTGTAAGCCAATCCCAAAACAAAGGGATAATTTTTAAAAACCTCCCCTGAAATTTGAGTTTGTTGCAATTAAATGGCGAGAATCTGTTTATTTATAAAACACCTCCTACCGTCAGTTAATTTTAACATTGACCGTTAGTTGATTGTGCAAAGACAATATTGCCCTTAACAACAATTTGTAAACTGACATAACTAAAAAAAAAACTAAAATTGTTGGCGCGAAAAACACAATCACTATTTTTTGATAATTTTATCCTTATCAATTCTAAAACTTTACAATATCATAGGTAAAGATTATGACTATTTTATTTTCAAGTTTTTAATTTTATCTTTCTTGTAGGAACTTTAAGGAAATATCAATAATTTAAAAAGAATTTTTCAAGTTTTTAATTTTATTTTTCTTGTAGGAACTTTAAGAAAATATCAATAATTTAAAGAGGGTAAAATAGCCAATAATTTTAGTTTTTTTTAGTTAATTCCGTCTACAAACTGTTGTTAAGGGTAATATTATCTTTGCACAGTCAACTAACGGTCAATGTTAAGAGTAACTAACGGTAGGGGGTTTTTTTACAAATAAACAGATTCTCGCCATCTACTTGCAACAAGTCCAAATCTCAGGAGAGGTTTTTAAAAATTACCCCAAGACAAAGCCGTACCCATACGATTTTCAAATAGCCAAAAATGCTTTTATTTTATTTGTGTTTACTTCAGTAATTAGTAATAATTATGGTGATTTATTCTAATTGTCAATTTCTCTTTCTTTTGTGTAGCTACCAAAAACCAAGATGATAACAGGGGCGCGCTTACGAGTTGGTGGGGGTAAGAAAAGATTAAAGTTGGTATTAGTCTTGATTTTATGTTTTCTCAAAATTTAACTTTTTTTTTTTTTTTTAAAGCCCGAAGCAGCATTGTTGTAATAAATAATGATTTGTTTGTTTTGAGAAATCCCTCGTAGGTTGTAGCAAAGTGATTTCCCAACAACCTTCTGTTTGTGTTGATGATGATGCAATCATACAAATACGAATCTAGTCTGTAGTTCCCAAGCGCCACCCAAAAAAAACAAAAAATAAAATAAAAAGTAAAATTTGAAAATAGTTGTTTAACCCCTATCTCTTTCAAGATTTAAATTTTAATATCTAACCAAAAAACTTTATTTGAAAACCACTTGATTAATCACCTAAGGACAATTTAATCTAAATTTTCTGCATATGCTTAATTGTAAATATGAATATTGCGAAAAATATTCAATTAATAAACTTAATATCTAATACTATTCCCTTCACTTATTATTATATGATAATGCACCTCATAAATTAGTATTTTAGTATTCCTCGCAAAGAAAGTGATATTCATTTATTTGGTGATAAATTGACTAATAATTAATTTTATAAGTAATAAAACTAGTTGGATGAATCATGAATATCACATCAATACAAAAAAGTTGGTTTTTCGGACCCCTTTATATTAAAATAAAAGCAAAAACCATGTTTGCCACATGCGCTTGGTACCCCTTTTTTTTCATCTTTTTCTAGGTCAATTATAGTGGAGTCCATTTATTTGTTAAAAAAACAAAAAAAGTTAAAGAATTTTATATTTTCACACATTAGTCATGCACCTAAAAATTTTCAATTGTAGTAATACTCCTGGAAGCCACAATCTATTTTAGAAGCACCTTTCGAAGATGCTGACATGAAGGAATTTGAAGAGGCCTTCGATTCAAAGGAGAAGGGAGCACGGATCTTATATCCGGCAATAAATTCAGTCCTTGCTTTCGTGGTCGGTCGAACTTAGCTATTGAAGCCCTGCCTGTACCCACCGGGCTAGGGGTGGTTCCCTGCATTGGAACCAATTTGGATAATATAATATTTTTTTTGTATTGCAATATATGTAGAGAAGTTCATGCATAATTTGTTATAGTTGAAGAGAAAAGAAAAAAGAAATCTATTTCACTACCAAATTAAAAAATAAAAAATAAAAATTAGACATGACCATGGTGCTGTTTTCTAGCACTTAACCATTAATCCAACAAGAATACGGCACAAAAAAATAAATAAATTTAAGTGTAAGTTTGACACAATTATTTAATTGGTCATATCCGTGTCAATTAAGGATGGCAAAATTCAAATGGTTATAATTATTAGTCATTCATGTGTAAATAAATAATTATCCAATATGAATATGAATATCCAAGGGTAAACATGGATACTTAATTTTTTAGTATAAATCACTATGCATTTTATAATATGAGACACTAATTAATGTGTTTTACATAAGAAAAAATCTTATTTTTATTTAATTTCCTAAAATGATTAATATTAAAAAGTAACTAAAATTATTTTCAGTATAGAAATAGAATTATATAACAAAATTATTACTCTTATTTTTAATTACATAACAATTAATAAAGAAATATTAAGATTAGTTTGAAATAGAGTAATTGTTTAGATTTTTTTTTACCCTTCTTTAATTAAGTTAATGAAATATCTTAACTGTATGGATGTGTGCTAATGACTACTTAAAATGTTGGGGTGGAATAACAAAAGTCAATTTATTTAAGTGTGCAATTAAATTTATTCTTTTTATTTAAGGACAAAAACTCAAGAAAAAAATGTAAAATTCTTGTTCAAATAAACACAAATTATTTTTTGAATTGATAAACCAACACTTTATTATTATTAGTAAATTAATATATTTTTTCTACATAATTGAATAATTGATAGTATGTTAAATAAATATTATGTTACAAGAAAATAATAAAACATTATTATATAGAATATGAAATTAAATTCATTTTCATATTTTGTACATTCCATCTATTTGAGATAGTAAAATATCTTGTGTTAGAGGAAAAAAAAAGGTATAATGTCTGAATTCTGCTCATGTGATGAGAGAGAAAATGGGCTGTCATTATGTTAAGTAAAAAAAATCATATATATATATATAGTTAGTTAGTTAGTAAATAATAAACAATGTTTAGCTATATATTAAATTAATTTATCTATTAATTAATAAGAGATTGTATTAAATTAAATATATATTAATAAATGTAATAATAAGTTATTTAATTGGAAACCTAGTTTATTAGTAAAAAAATTAAAATATTATGGACTTACATGTCAAAATTTTAAAACTTTTGATTTTTTTTATTTTGTATAAACAGCAGGGACATTTAATTTTAATAACCCAACAAATACATCTAAGCCGTTATACAATTCTTGGGTTAAATCGAACTGGTGGATTTTAAAAAGACAAAAAAATGAGTACCAAACCTTGTGAGTAACACAGCTGAACCCACCAAATATAATATCTTTTACTAAAAGTTCTTTCTACTTATCACACTTAAGTTTAAACAATTACAAAAATTAAATGATCTAAGACGTTATTAGAAGATTTTAGGATTTTAATTATTTTAGAAATTTTTAATTTTTTTAATTTTAATTAGAGTTAATTATGACATTTGTTTCGGTCTTTTTTAGTTTAGTTTAATTTCATATTTGAGTTAACTTAGAAAGGTAAGTTTTCTCTATTTGGCAAAGAACTTCAAAAGCTTGGAAGTTATTTGCTTTTACAAGAATTCACCTTTCATAGATCACTACAATTCTACCAATATCAAGAAGAAGATGAAGCACAAAGATTTCTAAATTTCAAGAAAAATTGATGAGAAAGGCTACAAGTTTGAGCTCCAAGATGCATTGATGCTCCACTTCAAGTTCTATCTTACGGACAAATCCGATGACAATTTAATTTATTTTTTTTGTTTAAGTGAAGAAAATAATGCATGATGTTATTAGAATATTTTAGTTTCAATTGTTTTATAAATTTTTGATATTTTCTATTTTAATTAGAATCAATTGTAGTATTTGTTTAAAATTTTAATTAGAATCAATTTTAACTAGTGATTCAAAAGTCTCTTCTTCCGAAAGACTAGTGATTCAAAGTATGTTGTGAGTTCAGAAGAATTCGTTATTGAGAACTTTGATAAAGCAATTGATTGTTGGGAACTTCCAAAAATTTCCAAAGAAAAGATTTACAAAACAAAAATGCTTGATCTTTTAAAAAATGATTATATTATAAAGACTGAAGAACGTGACATAACTCTTTCACAGTCTTTTGAAACAATTCATTTGTTTTCAGAAAAGTCTTTAAAAAAATTAAAGGAAAAGAATTTCAAATATATTCACATTGGTCTAATCCAAGTTGGAATAAAACCTTTAACGAAAGAAGGTCTTGATACTTCTATTCTTGCCGTTCTTAAAGATGGGCGATTCATCTCTTTTGATGATTCATTGCTAAGTAACATCGAATCTAGTCTTTGTAAAGGTTTAATTTCTTTTGATTGTTATCCAAATATAACAATTTCTCTTAAAGACAAAAATGTTTTAAAAAGTATGATTTTACAAATTAAAACTCATAATTACAAAATAATTAAAGGGTCTATTCCAGTAGCCTTAATTTTTAAAATTTCATACAAGGCTATGATCTGTGCATTTAGTACACAACACAGATTCCAGTCAAAAAGAGATGAAACACTTCTCTTGCAGACTGATTTGTCTAGAGCAAACACTGTCATTCCAAAACCAATCCAATGAAAAGATATCAATCTTCCAGAGGAATGGGTCCTAGAAGGAGCCGCTCCTCCAACAATTCCAAAACAACTTGAGCCCAATACAGAGTTGCAAAATGTGACTCAGTATTCCGATGGTAAAGTAAAACTATCATTCAGAAGGTCTACATCATCTAGATTTTCTGATAAAGAATCGTGCTCAAGCATTCCTTCATTAGAAAGGAAATTTACAAAAATCCCTTCTGTCATAAATCTACCCTATCAATCTACAAAGAGTCAACCGATGTTTTCCACCTCAGATATACCCAGTTCTTCAATACGTTCTGTTGACTATACTATTGATGTTCCACACCCTATTTACACTAGTAGTCAACATGTACAAAGACAGGAAGAGAAGGAACCTTCTCCTCCAACATCTCCTACGTTTTCTGCTGTCACAGAAAATGTCATTAATGTCATAGAAAAAGAATTTGAATTAGATAAAACATTTCTGCATAATGATTTTTATTCTGATTCAAACAAAGAAAAAAGACTTTGATTTTTCAAACAATTTTTGAATCAAAGAAAAGAAATCCAACAAATTTATTATGAATTTGTAAATTTTCATAAAGTTCATATACTGTTTTTTGATTGGTTCGAAATATATTCTTCTGAGAACAACATAAACTATCCTTTCAAAGAGTCAAACCCTATTACTATTAGAAAGAAGATTCTTGAGTGGAAACTTTCTGATAGTGATAGAACCATAGAGTCTGAACATCCACCTCTTTGGAGTCTAACCGTTGATCACGGTGAACCTCCTGTCCAAATTAGAGCCTCACCTTACAAAATTCCAAAACCAAATGATTCTGATGCGAATTTAAGTAGTATTATCCAACAGAATAATTTCTGTAATACTAACTTAAATACCATTGGAAAGCAGTTGACTATGATAGAAAATCAATTTCAAAAGTCAACTATTACTATTCCATCTACTTTTCCTATTCCATCAAAATCGGATTATGACAAAAAGCTTAAGGAACCTATTTTCAAACCTTTTCAGGTTTCGAAAACTAGTCAAAAGCTTGTTCAAGAGTCAAAATCAGATTTTGCAAATGCCATTGGAGAACAACTAGATAGGATAGAATCTGCCTCGTCCTCTTCTAGTAAAATTCAAATAGCTCCTGACACTCCTCAATCTAGTAAGATTGGAGTATTAGAACAAGATGACCAAACTTCTATAGCCTCTTCTGACTTAGAAGCTTTCAAAGAAGATTCTATTCCTAGAGCCAACAAAATCCATTGGGAACTTGCCCCTCCCACTGTCAAATCCCCTCCTAATTTGACTATAGACAATAGGCCTAGTGCATTAAATCAATCTCGATATAATGCATCCTCTGTCTATGAATGGAATATAGATGGCATGTCAGAATACAACATCTTAGGTGTTTTACAACAAATGACCATGGCAGTCAATGCCTACAAAACTCAATCTGGAACCTCTGACATGGCTATTGCAGAGATTCTCATTGCTGGATTCACTGGTCAATTAAAAGGTTGGTGGGATCATCTTCTCACTAGGCAGCAACAGATGGATATCTTTAATGCTATCCAAATTGATGAAGATAGGGCCCCTATTCTTGATCAATTTAATAATCATATTCAGGATGCTGTTGCTACATTGATCCTTACCATTTCCCTTCATTTCATAGGTGACCCTTCTCACCTTAGAGACAAAAACGCTGAGTTGCTACATAATTTTAGATGTAGAAAACTTAGTGATTTCCAAGTCTACAAAACCACTTTCTTTACCAGAATCTTTCTTAGAGATGATGCAAATCATACCACTTGGAAAGAGAAATTCTTAGCAGGTCTACCTACCTTTTTAGGTGAAAAGGTTAGGAATTCTATCAAATCCCTTCATGACAACCGTATTCCTTATGATGAGCTCACCTATGGTGAACTTGTCAGCTTCGTCAATAAGAAAGGTTTAAAGATTTGTCAAGACTTGAAGTTACAGAAACGACTAAAACAAGAGCTTAGGCAGTCTAAGCGAGAACTTGGTAGTTTCTGTAAGCAATTCAATTATGACCCTTTTAAAGCTTCCACCTCCAAATATTGTAATGGTAAGTGCTCTTCGAGACCTTACAAAAAATATTACAAGTCTAAAAGCCATAGGAAACCCTTTCTTGGACATAGGGAATCTTTTTATAAGAAGCCCTTTAGTCCTTATAAGAAGTCCAAATTCCCTAAAAAGAAAGATTTTAAAGCCACACCAAAAACTCCTTTCAATTACAAAGAAGCCATTTGTCATAAATGTGGTATGAAAGGCCATACTGCAAAATATTGCAGAATGAACAAAAAACTTCATGAGCTTGGCCTTGAGGACGACATCCTTTCCAAAATTGCCCCCCTTATGATTGAATCTTCGAGTTTTGAGTCCTCTATGACAGGAGATAGTGACCCTTTACAAGTCGATGAGTTAATTGATTCAGATACCTCTGTATCTAACAATAGTGATTCTGAATCAGAGTCTTATTTAAAGAAAATCAATGTTTTGACTAAAGACCAAGAAACTTTCCTTGAACTTGTAAAGCATATTTCTGATCCAAATCTTCAAAAGGAATATCTTGAAAAACTTTTGAAAACTATAGATTTCAACAAAGCTGAGACTTCTAAAATCCCAATTGTAAAAAAGAATTCTTATGATCTTACTGAGATTTTAGATAAAAAGAAAACCAAAAAATTGGTTCCTAATATCCAAGACCTCCAAAAAGAGATTAAGGATATTAAGTCCAAAATCAAGAATTTAAAAGAAAAACAAAAGAATAATTCTAAAACAATTCAACTTCTTTTACAAAAGCATTTACAGGATGATTCAGATAATGAGTCAACTCGTAGTGAAAATAATATTGAGCAAAATATTGATAACATTGAGTCCATTCCAAATGGTTTTCTTTTTGTTTTAAGGCAAGTTACTACTAGAAAATATTTGATTAAAGCCACTTTAATTTTTTCGGATGATTTTGCAATAGATGCCATTGCTCTTTTCGACACTGGTGCAGATTTAAATTGTATCAGACAAGATATTGTTCCTAAAAGATTTCATGAAAAGATAAAAGAAAGGCTTTCTGCCGCCAATAATTCAAAATTGAAAGTCGATTCCAAAGTTGAACCTTCTATTCATAACAATGGTTTTGAATTTAAAACTTCTTTTATTCTTACAAATGATATTCATCATGCTGTAATATTAGGAACTCCTTTTATAAATCTTATAACCCCATATACTGTTAATTATAATAGTATATCTTTCAAAGTAAAAAGTAAAAAAATCATTTTTCCTTTTATTGAAAAGTCAAAAACGAGAAATTTGAATATTGTTAAAGCATGTTCTATTTATCAAAACCGAATTAATAATCTTATTAATTCAAAAAAATGATTTAATGTTTCTACAAAAAGATTTGAGCCTACAAAGAATTGAAGACGATTTACAAAGAGATTTTATAAAGAGAAAAATTTCTGATTACAAAACTCTAATTGAGAAAGAGATTTGTGCTGATCTACCTTCTGCCTTTTGGAATAGAAAACAACACCTGGTAGACTTGCCTTATGAAAATTCTTTTGATGAAAAACAAATACCCACTAAAACTAGACCAATTCAAATGAATATAGATTTAGAACGACATTGTAAAGAAGAAATTAATGATCTTGAGAAAAAAGGTCTTATTGTAAAATATAGGTCACCTTGGTCGTGTGCTGTTTTTTATGTTAATAAAAATTCTAAAATTGAGAGAGGCACACCAAGACTAGTTATAAATTACAAACCTTTGAATAAAGCTTTAAAATGGATTAGGTATCCGATACCTAATAAAAAAGATTTGCTTCAAAAATTACATTCTGCTTTCATATTTTCGAAATTTGACATGAAATCAGGATTTTGGCAAATTCAAATTCATCCAAAAGACCGTTACAAAACTGCTTTTACTGTTCCATTTGGACAGTATGAGTGGACTGTTATGCCCTTTGGTTTAAAGAATGCACCATCAAAATTTCAAAGAATTATGAATGATATTTATAATCCTTATTCTGATTTTTGTATTGTTTATATTGATGACGTGTTGATATTTTCAAATTCGATTGATCAACATTTCAAACATTTAAAAACTTTTTATTTTGCCACCAGAAAGGCTGGATTGGCAATTTCTAGTTCTAAAGTTTCTTTATTTCAAACAAAAATCCGGTTCCTAGGTCATTATATTTCCAAAGGAACCATTACTCCTATTGAGCGATCACTCGCTTTTGCTGATAAATTTCCTGATAAAATCATTGATAAAACCCAATTACAAAGATTTCTAGGAAGTTTAAACTATGTTCTTGATTTTTGTCCAAACATCAGTAGGCTATCCAAACTTTTGCATGATAGGCTGAAAAAGAAACTTGCTGCATGGACTGATGAGCATACAAAAACTGTTAGATTAATAAAGAATTCTGTAAGAAGCATTCCATGTTTATATCTTGCAAATCCTGCATTACCTAAAATAGTTGAGACAAATGCATCTGATTTAGGATATGGAGGTATTTTAAAGCAAAAAGAAAATAATAAAGAACAAATTGTTCAGTACGTATCTGCCCATTGGAATGAATATCAAAAGAATTATTCTACTATCAAAAAAGAAATTCTTTCCATTGTTTTGTGCATCTCAAAATTTCAAAGTGATTTATTAAATCAAAAATTTTACTTAGAATTGATTGCAAAGCTGCAAAACATGTTTTAGAAAAAAATGTTCAAAATATTGCATCAAAACAAATTTTTGCACGATGGCAAGCCATTCTGAGTGTCTTTGATTTTGATATTGAATTTATTAAAGGAGATAAAAATTATGTTCCTGATTTTCTAACTCGTGAATTTCTTCAAAACAGATAATGCCGCCAAAGCGCAAAGACAAAGGAAAAGGCATTGCCAAAGACACTAATTCTCAAAAAACCTCCAAAGAACCCCAATCTACTCCCTCCAAAGAGAAATTATTATCCTCAGTCATGCCTATTAAATCTTGGATTGAAATGGTTGAAGAAGAACAAGGAACCCAATACAAATCCATCTCCTCTGAACAACAAGTCAAAGAGTTGATGAAATCCATTACAAAGTCCCATGAGCTCATGCTTGCCTTACAAGGCATTTCAAAATCTAAAGCCCTTTCTCAGTTCCCTGAGGAAGAAAAACCAATTTCTAAAGAAATTACAAAACCTTCTTCCTAAAGCCAAAATGTTGTCCTTTCTGGTGAAAGTTCATCTTCTCAGATTGTTCTTTCCCAGCCGACACCTTCAAAGAAAACTTCCGATTAGTTTGATAAAACTCATTTTCAAAATGTTTTAACTATGGAAGATGGATTTTACCATACTGATCCTTTTCAAGCAATTTCAAAGTTTTTCCCTAAAGGCTGGTTTTTCAAACCATGGGATTTAACAAAGCCCCAGTCTTATTATCAAAGCATTTTAGAAGCCACTGAGTCTGTAAAATTCAAACATTTCTTTCTCAGTGAAACCCATTCAGAGTCGGCTTACTCCACGGCCACAATTTTAAAAGTTTTGAGTCCAAACCAGTGGGGTGACCAACTCCATAAATTCAGATCTTTCCCTCCAAATTTTCAAATGCGTTTACCACACTGTTTGGTTTACTCCTATTGGGACTACCAGCAAGCTTGGTTCAACACATTTTTCTTACAAAACCCAAAAAAGTCTCATTCATGGTTATTTTTCTTTAACTCAAAAATAACCGTCCAAAACCTTCCAAACTAGTTCCAACAATGGTGGAATTATTTTGGTCCAACACCACAAATCTTAACTCCAAATGCCAACCATTGCCTGAACCTTTTCAAAGCCCATTATACCCCAACCGACTCAGAGAAAAGATTTTATCCCTTTCTCTGTTTCTGTACCAATTGCTTCCTTCCATGGGTATGGATGTGGAATTTCAGATTTCATACCCAAGAAAAACAACTCCTTATTCAAAGAATCTTCAAAGTAAAATGGTGGTCAAAATTTGATGAAAAAACCAAGTTAACTGAAACCCTTGTCCAAAATTGGCTTGGTTCAAAAGGTTTTCTGCCTCCAACCATCAAAGAATCCAAAGCCCAACAAACTTTCCTTACCAAAAAATCCAAAGCCCAATCTCTTTTAGCCAGTGCCAAAACTGAAGAAGAGTATTTTAAAGTCATGCAACAGCTTCTCGCAACAAGATCAGAGACGTCAGTTGCAAGTTCCTCCTCAAGCACCTCGGCAGATGAAGAACCCTTTATCTCTCTTGGTGATGAAAATGAAGATGACTGCTTCGGCATTTTCTCTCCTATAAAGCATTAAAGATGTATTAATGTAGATTTAAAGTTTTGCCTACTTATATGTATGTACATTTTTGTACTTAAAAAAAAAAAATAATTTTAATTTATTTTGTTTCTTTCGGGTGGTCCACTGGAAACAAGTGAGAGCGCACATGTCTCTTCACCCGTATTGTATACATATGTATTTTGTATGTACAAAGCTACAGACAGTGCAGAGTTCCAGAGTTTACTGTGCACTCAAAATCCCGCTACAGTCTACAGTGTAAAGTCCTATGTATATAATCTGAAGGAAGTCTATAGACTCCTCAGATTCTAGTTTTCTCTCCCTCTCTTCTCCTCCTTCTCTCTAGAAATCTCTCTCTCTCTCTCTCTCTCTCTCTGGGAATAGGAATCACGAATCAGGAATCAGAGGACAAAGGAAAAATTTTCCTGTCTTCAGATTAATTTCCCATAATTTCCCATTCTTATTTTACAAAGAAGACACATTCAAATGTAAGCATTTAATTTTACTTTTATTTCAAAGCATTGTAATTTATTTTAAAAGCAATTCAAAGCATGCACGTTTAAATTTCTGTATTTTAATTTCACAATTTTAATTTAAAGCAATTTCAATTTCTGTATGCACGTTTAATTTTTACGCATGCATCGGAGACTGATCTCTATCAGATCTCCCATACAAATTGTACGTTCCTCAGAGGCATAGAGACCGGATCTCTCCTCTCTGTTGTAATTCTCTTCTCTCTCCTCCTTCAGAGCACCATTTCCGGGATCCGAATCTGGTACTGTGTATGCACCCCGGCCTTTAGATGTATGTTTGTGGCTAGGTTTGCTAAAAAGAACCTAATTTATATTTGGTAAAGTTTTTAAAATCGGTCAACCGCGTATAAAGAATCTAATAACTATTCGGTAAAGCAAAGTTGATTTGGTATATAAGCTGGACACTCGGGGATGCGGGCTACTGGTCCAAAGCGCTATTAATAACTCAGCTGTAAAACATCTCAGCTGGAGCGATTCCCCAGATAACAACGCTACGTATCATTTCAAATTTAAAATTTGACCAACCGCGTTCCAAAGCAATTGCATTTAATTTCCAAAGCAATCCTAATTCAAATTTGGTAAAAAGAATCAACCACGTTTCAATTTGTTTTATTAAATAATCGATAAAGAATTTATTTTGAAACACACCCTTCCTTCGATCCTAATTTTCCTTCTGGTATACACACCCTTCCTTCGATCCTATTTTCCTTCTGGTATACAACCTAAACAATTGTAGTATTTGTTTAGGTTTTTTATCTGGTTTAATTTAATATCTTTATTTAAGTTAACTTAGGGAAGTATGTTTATTTTATTATAAACAAGAAGGTTTTGTCATTATTTTAGTAGAAACTTTTGATTAATTAAAAACTCCTCTTTTATTATTCATTTAGGATTATTTATAAAAATCTCTCTTGAAGAATCATTTGGATTAGAATGTCATCTAATCTTAAGGATAACAAAATCCTCCACAGATTTAAAGCCCCATGGAACCCACCCCAAATTGGGTGAATTTTGAATAATTTTTGGAAAATAGAGTGAAGAATATGGAAAAAATAATATTCAAATTCTTAATGTGTCAGTGTTTGATTTTATACTCCTTATCCCAAACCTCAATATATATAAATGTTTTTTAATTTTTGTTCAATAATTTTTAATTTATCAATTACAATGTTTGTTTGTTAACAAATTTTCTTTTTATTTTTACTTAATATAAATAGATTATAACTAAAAAAAACCCTACAATATAATTTTTATTCAACCCTAAAACATTATTATGTTTTATTTTCTCTCTTAAAGTGCTACTCTTTTCAAATATTTTTTTAGTTTTGATATCATTTCAAGACATTGTTTCAATAGTTTTGAGATTTTTTTAAAATAGAGTGAAAAATATTGTAAAAGTAAGTCAAAAGAAATAAAAAGTAACAATAAGGGTATTAATACTTTAACGACAGTGATGTTTCAAAGTATTTAAAAAATATACTAATATAAAAATTAAATGGATATTAATCTTAAAGTAGACTAAAAGAATTTTTACCCTTTTAACTTTTCATCACACAATTTTTTTTACTTTTGTCGACAATGTCGGCAACATAATAACTCTATGATTTTGACAAACCTCAGGGGAGCAAAGTGAAATATAGCCCGCGTAGTACAGCCACCAAAAAACAGAGTAAATAGCATGGTACGTGGTAGGTTGCAACAACCTCTTGCAGTACTGCGAGTCTCTTGGAATGGCTGTTGGAATATGAATTATTTTCCTTCAGTGATAACGACAAAACATACCTTATTTTACATGTGGAGAGAGATATCTATGAACTACCATCATTTGCCAACAAAAAGTTTTTCATGGATTTTATTTTTACAGTAGTATCACCCATTTTTAATTTTTAATTTTAAAAAATTATCTTAAATAAATATTATAATATTATTTATTTATTTAAATTTAAAAATAATTATCAATCACTTAATAATAATATATTTTTTAAGAAAAAAAATTAATATTTCTATCATTACTTATTATTTTTATCTTTAAATGAGTAATTTTAGAGCCTAATATGAATTTATTTAATTTACGTCTACACTAATGTTATGTGCTATCAAGACTACCATTCAAGACCCATTATTTTATTATCATCATTATTTTACTAATTGCCAACCACATTTTTGTTGTTGTTGCAATAATAATAGTAAAGGTATAATATTGTTGTACAAATTAAACTCTAATCAGTAGAGGATTTTAATTGAAAGAGTAATTTGTTCACTGTCTTTACATAAAAGAGAAAAATGAAAAAAAAAAAGAGTGATAGCTGACTATAATAAGGCAATGAATGTCTAAGAATTTAAGTTCAATTGAGATAAAAATGGATAGGATTATAATTTTTTTAATAATTTTAGATAGGTTATAATATAAAATTTGTAAAATTAAAAGGTTTATGGGAGTCATAATAAAGAAATTATAATATACAATTGTTATATTATTTAAAAATTAAGAGCACAATAATTTAGTAAGAGAAAGAGAGTAAATAAGAGGCACAACAATTGTTTAGAGACAAATTTTATTCAATCTTAATATTATACAAAAAAAAAAGTTGAACCCTCCTTTTATACTTTCATAACTATACAAATAAAGTAAATAATTAGTCATAACTTCTTAAGTGTGAGTTATAAGAGATGAGTAATTGTTTGGCGAGAAGATGGAGAGTTACTGTAATAAACATTTAAAAAGAGAAATATTTAACCATGTGATGAACATTCATATAGTTATAATTATTTTATAACAATAATCATTTAAAAAGAGGAGTTCAAATGTATGTGTGTGTGTGTCTATATATATATATATATATAATTGCAATTTAATTTTTAAAAATTTGATTTGATTATTAATATTAATATTTGAAATTCAATTTTGTAGCCGAGAATTCATGCCTACCGCGCAAGAAAATTGTTCGTGTACAAGTTATGGCCATGAGCCCAGGACCATGTGTATAGCCTAACACCAGATGGCGCCTGTGGTGAGTAGTAGGTGCAGGTCCTCGGAAAGTGGGAATGGTCCTATGACAATTAAATGACAATTTCGCTGTGAGTGGGAGTCAGTGACCCCAGCACCTCCACATCACAATTACTTCAGCCTTTATAAAGGACTCAGCTAAGTTGCAGATTCTGTATGAAACAGCTGAGTCCACATTGGCCTTTGTATCAGCTGAGTTTGGGTTGTTTTTCCTCTCTCCTGCAACGCGTGGAGGCGCCTCATTTGCTGTGTTACATACAGAGTCTGTAACATCATTTATAAATAACAAATAAACAAAAACCTTTTTTTTTTTAAATAAAAAAAAGGTACTTTCCATCCTTTGCTAGATATTTTCATGGATTACTTTTTGCTGATTGAGAGTCCTTCACAAATAGATGATCAATGTACACGTAAAGTTGGGTTGAACGATAGGTTTGCATGATGGATCCGCCGACGTTGCTACACAAATATGATACCACATTTTTGCCATTTTTTGTGATCTAAGCATTGGATCCAAATAAGAATGGTAAAAATAAATGCAATTCCTCTCTGCAATTCCTCTTGTTTTTTGGTAGGGATGTATTTACTTAGGTTATTATCATTACAATCTCTCTTATTTTTTGAAATGTCAGCAAAAAAAATATAATAATTATTATTTTATTTATTGACTAAGTTGTTAAACAATATGAATAAGCAATAAGTAAGAAATTTTGAGAGGATTTTTATTATTGATATTGGGTAATTATAATGTTTGATTTAGTACTCGTTTATGGGATCCACAACCCCTTAAATATAAAATAAAGCCTATGTTTGCTCCCTAACTTCAGAAAGATAAACTCCTTGATTTATTCCACAAATTCATAAAATATTTCATAATTCTCCAATTATTGCTATAATTTCCAGATCTCCTCTCATTATTTAAATTTATTAGTAATTATATTTAATTATTGTATTTATATAATTATTAATATATTAATATAATATAATATGATATAATAAAATAATATTATTATATAATTTATTTTTATATTATAATTATTATAATAAAAATAAAAATATAATCTAAATATATTTAATGTTTCAATTAAGGCAAAAGTTGGCGCATTATAGTTAATCATGTAATAGACCACAATTTAGTTTTCAAAACTTCCAAACATAGGTAAGTAATGAATTAATGTGAACAATATTATAATACTATACAATACTATATTCCAAACACACTCTAATTGTGCTTTTACTAAACATGAATTGAAATGAGTTGGAATCGTAATAAGAAATTTGAATCATAATAAGTTGTTTACTTGAGGTACAAAAATCGAAATTGGAATGAAAAACACTCCCATTGATGTGTTTATTTTATTTTAGAATCGGAATAGACAGTTGTAAATTACTAAAATACCCTTTTTTAATTGTGTCCCTAATATTATTTGTATATATTATAAAAAAATAATAAAACTAAAAAGAATAACAATGACAATAATATTAATTAAACAAAAAACTAATAAATTTTAATAATATTATTATAAAAATAATAATAACAATAATTAAAATAAGAAAGTTAATATATTTTAATCATAACGATAATTTTATAATAACAATATTAATACTAATAATAATGAATTAATTACTGTATAATAACAATTAAAATAATAAGAGTAATAAATTTTAATAGTAATAAATAAAAATAGTTAAAATAAATAAAATAAGAAAATTAATAGCAATAATATTATATACTAATAGTGATATTAATAACAATGATAACAACAATAATTAAAATTCTTTTGAAATGCCATTTTATCCCAAAAATGGACTTATATGTAAAAATTTGTGACTTTTAGTGCCTATTTAATTTTTCAGAAAATAAGGTAGTGTAGTGTAATCAAACTACAAAAGGACAAAAGTGAAGGAGGGTAGCGGCTGGAATGAAATGGGATTTTGCTTTTGTACTTTGGTTATTTATTTATTTATTTCGTATGTATACATTATATAATCTAATAAAAAGGAGATGTGTTTAGTGGTTTGTTGTTGAAACTTAAATGCTCGGGTCGGCTGGAATGAAATGGGATTTTGTTTTTGTACTTTGGTTTTTATTTATTTATTTATTTAGTATGTATACATTATATAATCTAATAAAAAAGAGATGTGTTTAGTGGTTTATTGTTTAAACAAAGCTCGGGTTCTGGAAGTCTTATTCGAATTATATATGAAATAAGATTAGAATTATTATTATTATTATTATTATTAATTTTTTTTACTGATATGTTAGTGTCACTAAAAAAATTTTCAATTGTCTTTTCCTTAAACTTAAATACTTGACTTTTGGAGGTCCTGGTCAAGGAATTATTATTATTATTACTAGTTTTACTGATACGTTAGTGTCACTAAAAAAATTACAAAAGTCTTTTTTCTTAAACTTAAAAGCTTGACGATTGAAGATTTTGGGTTCAAGTTCTATTTGGAACAAGATTAAAATTATTTTATGTTTTAAATGATACTTTAGTATCACAAATTTCTAACGTCTAACTTACAAATATTATTATATTAGTAATTTATGATACTTACATGTTAAACACGATAAATGCTCTCTATATATGTATGTAAATACTAATACTTTTTAATAAAGTGTCACAATTTGAGTGTTACTAAAGATCATTTTTCTAGTAATGATCTTAAATAAACTAGCAAAACCCCCACGGTCTCTCCACATAAAGGCTTATTTTATTATCTTATCCATTAGCAATTTTTTCCTTCCAAAATAAAGACACAATGTGCATTGTTTAAGAAAAAAAAAAAAAACAACTGTTGATTTCTCCCTTATTTTCCATGGTCAATGGTCATTGCTCAAAGCCTAGTACCATTGAAGTTAATTTGTAATTTCATGGCATCTCCTATTTTTAGATTTTATCTTTCTAAACTTCCTCTTAATTACTTGAGTTATTTAGTTGTCTTATTCCTTTTCGAAACTATGCTTATATTAAAAGATAACGAAACGATTCGCCTAAGGCTCTATGGTCACTATGCTTCCACTAAAGTGTTTTGATAATGCACGCGAACATAATTTCTACTTGAAACGTGTATGTTTATTTTGTGATCAGTGAAGAAACACACAATGAATTGAAACTCGATCACCGTACTGCTTTAGTAATGATTTATATTTCATAGCATTAAGCTGATTCAATTTCATTAAATAAGATTATCGTCAACATCAGAAGTGATTGTGAATATCTAGGTAACGTGTAATAGCCATGTATGCTTATTATTTTTTTTTAAAAAAAATTCTTATATGTTTGATTTTTTTTTATTACATGAAACAATTACTCAAGAGTATAACTTATAATATATGAATAGTTTACATTAATTTTTATGAAGGACCATCCTACTCCATTTATATTTTAAAAGAGAGAAAACATAATTCTTTCAAATCGAGAAAATAAATTAAACCCCTACGATACTCAAACCCAAGCTCACAATTGTGAGGTTTGAGTTCTAACCATCAGGTTAAGTTGTATTTAGTGTTTAATTTGAAGTAAGAAAATGAGAGAAGAGTAGAATTCAATTACATTGTTTGTTTTGCACATGAAATTACATAAAAGGAAAACTAATCACATGTGTTTTAATTAGACCAAAATGCCATCTAGTTATGAAGAACTTGGAATTTATCAATAAAATATTTCAATTGTTTCCTAAATTTAATTTAGCTTACAAATTTATATGGAGCTTATAATAATAGTAATAATTCTTCAAAGCAAAACCATATTCAATTTAACAATGTTGCATACGTGACTGTTACTAATATTTTTATATTTTTACTTGCAAATTCATCTTAGGCCAACTTATAAGGATAATCTCATTTAGAGTGGCAAAAGTTAGCTTTTTTTGGGACAAGAATGCCCTTTTATGTAACAATAATAATAACCAACATTGATGTTTTTGCTCGAATATTTGGCTCATCTTGCATACCTTTGACATGTCTTTTTCAAACGAATTGATTAGTGTTAGATATAAATAAAAATAATGAAATGATACTTCTAAATTATATTTCATTCGTAAAAAATAAATGAAGACAAGATGAATAAAAGATCCATTTAATATTGTTCCAATTACCGCATTACAAGTACTAAAAGAGTTTGAAGCGAGCGTTACAAACACCTTGATATTTATCACCGCGGATTCGGTTCAAGAGAGAGTGTCAGGTTTAGTTGAAGATGGATTCGAGAGGATTCATGCATAATTGACTCGTGTCGAGCTCGCATGACCATGCAATCGACCTCCATTCACTTGACCATCGATTTCGCAGACCATTACTTCAAATCTTTTTTTTCTTCTCCCCACTAATAAACGCCATTGACTTGGGAATTGCAGTGATACATCAATAAATATGTTTTTTTCATCAATAATTATCCATTTGATAAGATGCCAAAAAAAAAATTATTTCAGTAAATTTCCTTAGTTATAATTTCTAAATACGGAGAGAGATATGTGGCGCAACAACCACCACCGCTTATGCAGCCTAACGCTATCCACGTGGTCAGCATCTGCCCGTTGATTTAACCTACCCCCATTGGTTTTATCTATATAAAAGCATGCAGTCAGCACCCCAAGTTAGTGCACACTCACCAAGCACGAGCCTCAAACATAGTCATTAAGGGTATAACTTGAAATGGCAACCGTTCAAGACATCAGAAACGCTCAGCGTGCCGACGGCCCGGCCACCGTCCTCGCCATCGGTACGGCCACGCCTGCCCACAGTGTCAACCAGGCTGATTATCCCGACTATTACTTCAGGATCACAAAGAGCGAGCATATGACGGAGCTTAAAGAGAAATTCAAGCGCATGTGTACGTTTTTGTATATGTAAATCATTTTGTATTCTCATTCTCAATTTTGTTTCGCTCGTTGCAAATTATACTCATTTTGATCTCTGATGTTTTATATTACAGGTGACAAGTCGATGATTAAGAAGCGTTACATGTACTTAACGGAAGAGATTTTGAAGGAAAACCCCAACATGTGCGCTTACATGGCTCCATCACTCGACGCACGTCAAGACATTGTGGTGGTCGAAGTGCCGAAGCTCGGCAAAGAAGCTGCTACAAAGGCCATCAAAGAATGGGGCCAGCCCAAATCTAAGATCACCCACCTCATCTTCTGCACCACCTCGGGCGTCGACATGCCCGGCGCCGACTACCAGCTCACCAAACTGCTCGGCCTGCGCCCTTCAGTCAAGCGCTTCATGATGTACCAACAAGGATGTTTCGCCGGCGGCACTGTTCTTCGCCTCGCTAAAGACTTGGCTGAGAACAACAAGGGCGCTCGCGTTCTTGTTGTCTGTTCGGAGATCACGGCGGTCACTTTCCGCGGCCCTGCCGATACTCATCTTGATTCTCTCGTGGGCCAGGCTTTGTTCGGTGATGGTGCTGCTGCTGTGATCGTGGGTGCCGATCCCGACACGTCGGTCGAGCGTCCGTTGTATCAGCTCGTGTCGACTTCGCAGACGATCCTCCCCGACTCTGACGGTGCAATTGACGGACACTTGCGCGAAGTCGGTCTCACTTTCCATTTGCTTAAAGACGTCCCCGGCTTGATCTCAAAGAATATAGAGAAAAGCCTGTCGGAAGCGTTCGCCCCGCTTGGCATCAGCGACTGGAACTCGATATTCTGGATCGCTCACCCCGGTGGGCCCGCAATTCTGGACCAAGTGGAGTCTAAACTCGGCCTCAAAGAGGAGAAGCTGAAGGCCACACGTCAAGTGTTGAGTGAGTACGGTAACATGTCAAGCGCTTGTGTTCTGTTCATCCTTGACGAGATGAGAAAGAAGTCTGCTGAGGAAGCGAAAGCCACCACCGGCGAAGGGCTTGATTGGGGTGTGCTGTTCGGGTTCGGGCCGGGGCTCACCGTCGAGACCGTTGTGCTGCACAGTGTCCCCATCAAAGCTTGAAGTGAGAACTCCATCAGTATGTTTTTAGTAGTTCAGTAACTTTATGTTTGTATGCTTTCACTGTTGAATTATTGGTTGATCGTGTGAATGTTTATTTTTGTCTATTAAGTTTAAGGCATCGTGCCTTTTCTCTTATGACGTCATCAAACCTGGGCAACGCTTTGTGTTTATGCATAAATTCTTGGGAATTTGAGAAAAAGTAATAAATTTGTAACTGGATGGATGTCCTGAATCTGTAAGGACAAAACATTACTGCTTTTGCTTGTCGAAGCTGAAGAAAAAGCCATGAACGCCCCTTTGGCCTATAGCTGAGCTAGGATATTAAAATAATTTGTTAAATATATGTTTATGTGACTATAATTTAAATATTAACTTGCTTTTATATTATAATTGTATGATAAAAAATTTTATAATATTTTTATATATAATTTGTTATTAGCTTTTACTTTATAACGATTCACGACCTTTGGGCCTAGCTTTGGCGAGGAGTCGAGTACAAACCCAGGCCCTAGCAGTACTGTTTATTGTTGTAGTGAATTTATTGGTAGGATATTATAATATTTGATGTTGACATAAGACTCCTGATGCTGATTGCTGTAACACTTAGTTTACATTTTATTTATGCCGATCTTTTATCTTACGTGTACATAAAATTAATTTTCTCACATAAACAGTATATACGTGGGATTCATATATTATTTATGTGAGAATAATATATTATATATATATATATGTGAGATAGGAGATTTCTTTACTTATTTTGTAACTGAGAAGGTTAAGTGGGGGAGATCATCATAGTCTTGTGTAGATAGTTTTGGGTGCAAATATGAAAATTTTTTTTTCTGTTTGTTTATTTAGAAAATTACTTTTAAAAAAGTACGTTAGTGAGAGAATTTTAGTTCTAAAATATGAATTTTGATAGAGAGAGAGAGATCCGCACAAACAGAAAAAGAATCCAATGGCAATTTTGATATAAACTCTAACAGAAGCGTTCTTATAATAAGTTAAGTACATTAATTGCCAACCAAAAGAACGAATAAAAAGTACAACGTGGCGATTATTGAAATCATTTCACTAAGTGATGGGGACAAGAAAAGAGTGATCTGAAAAATGGTAAATATTGAGTTACATTTACTTAGGAGGTTCCTTGAAAAATGCAATTTGGACATTACATTTTTTACAAATAAAATCTTACATCTAAAATAATGATGGTATTTTTACATAAATATAAAATTAATAAAATGAGTGAATTTATTTTTTTGTGAAATATTTTTCATTTTTAATCATCACATATAATTTTATAGGTAACGTTACGTGCAAGTAGCATCGCTCATGTGATTTATTAGTGACGACTTACCACTTCTCATATTTAATTTTTTTCTCTTCAAAAATAAATTAAATTCCCTTTCGAAACTCATTAAACGGACTCTCTTATCAAATATGAACTTTACTAAAACGAAAAGATAGTGAATTCATGTAATAATATCAATACGATAATGATATGTATTCAAAAATTAGTTTAACAATAGTAAAAATTTTATAAGCGACAAAAAAAATGTTAATAGTAGAAATTTATTTTGTCTTATAGTAAAAATTAATTATGGTCTTAACCGTAACAAGTATATCGTTACTTACTTACTTAAATATATACTAATTTATGAAAATAGTAATAAAAAATATTTAAACTAATTAAAACACGTACATATTTTTATTTACGTATTTTATTGTCAGCCGCACGAGTTTGTCAAGGTTATGATAAAGATAAACCCCGTTTGGTTTTTTTATGCCTTCAATATTACGGCATCCCCAAACAATAAACATGATTCGTGACTTTGGCATTAACTAGATCGAGTGGAAAAATGTATGATGATTGATACACAAAAGATTAGGTAAACCATAAATGCTTGTGGGTCTTCATATTTTGAATGGGATATAAATTTAGTTCTTATTAAAATTTTAAAAAAAAAAAGTGACTCTTTCGTGAGTCTACCAACCACCCATCATTGAATCAGGTACAGCGGATGCACGTCACTGGTACAACCGGTTTTTAATTGGTTAATATAATAAAATTACAATTTTATCTATTTTTAATGTGAAAGAATTACGAAAAAATTAGAAAAATGATAAAATTCTAATTAAATAAAGAAAAATATTGCAATAATTTTACATTTATAAATACTACAAGGAACTAAAAAATATAAATATGTCACAAAATAATTATATTTCCACTTATTTTGTTACATTCTAATATTTATAATGCATGCATGCTTCAAGTTTACTTTTTAAATTCTTATTTATTATTACGATTTATCTAAACTTTGATAAATTGTTTCAACTCTTTTTTTCCACTGGCATTTGGTTCTATATTTTTACTCTTTCTATTAAATTCCAACTTTTTTAGGTGGATATTTTAAGTTTACTTTTTATATATTTACATTCTATTAGACTTTATCTATTTTTTTGGTAAGTTGTTACAACTTATTTTTCACCCCTTTTTGGTTTTATATTCTTACTCGTTTTATTGAATTCTAATATTTTGGGTAAATATATCAAGTTTAATTTTTAGATACTTACTTTTGTTAAAATTTATCAAATTCTTTGTCAGTTGTTCCAACTTTTATATTAACTTTTTCAACTCTTTCTCCCACCCTATTTGGTTCTATATTTTTACTTTTTCTATTAAATTCCAATATTTTGAGTGGATACATCAAGTTTAATTTTTAGATACTTACTTTTCGTTAGAATTTATCAAATTTTTCGTAAGTTATTTCAACTTGTGGTTGAGTTTTTAAACTCTTGTTCCCACCATTTCTTGGTTCAATATTTATATTCTTTTCATTGAATTCTAACATTTTGCCTAAATGTTTCAAATTTATTTTTTAGTTCCTCACTTACTGTTGGACTTTATTTGATTCTTAGTAAGTTTTTCCAACTTTTAGGTTAAGTTTTTTAACTCTTGTGTTTCACCATTTTTTGGTTCTATATTCATACTCTTTTCCTTAAATTCTAATATTTTACGTGGATGTTTTAAGTTCATTTTTTTTATCCTTATTTACTGTTGGAATTTATCAAACTATTGGAAGGTACTCACAACTTTTGGATTACGCTCTTCAACTATTATTATTACCACTTTTTAGTTTTATATACCCACTTTTTTTTATTGAATTTCGATATTCTGTGTGGATATTTCAAGTTTATTTTTAAGATTCCTATTTCTCATTGACATTTATCAAATTCTTTGTCAGTTGTTCCAATTTTTATGTTAATTTCTTTAAATTTTTCTCCCACCACATTTTGGTTCTATATTCTTGTTCTTTTTATTGAATCCAATATTTTGGGAGGATACTTCAAGTTCAATTTTTAGATACTTACTTCCTGTTACAATTTATGAAATTCTTCGTAAGTTATTTCAACTTATGATTTCATCTCTTTAACTCTTGTTTCCACTAATTTTTGGTTATATATTCTTACCATTTTAATTGATTATCAACATTTTGTGTGGATGTTTCAAGTTCATTTTTGGATCCCTATTTACTGATGGATTTTATCGAATTCTGAATAAGTCTTTCCAACTTTTAGGTAAGTTTTTCAACTCTTGTTTCCACCATTTGTTAGTTCTATAATCATGCTCTTTTCATTGAATTCCAACATTTTCCATGGATGTTTCAAGTTTATTTTTTGGATTCTTATTTATTGTTGGAACTTGTCAGATAATTGGTAGATACTTACAAGTTTTGGGTTAAATTCTTCAACCATTATTCCCACTACTTTTTGGTTTTATATTCCTATTTTTTTTTCTTAATTCCAACATTATGGTGGATATTTCAAGTTTATTTCTATGATCCCTATTTCTCACTAGAATTTATCAAATTTTTTGTAAGTTGTTTTAACTTTTGGGTTAACCTTTTCAACTCATTTTCCCACCACATTTTGGTTATAAATTCTACTCTTTTTGTTGAATTTCAACATTTAGGGTGAATATTTCAAGTTCATATTTGATATCTTTACTTTTCATTGGAATTTATCAAATTCTTACCAAGTCATTCCAACTTTTGGGTTAAGCTCTTCTACTCTTTTTCCCATAATTTTTTTGGTTCTATATTATCAGTCTTTACATTGCATTCCAATATTTTGTGTGGATGTTCTAAGTTTATTTTTAGCATCCCTACTTTCCATTAATTAATTCCCACTTTATTTCCACAATTTTTTTGTTATATATATATACTAGTTTAAGTGTATTCTAATATTTTATGTGATATTCCATGTTCACTTTATAAATTCTTGCTTTCCGTTATAATTTTTCTAATTTCTTAGTTAATCATTTCCACTTTTTGGTTAAGTTATTCATACTCTTTTACACCTTATAATGGTTTTATGTTCCTATTATTTTCATTATATTCCAACACTATAATTACATATTCTAGGTCCCTTTTTTAACTAATAGTAATATAATTTTTTTAAAATAACAATAATATCAGTAAGGTGAATTATTTTTGAACCCTTACTATTTTAACAAATATCAATTTACCACATAATATTAAAAAGTTTTTATTGTAATAATTTATCATTTTCAACATTTCGGGTCCATAATCTAAGTCCATTTCTTATTTCCATTGTATTGCATAGGTCACTTGAAACCCGCGCACACTAAACCTTCACCAGCCACAAGTCGAGCAGCCGCCGTCTGTCTTCGTTCCATCACCGCCAGCTAGTTTCTGTTAAATTGGGCTATCTACTACTAGATAGAATGTGTTTTTCTTCTCATTTCTCCCCTTATTTACAATACAATGGGAATAAGAAATGTAATTATAACTAATAATAAGACATTGGAGTTACTTGTAGCTATTTTTTTAACTAACTAGCTGGTCAAACTCACGTGAGGGATAAGAGTTAAAAATTATATTTTGCTCTCCCACACCCTACCTTTATTATTTTTATTATGATTATTATTAAAAAATAATGCATACATAGAACATATATACATTCTAATAATAAAAATGCCTAATACTAATAGTAAGTATTATAATTAGTTCAGATTAATCAAATTAATATTGGCTAACAATTATGGTTATTAACAAAATAAAAAATAAAGTTTAATGTTACAATATCATTAACCACGATGCCACTAATAGCAATATATAAAATATATATTACATAAATAAATGTCAATTATAAGTTTTTATAGCGATTGTTGTGACTTGCAAACAATGAATAAATGTAACTATAGAAATAATATAAATAATACTACATGAAGGAATAAATAAAGTAATTAATTTCACAAAAGTATGTAAGAATTAATTTGTATAAGAAATTGTTGGTGAGATTTATTTAAAAATATCAAACATTAGATGCTTTATATTTATATAATATGCAAATATTATTGGTCTAATGTTTTGACTGCACTGAACTATTAAAAAATTAATAAAATATTCCAATATTTTATACAAATATCATTAATATTATAATGTAATATTAAAAGATGAGTTATAATCAATTTTATTAGCTTATATTTAAAAATTATTCGCATTAGTACATAATTATCCTTTATTTTATGTACATTTTCATGTTCTTCACAAAAAAGAAGATTGTATTTTCAGTCTAAATTGAGGGGTCTTTTGGTAGTATTCTATTTTGAATTAATTAGTTTGATATTATATTTAGTTAAAATGAGGGCAGCTGAATGATAATTACCTTTAACAATTGTCTGCTTCACAATTGATTTCATTTCAGTGGTAGATACGTCCCTGGAATAAAAAAATAAAAAATTAATCACAAGCGGCAGCATCGGATACAACGTTGTATTACAGGCGGACCCCTCTTTCATTGGTTATGTTATATTTCGTTAAAAGTTATTTTTTCTTTGTTATAATAATACACTTGGTTTGTTTATTAATAGAACATGTGGACCCAAACAACAATCTTGAGAATATTAATGAAAATAAAATAAATGTTCATTTATTGAAAAATGACAATTATATTTTTATTGGGGTGGGAATATTTCCACCCCATTGTTTGTGTAAACCCACCCCACTTCTAAAAAATATTTATAATAAATGCATATTATTTTTAGTAAATATAAATCAACAAAAATATTTGTATAATTAATCAATTAAATCACTCTGACATTTTTTTACTTATTTTTTTAATTATTAAGGTTGCTTTAACATAAGCTTTATTCAATTATTTTATCTTTATGATATAAAATGACCCAATTACCTGAAGAAATATGTGTTTTTATATGTAATACTTTAGGTACTTAATTTTATGACTTATAATCTAACTTTTCAAATGAAGTCTAATAATTTTCAATAATTTACATGTAAATGATATGAATTTAACAGCTTAATAATTTATATAAGTATTGGCTCATAAAAACATTTTGTTAGTCTAATTAAAGGTTAATAATCATACAAATAAAGTAGAATTGACCATTTGGAAACAATGAATTTTGTATACGATAAAAAAATTTAAGTTAAAGTAAATTTTTGGTGCTTTTACATTTTAAGGATAAAATAATCAATTTAAATTTAAACTAAAACATTCTTAGTTGTTAAATATAATTAAAAAAAAGTTACAAAAATAAATTATGAATTTAAGAAAGATTTAACTGATTAATTCTTCATAATTCTTCTTTATTTGAAATTTTTAAAAATAATGTGAATTTTTTATCATTATTTTTTAGAAGTGGTGTGGATTTATAGATTTTGTGGGGTGGAAATATTGTCACCCTTTTTATTGGGCTATGATACTACTTGTTGTGCATGGAATGTGAAATCAAACACACCAAGTACTCTCATATACACTTTGAAAGAAAAAAAAATAAAAATCTCTCAATTGCACTCACTCTCCAAGTACTCACTATCATAGCAATTCTACAATTGGATTATTATTCTCCCAAATTTTGGGATGCTATGGCTCTCTGAATGCTTCAGTGCTTAAAAGTCTCAAAAGTAGGTAGCATAAGTCCTGCAATTCCACACCCAGTTGAAAAACAAAAAAATACATGCGGCTCCACCTTCAATTTGTCAACTTTACATGACCACCAAATTGAAAAATAAACAAACCACTGAATTTGATCCACTAATCTTGACTTTTCAACTGTCAACAATTTTTTTAAATATAAGCAGCAGCCAAGACATATTTTCTCTCTTATAGCTTATAAATACTTAATTGTTATGAAATTTGATCAACTGTGTACGTGGATGACCATCAACCGGATTAATGTATATAATTCTAAATATTTTATCTCCTGACAAGCAACTTTTAATATTCTTATAATTTTCATTATTTTCTTAATTAAAGATTATTATCCTTATATTTATTCATGTTCTTTACTCACCACTTTATGGTTGTATTAGTACAAAAAGTATTTTCTTCTTATTTGTATATACTTTTTTTTTTTGAAAGGTTCTTATTTGTATACACTTGAAATTGAATAAAATTCATCTCTATACTATTGTATCTATTATTTGCTTTCCATCACTTCCTCTTAATATATTATTATATTTTAAATTAATTAATAATTTAACAAGTTATCTGCATGATCGCTAGCCATAAGTGATCAATTATTCCTCTATAATATTATGGTAAATTATTCATCTTTTGATATTTCTCCCAAATGTATGAATTGAAAATTTCTGATCTTGTCTAAATTCATATTCGTATATTGTTTATATATGTACTCTTAAATTTTTTTTTAAATATTCAATTGATATTATTTTGTATCATTGGTATTAAATTTACCATGCAGTGTGACTAGTAAGAATATAATATTAACGAAAGGAAATCAAATACGCATCCCGAGGATTGCACAATATGTTAAAACGATGATGATGATGATGATGATTCTTTCATTATATGTCCTTGTAGAACAACCAAAAAAATTTTAAGACCTGCCTTCATGATCGAATCCCCTAAGAGTAAAAATTAAGTATCCTCATAAATATAAAAATTATTTGTATCTACCAAAAGATGGAGCAAAAGCTCATATGATATTCTTATTTTAGAGTAAATAAAGAGAAAATCATATCAAGAATGTATACAGAGAAAACATATCATATGTATAAATATTTTATAGCTCAATTATGCGCATGTTGTAGCAACCTAAGATTGTCAATTAAAACTTGAAGCCCTTGTTTCTCTTTATGAACAAAATATTAAAATTTTGTTGCAATGATCAATCTCATCATATTGATTTTTGTACATTGCTTTAGGGAGTGTTTGGCATCCCTCATTATAGTAATGCAATGCAACTCCATGTTTGGTGCAGCAAGTGACTGCATTAACTAATCCTAATTTTTACTCGGGTTTAATAGTTGCCACATTCTTTTTTTAACATTTTAATAATAATAACTAAGTATAACCTTTTAATATAATATAATATAATATTTTTAAATTACAATTTATAATATAAATTACTAAATTTATGATTTATTATTCAATATATTATATTATATTTTAATTTTTTATTATATTGAAAATAGAACTAAATAATGCATTATTTAATTATATTATAATAATTAACATATAAAATTGATTAATATTTAATAAGTTAATATAATGAATAACAAATACTTAAATAATACGTAAAAAAATATAACATAATATTAGATTATTTTTTATTATATTATAGTAGTTAATATGTAAAAATATAATATAATATTACATTATTTAATTATATTGCAATAACTAATATATAAAAATTAATTATTTTTAAATAATTTAATACAACTAATAATAAATATTTAAATATGAATAAATATAGATAATATTAATTTAAAATTAATAATAATATAAGTAATTATATAAAATATTATTATATATACTATAGAACACTTACTTGAATTATTTAGCACAATTTATTTTCTTAGTGAGTATATTATAACAATTGTATTACTTTATTATTTTGTGATTATCTTATGGTACATATAAACTTTTATTTTAATCATCCTAAGATTACTTTTTAACTAATCTTATGGGTTTTAACTATTTATTTATGTTGTTATACTATTTAGAGGTTATTTGATTAAATTATTTGCTTTGATCTTTTTTTCACATGTTATATATTTAGAAAATATTGAAAAATAAATGTTATCTTCAAAAAATTTAAAGCTATGAGTTTCGATTTTTATGAAGAATTATGATATTTTTTAATATTTATGTTAAAAAATTAATACAGTACAGTGCAGCACCAAACATAAGATAACTCGTGTTTGGTTATGAATGTTAATTTAATTTCATATAATTTCATTTCCCCATTCTCATATTTGGTAGTAGATTAGAGTAGGCAGAATGATGATAATGACCTCTTTTTTCTTTAGCATATGTAGTTTTCAAGTAGTAAGATACATGCCCTAGAAGTATTTTATTGACTTTAAAATTTATTTCTTTATTATCACTAGAAGTATTTTATTGACTTTAAAATTTATTTGTTTATTATCACTCATTATCGATAATTAATTGCATTCAACATTGACATTTTTTGTGAATTCTTGACATGATGAAAAAAAGTCTTCCCACCATGAGGTGGAGAGAGTTGTGTATGATAGATGGCATGGTTCTATGACAATGATATGTATTATGTTATTTCATCTATCAATAATTATATAACTTAATTTGCACTCGAAGTTTGAAGGATTATTGTACAATGCATAGTTTATGAAATTTTAGATAAACTTATTGATACAGAGAAACTGATAAAAACCACTTACAAAAAATATCCTAATATGAGCGTATGCATGTCCTCAAGGATAAAATGGTGATATAAATAAATATATAATGCATGTCCTAATATGAGTGTATGCATGTCCTCAAGGATAAAATGGTGATATAAATAAATAAACTTATTGAGGAAGGAGGGGAATGAGAGCAGTAGTTTTTTGGAAGGCTTGATGATGAGTTTGATGTTGTGAAAATTTTAATATACTCGCAAGCGCACAAATCTAAAAATAAAATAGTGACAACGAGATCAATCTCACAGGGATTGTTATAAATTGGAAAGTCTAATTTAAATCTAAAATTAATATTAATTTTAACCTAGTTGACCAAATTGAGTTTTTAAGAAAATTAAACCAATTAAACTAAGAAAGCAATTAAAATAAAAGAGAATTCAATAGGATAGAAATTACCTAGATTTCAGAGTCCACCACTATTCAACTAGTAATTATCTAAATATTCATTAATCCCCAATTTTAGAGTGACAACTCGAAATCAATTTATGTCATTTTATGGATATAACAATTAAGCTCAAGTAATTAAATCTAATGTAGGTTCTTTTTCTACTTAATAGTATGACATCTAAGCTTCCCATGTAAACATATTGAAAAACAAAGAATCAAAGTTTCCCTAAGTACTCTATATAAACAATTTAATGAAAGACATAAAATTAAAGACAATCATATATAAACTTTATAGATCCAAGCATAGATTTAATCGAATATTAATCCTAACAATCAATAATGCATGACAAAATTGATGAAAATTTTTTATTAACATCCAATTAATCATGTGAAATAAAAAACATAATCATCAAAAAACATATATAGGGAATTAATTAAATAAAAAGATAATTATTTCATTGAATAGGATTTCATCCTTAACCTCAGTATAAGAAAATTAGCTAGACATACTTGAATTAAGAAAAACAAAACAAATAAAAACAACCATGGAGAAGCCGAATTGCTGCAGATTTTCTTCTCTGTCTCGCGTTTTCCTCCTCTGGCGGCTCCCTCTCTAAAAGCCAAAACTCCCTTTTATAATCTTTAAAATGGACCCCACCTCTTAAATAGGCTTGACCTTTTACTTGATTTGCTCTCACACACGTCCAGGGCACTTAGAATTGCTAAAGTACACTTTTTTCCAATTATAAAAGCCAAGTGGGGTCCCTTCTTAAAGCTAAAATCAATTTCTCTCTTTTGACTGCATGTGCATGATGAATTAACTTGTTGAATTCGGTTCCTTGGCTTGATTTCCATATGCATGTATGTCTAATTCCTTCCAAAAATCAATTAATCTTTAATGCTTACAAATTGAATTTCTTTATGCTCTTTTATTCATAATCTCCAATTAATTCCCTATTCAATAAAATAATTCAATTAATTAAAAATAACAAATAAATATAACTAACAATTATTTAATTAATGGTAAAATATGTATGTATTATATGCTCATCAAATACCCCCAAACTTAGATTTTGCTAGTTCTCGAGCAAAACTAAAACAAAAAGCAAAAATAAAAATAATGAAACAAAAAGTAAATCATAACTAAACTACTTTCGCAGGTAATCGTGATTGCATTTAGCGTATGCAACAAGCCTTTAAACCCCTAGGCGGCCCTAATGGACGAGTTGTACTCTCGTGAGGGCTTCAGTGATGATACCTACAAACATCATCTTTAAAAATAAAATAAATAAAGAGAACAAAAAAATTTTAAATAAAACATGAAAATAGCCTCAAAGATTGCATAAATTATATAGCTCAAAGAAAATTTCAAATATTGGTAAAGTTCTAACTTTAATTCAATAGTCAATCCCATCTCTCTTTCGATTCTTGTAGTGTGTGTGTGAAATCAATTCAATCAAATCTATTCCAAAATCCTCAATATCAACAGCCTTTGCCTCAAACAAAGAATAGAGTAGGTCAAACTAATCTTATCATCTTGATCTCCAATTTTTTTTTTCTCTCACATGCTTTTATGTTCATTTTCTTTTGATTTTTTTTTAGCACATGCACTTGATTTGATTTTTTTTTTCTTTTTCTCTTTTTTTTTTAACCATAGTCAGGAGCTTTCACTCTACCCCTTAAGGTAGCCTTCTTCTCATGGTAGATTATCCTCTACATACTTGTGGTATATAGGCCCAAATTACTCAAGGATAACTTCACTCTTAAGGGTTATAGGTAGCTATTTCTGACTTTGGCGCCCGTGTATACTATTTTGTATTGTGGAGATAAGAATCAAGACAAACAGTTATTTACTCTATCTAAAATTCTCAACTCAAGCTGCGTCAATCTCAAATTTCAAGTCAAAATTATGAAAGAACTAATATTAGTGCTCATGGTTTAAAGAATCTCAATTAAGAGGAACTAACACAAGAATCAAGTATAAATTAAGACAATATTCAACCCTTTCTAAAAACCATATTAATTGTTAATCAAATTCTTATCATTGGATTTTCACATAAAAACAAAAAAACAACAATATTTTTTTTGAATTTTTGAATTTTTTTTTTAAACAAACAAAGCACACACTATTCCCACCCCCAAACTTATTCAAAACATTGTCTTCAATGTCTCACAAACAAAAGATATGCATGCAAACAAATAAAAGAAAAAAATTAATAATAATAAAAATATAAATAATAAAAAGAAAGTGTGAGAGAACACACCTGAATGGACTGGGAAAGCTTAAAAAAATGACAACTAAAAAGAAAATATTAGAAAAGAAAAACACTAGAACAAAAAAACAAACAAAGAAAAGAAAACCTACTATTAAAATAAAATAAGAGCGCAAAGATGAACTTAATTAATCCTGATAAATAGGATCATCTAAAAGTATCTCCTCAACTTCTGGTGTTCTTAACTCTAAAATTGGTTTTAATTTTTGACCATTGACCTAAATAAATCACCATTTTTAGGATTTTCAATCTCAATTGCCCCATAAGGGAAGACAGTATGAACTATAAAAGGACCAGACCATCGAGAACGTAACTTACCTGGAAAGAGATGCAATCGGGAATTATATAAAAGTAGTTTCTGACTTGGTGTAAAGGCTTTTCTCAAAATGTGTTTGTCATGAAAGACTTTCATTCGCTGTTTATAAATCTTGGCATTCTCATATGCATCATTCCTGATCTCTTCAAGTTCTGCTAGTTGTAATTTTCTCTTGGACCAAGCCTGCTGCTTGTCAAAATTGAATTTCTTGATCACCCAATATGCACGATGCATCATGCATCATCAAGTCTCAAAGACCAATCGTTTCTACTTGGCCTAACTGTTTTCTCTAGAATCTCCTTGATCTCTCTATTAGAAATCTTTACTTGGCCACTGGTTTGAGGATGGTATGAGGTGGCAACCTTATGTGTAATGAAATATTTGTCCAAAAGAGTTTTGAAAGGTTTATTGCAAAAATGGGTACCACTATCACTAATGATTGTTCTAGGGAAACCAAAACGAGATAGATTATTACTCTTCAAGAATTTCACTACAACCCTATGATCATTGGTTTTGCATGGAATAGCTTCAACCCACTTCGACACATAATCTACTACAACCAATATATACTGATAACCAAAAGATGAAGGAAAATGTCCCATAAAATCAATACCTCATACATCGAAGATCTCAACCACAAGAATATGATTGAGTGGCATCATGTTCCTCTTTGAAATGCTACCCATATGTTGGCACCTATCACACAAAGAACAAAAAACATAAGTGTCATGAAAAAAAGTAGGACAATAAAAATCACACTGCAAAATTTTTGTTGCTGTCTTTTTAGCACTAAAGTGGCCTCCACAAGCTTATTCATGGCAAAATGAGATAACACTTTGAATTTCATTATCGGGAACACATCGCCTAATAATCTGATCAGCATAATATTTAAATAAATACGGATCATCCCAAAAGAAGTCTTTCACTTTAGATAAGAACTTTGTTCTATCTTGCTTAGTCCAGTGCTCTGGGATTTGACATGTGACAAGGTAATTAACTATACCAGTAAACCATGGTACAACATTTACACTCATAAGTTGCTCATCTGGGAAAGACTCATTCAAAGGTAAAGATTCTGGAATAAATTTAAGATCAAGGCGAGATACATGATCCGCCACAACATTTTCAAAACCTTTTTTATCTCTAAATTCAATGTCAAATTCTTGTAAAAACAACACCCAATGAATCAATCTTGCCTTAGCATCTTTCTTAGTAAGCAAATATTTTAAAGCAGCATGATCGGTAAAAATAATCACTTTACAACCTATAAGATAAGATCTGAATTTATCAAGTGCAAATACCACAGCTAGCATTTCTTTTTCTGTAGTTGAATAGTTCAACTGTGCATCATTAAGTGTCATACTAGCATAATAAATTACATAAGGCACACGATCAAATCTTTGTCCTAAAACTGCTTTAACAGCATAATCATATGCATCACACATAATTTCAAAAGGCAAATCTCAATTAGGTGGTTGAATGATAGGTGAAGAAGTCAACAATTTCTTAAGCTTTGCAAAGGCATCAAGACAAGATTCATCAAAGATAAAAGGTACATCCTTAATAAGTAAATTGCATAAGGGTCTAGAAATTTTACTAAAATCTTTAATGAATCTTCTATAAAAACCAGCATGTCCAAGGAAAGATTTTACTTCTTTTACGGATTTGGGATATGGAAGATTAGAAATTAAATCCACCTTAACTTTGTTGACTTCTATACATTTACTGGAAATTATATGACCAAGGACAATACCTTGTGTTACCATGAAGTGACACTTTTTTTTCCAATTTATAACCAAGTTCTTTTCTTTACATCAATGCAAAACTAATGTTAGATGCTGCAAACATTCATCAAAAGAATCTCCATAAACAGAAAAATCATCCATGAATACTTCAAGAAATCTTTCAACCATATCAGAAAAAATACTAAGCATGTATCTTTGAAATGTAGCAGGTGTATTGCATAAACCAAATGACATTCTCCTATATGCAAAAGTTCCAAAGGGACAAGTAAAAGTAGTTTTCTCCTGGTCCTCTAGAGCTATAGGGATATGATTATAACCTGAATATCCATATAGAAAACAATAAAAATCATGACCTGCAAGTCTATCAAGCATTTGATCAATAAATGGAAGAGGAAAATGATATTTTCCTGTGAATGAATTCAATTTTTTATAATCAATGCAAACACGTCAACCTGTAGTTACTCTAGTGGGAATTAATTCATTATTAGAATTAGTAACTACTGTAATACCAGATTTCTTAAGAACAACTTGCACAGGGCTAACCCAAGAGCTATCTGAAGTAGGATAAATAATTCTTGCATCTAATAATTTGATTACTTCAGCTCTTACCACTTTTTTCATATTAGGATTTAGCCTACGTTGCATCTCCCTAATAGGTTTATCATTTTCTTCAAGATGAATCTGATGCATGCAATCTACTGGATTAATACCTTTAATATCAGCGATGGTCCATCATATTACCTCCTTATGCTCTTTTAGAATACCTAACAACTTACCTTTTTGCTCAAGATCAAGGGAAGAAGAAATAATAACAGGTAGAGTGTCAGATTCTCCCAAGAATGCATATTCCAGAGTGTCAGGCAGTGCTTTGAGCTCCAATTTTGGTGGCGTCTCTGCAGATGAGCTAATCTTCTTCTCATAATAAGGCAGTGGTTCTGACTTTGTCTTCTATTTAGTTGTGTCCGTACTTTGAGGTGCATCAAGTAAGGCGTTGATTCCCGCAATTGCACTGTCATCATTAAAAGATAAATCAGAATAAGTTAAACATGCCTCTAATGGATCATCAGTGTGATTAGAAATGAATGAATCTTCTACTAATTCCTCTATCATATTTGCTTCGAAAAATTCATCTTCTTCCTGTGGTTGCTTGGTAACATTAAAAATATTCAATTCCATGGTCATATTACCAAAAGATAGTTGCGTATTTCCATTCCTACAATTAATAAGAGCATCAGTTATAGCTAAGAAAGGACGACCTAGAATAACTGGAGTGTGCTTCTTAGGATCCTGTACATGTTGAGTATCAATAACAATAAAATCAACAGGATAATAAAATTTATCAATCTGTATCAACACATCTTCTATAATACCATGAAGTATTTTCATTGACCTATCAACAAGTTGCAAAATAATAGAAGTTGGCTTTAACTCACCTAATCCAAGTTGCAAGTAAACAGAATTAGGCAAGAGATTAATACTAGCACCCAAATCCAATAATGCTTTATCAAAACATTGGTTCCCTATAACACATGAGATAGTATGAGAACCTGGATCCTTAAATTTTTGTGGCATTTTACATTGAAGTAAATTGCTAGTTTGTTCAGTTAAAAATGCTTTTTTGGTGACATGCAAATTTCTCTTTTTAGTGCATAAATCTTTCAAAAACTTGGCATATGAAGGAACTTGCTTAATAGCATCGAGTAAAGGGAAGTTTATACTTACTTGCTTGAAGATTTTCATAATCTCACCTGTTGAAGTCCATTTCTTTACCTTTCTTAACCTTTGAGGAAAATAAGCCTTGGGAATATAAGCTGGCGAGCTACTCTCTTCAGGATCATTTGGTGATGAGTCTTGTGATGGAACTGGATCTGAATAAGTATGCTCATATGTCTTTCGTGTTTGAACCTCCACCTTGTTGTCAAATAATTTTTCTCTTCTCAAGGTCATAACAGATTTTGCTTGTTCATGCTGATGACTTGAACTCGATCCAACTTCGTGCACTCCTTTGGGATTAGGAATTGGTTGACTTGGAAATTTTCATTTTTCTCTCTCCGCTACAGTAGTTGCTAATTGACCCAATTGATGTTCAAGCTTTAGAATAGCTTGAGTGTTTGACTGAAAAGCTTGTTGGGTTGACTGAATGAAACTTTGAAATGTATCCTCTAAAAAAGGCTTTCTTTGTGAGGGTGCAACAAATTGAGACATAGGTTGTTAGGCAAGATGATATACTTGGTTAGAAAGGACAAATTGTTGATTAGGCATGTTAAATTGTTGCCCTCCTTGGTTTGATAAAGGTTGATTTTGTTTCCAAGAAAAATTAGGATGATTCCTCCAATTAGAATTATATGTGGATGAATATGAACTATTGGAGGTTTTCTTATATGATTGTAAGGCATGTACCTGCTCAGAATAAGCATCTAGATAGACTGGTAATGATGGACAATTCTGTGCTATATGAGACAAGTTAGAACAAATAGCACAAACCTCATTAGCTACACTAGGATGATGATTTATGGATTGGTTCATAACTAAGGCATCTACTTTCCTAGAAAGTGTAACTAGAGCGGATTTCATATCTAAATCATCATTAACTTCATATAACCCCTTTCTAGAAACTTGAGATGATTTTTTCCTTTGATTTGAAAAATCCCACTGTTGAGAATTTTCAGAAAGTGAATTGAAGAAATCTCATGTGGCCCCTTCATATAAGTTCAAAAATCTCCCACCATTCATAGACTCTACCATATGACGAGTTGACATGGTTAAACCGTTATAAAAGCATTGTATAAGTCTCCATTTTTCAAAACCATGGTGGGGACACTTGAGGAGTAAATCATTGAATCTTTCCCAACACTCGTAAAATTGCTCACCCTCTCTTTGATAAAAATCACTTATCTCCCTCCTAAGGGCATTTGTTTTAGACATATGGAAAAACTTGGTGAGAAACTTATTACTCAATTCATCCTATATACTAATAGACCCAGCAGGAAGTGAATTCAACCAAACTTTTGCTTTGTCTTTTAATGAGAAAGGGAACATACGAAGCCTAATTGACTCATCATTAAAATTTTGAAAACGAAATGTAGAGCATATGTCAAGAAATTCCTTAATGTGCAAATATGAATTCTCTCTCTCTAACCCATGGAAAGATGGTAAAAGTTAAATGACAGAGGGCTTGAGTTCAAAGTGTGTTGTTGTGGTTTGTGGCAACACAATACAAGATAGTCGGTTGGCTGCAAGTGGTGAAAAATATTCTATAAGGGTTTTCTCTATTTGCGCTGGTGGAAGTATTGGCAATAGTCCATTTGGGTCATCCATCACTTCTAAAGAACTAGTTTGGCCACTATCAATTTTCGACTCTCTTTTAACCAAACGATTTGTTAAATCACGTTCCCAAACACTCATAAACTAACTAGACAAGGAAAGAAAGAAAAATAAAATAAAATAAACCAACAATAATGAGAATAAATGAAATTTAAAAATAAAAGAAATCAAACAATGAATTTAAAGACAAATAAAAGTTTTTTTGTGTTTTTTTCAATTAAAAAAAATAAAAGACAACCTAAATTACAACTACTGGAAAAATCAAATTAATATAAATTAAACCGACTTTCTAGCATAATCCCCGGGAACGGCGATAAAAACTTGTTGTGAAAATTTTAATATACTCGCAAGGGCACGAATCTAGAAATAGAATAGTGATAACGAGGTCGATCTCACAGGAATTGTTATAAATTGGAAAGTCTAATTTAAATCTAAAATTAATATTAATTCTAACCTAGTTGACCAAATTGAGTTTTTAAGAAAATTAAACTAAGAAAGTATTAAAATAAAATAGAATTCAATAGGATAGAAATTATCAGGGTTTCATAATCCACCACTATTCAACTAGTAATTATCTAAATATTCATTAATCCCCAATTTTATAGTGCAACTCGAAATCAATCTATGTCATTTCATGGATATAACAATTAAGCTCAAGTAATTAAATTTAATGTAGGTTCTTTTTCTACTTAATAGTATGACATCTAAGCTTCCCATGTAAACATATTGAAAAACAAAGAGTCAAAGTTTTCCTAAACACTCTATATAAATAATTTAATGAAAGACATAAAATCAAAGACAATCATGTATAAACTTTATAGATCCAAGCATAAATTTAATCGAATATTAATCCTAACAATCAATAATGCATGACAAAATTGATGAAAATTTTTTATTAACATCCAATTAATCATGTGAAATAAAAACTATAATCATCAAAGAACATATATAGGGAATTAATTAAATAAAAAGATAATTATTTCATTGAATATGGTTTCATCCTTAAGCTCAGTATAAGAAAATTAGCTAAACATACTTGAATTGGGAGAAACAAAACAAATAAAAACAACCATAGAGAAGCCAAATTGTTGCAGATTTCTTCTCTGTCTCGCATTTTCCTCCTCTGGCGGCTCCCCTCTCCAAAACCCAAAACTCCCTTTTATAATCTTTAAAATAAACCCCACCTCTTCAATCCTAAAGCCAAAAGGCTTGACCTTTTACTTGATTTGCTCTCACACACATCCTGGGCACTTAGAATTGCTAAATGACTCATTTTTCCAATTATAAAAGTCAAGTGGGGTCCCTTCTTAAAGCTAAAATCAATTCTCTCTTTTGACTGCATGTGCATGATGAATTAACTTATTGAATTCGGTTCCTTGGCTTGATTTCCACATGCATGTATGTCTAATTCCTTCCAAAAATCAATTAATCTTTAATGCTTACAAATTGAACTCTTTTATGCTCTTTTTATCCATAATCTCCAATTAGTTCCCTATTTAATAAAATAATTCAATTAATTAAAAATAACAAATAAATATAACTAACAATTATTTAATTAATGGTAAAATATGTATGTATTATATACTCATCATTTGATAAATTTGACAAGTTTTATGGGACTAAAGTGAAAGAAAATTATGCTTAGGTTGAAAGTTTAAGTGCAAATGGATGCTTTGATTGATTTCAAGATAAAAACTGAGAAATTGGAAGGAGTTATTTAGGATTCTATACAATTTGATCCTAAAGAACAAAAGCATGAAAGCAAGTTGATTTTTAAACTTGTTGTTGATTATTGCTTTCCTTGTTTCTATTTCTCGGTAGTTTGAAAGTAATTCCTTTTCTTAAATTAGCTTTCTTTCTTCATTTTAGTTTATTCAAAATTATTAGTTCTATCAGTAATATGACTTTGTTAATGCAGATTAAGTAGAAGACAACAAAGCAACTGCATATTTTGACGCCAATGGTCTCCTCTTCTTTGCTGATAAGTTAAATGATTTGACAAAATACAAGCTGTATCAGGTGACTTTTGCAGTTTTTGCTTTAATTGTATGTATGGCATTACAACTATACTACTCAACATTCACATCTACAATGGTCATATATTTATGTATCTACAATCCATTCTCATGTTTCTTGCTTTAGAATATGAGTTCTGAAAATATTTTAAGATATACACTCATATTAGTGTACCTATAATCTTCTTTAACTGTTTAGCTTGTAGTGTATACGTGTTAATGCTCTTGGACTACTAAATTGAGATACTATATTAAATTAATATAGTACGAGCATATGAATTTCCAAACGTAATAAATTAACTCTTTCAAAATTTTAGTTTAGCAGATGGTGTTGATTTTTAGGATCTTTCTACTCATATATTCTTTTAAAATTCTGTAAGTCAAGAATTTACAATTAAGTTTGGTGACATTCATTGACTTGATGGGCCACATGAATAGGTTAAATTCCTAGACCTCAAAATTTAGGTCCATCCCTTTAATTTATTTACACTTTTGACAATTTTTATTAATTTGATAGCAATAATTCATTTAGCGCTTGTTGAAAGAAACCATGGGAAGACTAAATGCTTATTTTATGATTTTTATAGTTAATTTATTAAAATGTCATGAAATGAGAAGTGTTGAAAAGTCATGCATGTAGCAATTTTTCAAAAAGCTACCAAACATTTGGAGAAAAAATGGAAAGTTGGCAAATTTGTCAAATTTGCCAAACGGACACCATTGACTATTTTCTTAGGTTAGGTGGAATAGTAAAGGGGTTGTTGTAATAGTGCCATTGTTTTCCCTATAAATAGATGGCACTTCTTCCATTTTTTATCATCCCAAAATTGTTAAACTTATAAGTTTCTAAACTTTTGAGAGAAGTGAGAGAAGTGTGTCTGGGAAATTTATTTTTCCTGCAGAGTGTGAGAGTACTGGGTATATTTGAGTTTCTGGGAAGTAAGATTCACTACTCAAATATTGTACTCTATTAATTGTTAAATAAACAATTATTCTTTCTTGCCTCTGTGGATGTAGGTTTAATTACCGAACAACGTAATTCTTGTGTCTTTTATTTTTCAGTAATTATTTGGTGCACTTGATTCTGCATTCCGCGCACAACAAGTGGTATCAGAGCCGACGGTTCGTACTTGGGGGGATACGGTACTGTTCACGTAAACTGGTATTATTCACGTATACCATACTGTTCACATACGGTACTATTCACGAATACGGTGGAGACGACCATTTGTACTTGAGAGACAATCTATTGTAAGTAGTGTGTATTTTTGCATGTCTTGGAAAGTTCTGTCAAAAAAGGCGATAAGAGTTTATGGATTCTAGTTTTTAATTGGGACCAAGTTCCCGTCCAGTCTCCTGAGAACTTTCCTGATGCATTTATTCACGCGAAATTAACATCATAGAGGTTTTTTTCAAGTGAAAATAATTCATTGAGAAAATTGTAGTATGTGAAACTTCCAAAATTGGAGAAAGACGTACCGAGACTATTTTAGGAGACACTTCAGGTGGGAGACGAGATTTGTCAAATAGCTATTCAGCACCTGTTATATGAGGCCAGAAGATCGATGTTGAAAAGTTTGATGGAAAAATCAACTTCGGCATGTGGAGGCGCGAAGTTATAGATGCCCTTATTCAAATCGATCTCGATGTTGGTCTAAAAAATAAAAGACACTTGTAGGATGAAAAAATTTGGGATCGTATGAACGAGAAAGCTTGTGGTCAAATCAGATCTTGTTTGACCAAGGAGGTGAAATACTTGGTGAAAGATTAGGAGCGTGCGGTGACTTTGTGGCGTACATTGGAGGAGAAATACCTACTGAAAAGTCCTGAAAATCGTCTTCATGCAATGAGCCAAGTATATGGCTTTCGAATAAAGTCTGGGGTGTCAATGCACGATCATGTCTCAAGATTTGAAAAATTACTTGCTGATTTGAAGAATCTTGACGAAGATATTAAGGATGAAGTCAAGGTTATGATTCTATTACACTCACCACCTGAGGAATATAGCCATTTTGTGACTACATTGATATATAGAAAGAGTGTATAGGAAGAGTGTGATCATTTTCAAAGATGTTTGCACACCATTGACTAACTTGAAGATTCTGAATAATGATAAAAATTCTGAACGAACATCGTCTGAAGCTTTGGTGAGAAAAAATTGGGCAATTGAGAAAAAAAAATGTGGTGGAAAGAATTCTCGATCCAAATTGAGAAGTAAAAATTTAGCTCGAGATGACTGTGCCTTTTGTCATAAAAAGAGCCATTGGAGGAAAAATTTTCCAAAGGCTCAAAAGAGAGATGGGAAGAAACCAGCAGCAGCAAACATGGCACAGAAAGATAAGGACTCTGATTATTCACTAAGTATCACTCCTGCAGCATATGTGGCTAGTTCGAGCGAGTGGATACTTGATACTGGAGCAACCTATCATTTGTGTCCTATTAAGGAATGGTTTACTGAATTTTCGTAATCTGGAATCCGGTGCAGTTGTAATGGGGAATGATCAACCTTGTCGCACAATGGGGATAGGAACAATTCGGCTCAAAATGTTTGATGGAATGGTTAGAGAACTCAAAGAAGTTAGATTTGTTCCAACTTTAAAGAAAAATCTAATTTCTGTGGGTGCTTTGGAAGCTAAAGGTTACAAGGTTACCATTGAAGATGGCACAATGAAGTTTACACATGGGGTTATGGTGATTCTGTAAGGGGTTCAGCGTCACAATCTGTACTTATTGAAGGGAGGTACAACTGATAAGCAAATGTTGTTAAGGTGCACAGTGACACCATCAAGTTATGGCATGTACGACTGGGACATACTAGAAAGAAGTCTTTACAAACTCTGATGAGGCATGGACTCTTAAAAGGTACCAAAACATGTAAATTAAATTTTTGTGAGCATTGTGTAGTAGGCAAGAAAACAAGGGTCAAGTTTGGTACAGCTAATCACGATACTCGTGAGATCCTTGAATATGTTCATAGTGATGTATGGGGACCAACCAAGATTGCATCAATTGGTGGAAGCCATTATTTTGTTACATTTGTTGATGATTGTTCTAGACGTGTGTGGGTGTACACCATGTGAGTAAAGGATGAGGTTCTAGAGATTTTCATAAAATGGAATAAATTAATGGAGACTCAAACTGGCAAAAAGATCAAAGTATTACGATCTGATAATGAGGGTGAATATATTTCTGATCCATTCTTGCAACTATGCCAAAACGAGGGTATTAAAAGACATTTCACGGTGAGACATACTCCGCAACAGAACGATGTGACTAAGCATATGAATCGTACTTTACTAGAGAATGTACGATGTGTGTTATCTAATGTTGGTTTAAATAAAAAGTTTTGGGCTGAAACTGTGAGCTACGCAAGTCACTTGGTAAGCCGGTTGCCTTCTGCTGCAATTAGAGGTAAAACTCCTATGGAAATGTGGTCTGGAAAGTATGCACAAGACTGATTCCCTTCGTGTATTCAGGTGTCCAGCTTATTATCATGTCAAATATGGTAAACTGGATCCTCGTGCTAGAAAAGCTATCTTTGTGGGATTCAAATGTAGAGTAAAGGGCTTCAAGCTTTGAGATCTCGAAGATAAAAAGTTTGTGTATAGCAGAGATGTCACATTTGATGAAATTTCAATGATGAAAGTTTCAAGTTCTCAACAGGTGGAAAACAAGACCAAAGAGGTATTGCAATGGGTAGAGTTTGATGCAACTCCATATGTACCAGTTAGTTCTACATCAAAGAAGGGTTCAACTATGGAGGTGATACCTATAGTTGAAGAAGAGGTTGTTTCTTCTGATGTCCCACAAAATGAAGAAGCAATTGATGATGTAGATAATGATGATTTTATAACAAAAAGGAGGCCAAGAAGAGAGATAAAGAAACCCGGATGGCTTACTAAAGATATGGTGGTAGCCTATGCACTTCCATTTATTGATGATGACATCCCTAACACTTTCGGTAAAACATTACGCAGTAGTGAAAGTGATCAGTGGAAGCTAGCCATAGAGGAAGAGATGAAATCTCTCCATCAAAACCAGACTTGGGAACTTGTAAAGTTACCAAAGGGGAAAATGGCTATTGGCAATAAATGAGTCTGCACCAAAAAGTAAGGATCTCCAAATCAAACAACTCCTCAATACAAGGCAAGGCTCGTGGCAAAAGATTTTGCTCAAAAAGAAGATATTGATTATAATGAAGTTTTCTCTCCAGTTGTAAAACATACTTCCATTCGTATCCTACTTGCCTTAGTTGCAGAATATGAATTAGAGTTGGCTCAGTTGGATGTTAAGACGGCGTTCCTATATAAAGATTTGGAGAAGGAAATCTATATGATTCAGGCTTGTGGTTTTAAAGTTGCTGGAAAGGAAAATCGTGTGTGCAGATTGAGTAAATTTTTATACAGATTGAAACTAATTCTTCGAATGCGTTGAGTTTGGAGAATTTTTGAACTATGGTTGACTTGATCCCAAATTTTGGGTACGTAGGCAGTCACAGAGATGCAACCACTTTGGGGATGATGATTGGTTGGTAGTCGACTCAGATTTGGAAAAACTTTCGCCGAGATGGAGAATTGTTGAAAAGTCATGCATGTGGCAATTTTTCAAAGAGCTACCAAACATTTGGAGAAAAAATGAAAAGTTGGCAAATTTGTCAAATTTGCTAAACGGACACCATTGACTATTTGCTTAGGTTAAGTGGAATAGTAAAGGGGTTGGTGCAATAGTGCCATTGTTTTCCCTATAAATAGATGGCACTTCTTCCATTTTTTATCATCTCAAAATTGTTAAGCTTATAAGTTTCTAAACTTTTTAGAGAAGTGAGAGAAGTGTGTCTGTGGAATTTATTTTTCCTGCAGAATGTGAGAGTACTAGGTATATTTGAGTTTCTAGGAAGTAAGATTCGCTACTCAAATATTGTACTCTATTAATTGTTAAATAAACAATTATTCTTTCTTGCCTCCGTGGATGTAGGTTTAATTGCTGAACCACGTAATTCTTGTGTCCTTTATTTTTTAGTAATTATTTGGTGCGTTTGATTCCGCATTCCGCGCACAACAAGAAGTTCAAGCATTTAAATTTAATTTACTTGACATATGATCAGCTTGTTTGAACTCTCTTCATGGCTTAAATTAAAATTACGTTGAGGCTAATTACTTGTACTATTATTTTTGTTTTTATGGTGCCTAGAATTGGTTTTGCTATTGTATTACAAAGAAAACAGCACTCAAAACATGTTTCTTTTTATTTTCTTTTTTATTTCGTTACTTCTTTGCTCTTTATCTTCTTGCTAATTGTTTTTCTGGTTTGTTTTTGTTTTTTTTCCTTTGGTTATAACCAGATATAATTTTTCAAGGCAGCAAGCAAGCATGTTATTGAGTCGAAGATATATTGAAGAGATAAAAGGAATTATCAAATCTTTTTGTATAACTAACTTTTGATATGAAACATTTGTAGAACGTACAATTGTAAAAGAATTATGGATACTATAATTGAAATTGGGGCTTGAAATGATCATTGTAAATATATTTTTTTTAAATTAACATGCTAAAGATGACGGTTATTATGTAAAAACCGTCATTAAAAATCACATTTAATGACAGTTTTTTGGAAAAAAAAAAAACCTTCATTAAAATTCTAGTATATATAGCAAATAATGATTGATTTGTAAAATAATTGTCATTATAAATATACATTCAATGACGGTTTTTGACAAAAAACTGTCATTAAAACTTATGTACATATGATATATAATGATCGTTTATTAAAATAACCGTCATACATTTAATGACAGTTTTTAAATCGTTATAAAAGATATGTCCCTTTTAACATCACTGCCTAAGATGACGGTTTAAAACCGTCATTAAAAACTAATTTTGTAGTAGTGTTAGTAAGGTTTTAATGAGGTAACTTTACACCTTCTTAAGATATAGATGAATAGCATACTCCTTTTTCTTTGTTATTTTACTAGCAACAGTTTTAACAAGACATATGTCCTATGAAATATGATTCATCAACCATATAAATGCATGTAACTTTAGACATTTTATCTCCCCACAAGCAACCTTTAGTCTTATAACTCCCATTATCTCCTTAATTTAATGATTATTTTATCTTATGTTTTTTATCTATTACGTCGCCACTTTATGGTCGTATCACTATAAAAGAAGGCATTAACTCCTTATTTGTATATATTTGAGATAGAATAAAATTTCTTTTTAGACTATTATATCTCTTATTTCTTGTCTCTCACTTTCTCTTATTATATTATTGTGTTCCAAATTGGTAAATAATTTAACACTAAATACCCACTCAAGTAATTTGTGATGCTATTGCAAAGTTTGCAAATAATAGATATATAATTCGATTTTGTATGCATAATTAGCCTAGGTGATGCTAAGTAACGTTATATAACTTATATTAACTCAAAGGTTATGTTCAATAACTCAAATGTTGTTAAATTATTAACAAGGTTTAAATTATTGGGTGAAACTCTTGAGTTGGATGTAAATTGCATGTAATATAACTTGGCCACACCCATTTAGCTAATATGAACCTTAACCTATTTCTAGGACAATCAAGCCCTCTTTGATCTTAAAGAGATGTTTGATATTGAGGTACCATAGTTTTTAAGTTATAGTTACTGTAGAGAAAGAAAAAAGAGGTAATTATGAAATAAATATTAATAATATATAGAAAAATATCATATTATATGTTTTTATTATATAAGTGGGAAATCAAATTAATTAGGCTTCCAAATTGTAGTAGATAGTGTTTATTAAATACTTTAGTGTTACACCTTCTAAAATACAACTACTCAATCTTGATAACAAATAGATGCAATTTCTAAATAATTTATTTTTAGAAATTTTAAATTTTAACACTAAATTCCGAGCTTTTAGCCTTTTAGATTAAGAAATAGGGGCAAATATCTGAAAAAAAACATGGCCTACGGTAAAAAAAATATGGTCAATCAGCTATAGTTGATCATTAGAGTATGCCTTTTGACACTACTCAAAATTTCTCTTAAAATTTTCTTTTAATTGAAATTATGTAACTTAACATAAATTAATTCATTTTTTGTTATGAATGAAAATTCAATAAAACATTTAAATAAAATTATTCTTTTAATAAAGTTTTTTACACCCATCCTATATCATAATTTATATTTAGATCTTAAATTTTAATCAAAAGTTTTTTTTGAAAAAATTATAAGAGTTATAAAGATAGAAATTAAATAATAAGAAAAAATATTTTAAAAGAAAAATATTTTATAATTTTATGCAATTTTTAAAATAATTTTTTTTAATAAAACTTTGTGAAAAGATGGTTGATTTTAACATGTGCATTGATATTTAATCAATAAAATAAAGGGTATCTTAAGAAAAAATTCAACTGGGGTGTTATAAGGATATTAGATGGGTGTTAAAAGCTCACTCTTAGCAGAACACGAGGAAATGTTAGCCCAACCACTAGGGGGCCAGGCTGCCAGCCTCATTCCCAGTGAAACTGAAAAAAAAAATCTAGAATTCTCGGATTACGGCATCCATGCTCATCCAAATACCAATGTTATGTTTGATTAATCAATTTGTTGTATAAGCAATCCTTTCCAACCATTTGTTTTCATATTTTATATGATAATACAATATATACAATATGAGTATTAATAAATACAACTCAACTCTATTGAAGTTTAAAGTCCAACCCAATGCCGATACCTATCTTATAATATGTTTACTTGTGGGTTTGGAGAATGAAAATGAAGGAATAAGAATGAAACATATGTTTACTTCGCAAAATATAATTTAAGAATGGGAATAAAATGTGTGAGTTCCACACAATTTAGAAATAAAGAATGAGAATCTCATTCCCATGAGGGGGTTGAGAATGAAAATGTAGAAATGAGAATGAAACATAAATTTACTTTTTATCCTTTTAATTTTTTCATATTTTCTAAATTACCCTTGTTTAAATCACAAATAATTTTATTATTTTAAATGTCATTAATAATGATTATTATTATATTATTATTAAATTTTATTAACTTTATAATTTTAGTTATTATTAATTATCATTATTTTCATTAATATTATCATTATCAACAATAAAAATAATGATAAAAATAATAATTAATTTATCATTATTAACAATATTATCCTTATCGTATTATTATTATTACTAAAATTAAATTTTATTAAATTTATTATTTTAGTTATTATTAATTATCATAATTTTCATTAATATTATCATTATTAACAAGAAAAATAATGATAAAAATAATAATTCATAAAAATAATTAATTTATCATTATTAACAATATTATCCTTATCGTGTTATTATTATCATTACTAAAATTAAATTTTATTAACTTTATTATCTTAGTTATTATTAATTATTGTTCTTATTATTTTTATTAATATTATCATTATTAACATTCATCATTATTATTATTAAAAATAATTATAACAATAATTAATAATAACTTAAATAATAAAGTTAATATACCATTTAATTTTAGTATAATAATAATAAATGTTAATAATGATAAATTAATAAAAATAATATTAACAATAATTAATAGTAACTAAAATAATATAATATAATAATAATAATAAATAAATGTTAATAATGATAATATTAATAAAAATATATTAACAGTAATTAATAATAACTAAATATAAAGTTAATAAAATTATAATATAATATAAATTTTAATAATGATTATATAAAAATAATAATAACAATAATTAATAATAACTAAAATAAAAAAGTTAATAAAATTTAATAATAAATAATAATAAATGTTAATAATGATAATATTAATAACAATAATTAATAATAACTAAAATAATAAAGTTAATAAAATTTTATAATAATAATAATAATTTATTATTTTAGTTATTATTAATTAATATTATTATTATTAAATTTTATTAACTTTATTATTTTAGTTATTATTAATTATTGTTTACTTATTTTTATTAATAATAATAAAAAACAATAATGATAATATTGTTAATAATGATAAATTAATTATTTTTATTAATTATTAATACTATGGGTATTTTGGTAAATTGATTCTCATTCCCATTTTTCATTCTTATTTATTTTGCCAAGTAAACACATCAATATCATTCCAGCACATTCTCATTCTCATTTATTTTTGTCAAGTAAACATTGAAATCTCATTCTCATTCCTCATTATCATTTGAGTCCATTCTCATTCCACCCCATTCACATTCTCATGAAATAAATGCACCATTAATGTATTAAAGTTGACGTTTAACAAAGAAATTTAAAATTTAAAATTTAAATAAATACACTAACAACTTATTAGTTGAGTTGGTTAATATATTCTCTCTTTATAGATTGAAACTATTGAAATTACTTATAAATATACGAATGAAAAAATAAGGTGTCCATCAACTCAACTAAGGAGTTGTTGGCATTCATTTTAAATTAATTAATTTTTTTGTTTTTATTATAGTTAAAAATAATGTATATGTGTGTATATTCAAATCCATTCTAATTTTAGAAAAATTATGAGAAATCCACCAAAAAAAAAAGCTATAGCAAATTTTCAAGAAGAATATTCCCACAAGCAACTAGAAAGACAAAAGACTTGAAACATTATCTCAAAGTTGAAAAATCGAGGTGAGAATCAATCAGTGTATAACTCATTTACAATATCAACAATTGGAGATCAATTAATAGTATGAGTTTCATACCCAAAAAAAAAATGTAGTCTAGTAATAAGTTGTTTACCCATTTTTACAACATTCCCCTAGTAGTTGAGTGGTAAAAACCATTTCTTCCCAATTCTCACCTATCCCTGGAGAACCCTTCCTTTCTAAAATTTGACGATTGTAGTATATATATATAGTGAATTAATTAGTGCTCTCCTTCCAAATTATAGTCTGTCTATTTCAAATCTAGAATTTTAAAGAGTATAACTAGATCAATCATTATAATACAAAAGTTTTGTACCAGTTGGAAAAATATATTAACTTTCATGGCAAATTACTTCAAAAGAGTCAAGGAGAATCCCAATTGAACATCGAATGTTATGTGTATTTTGCATGAAGGCACCTTTTGTTGATATGATCAGAGCATGAATTCTTCTTCATGTGCCTACTTCAATGTTATCAGTTTGTTCATTTATTTATTGTAGTGGATGATTGTAAATTGGTATGAGTAATGTGTGTTGTCTTTGTTGGACTATAATTTAGGTTGTAAAGACATTTTATTTTTTAATCTAGAATCCTAAATTTATTGATAGAGTGGGCAAAAACGCTTGGGCTAGCTTGATCCAAGTTTGCGGGTTTTAAACTCGGCCAGCATCATGAGACCATGAATATGAGTAAAAAAATTTAAAAATCAGCTGTGAATGGCCTAATTAAGAGTTTATGAAAAAAGTTTGAGTTTTAAAATTTATTAATTAATTTATAATTTATAAGCATTTATAGTTTATTACGTCGTGATGTTAGTATTTTAGGTAATGAACTATTGATTTATTATGCATTGGATAATAATATTTAATTTAAGTTTTTTTTACTTTTAGCTTTATTAAAAATTTATTTAAAAAATCAATGGAAGCCCAAACTTGGTCCAGGCCAGTTTAGATCTCGGATGGGTTTTTTTTATCTTGAATAGGTTTTTAGAGGACTGAGCTTCCTGGACTTAGCAGTTAGCATCCCTTTTTGTCAAAGTTCGGAAAAACTAATTGATCGTATGTAATAACTATGAAAATTATTCAACTATATAATTTAATAGCCTAATGATATTATACTATCAAAACACATGTTTTTATAGCTTTATTGGATTATAATAAAATCCGGGATCTGACCAAATTTACAAATATATGTAATCTCATTAACTGAATGCTTAGTTTAATTTAAGTAAAATATGAAATTGATAGGTTAAATGCATAACTTGTAAATAATTTATATGCGCTTCAATGATTGGCTTAGTTGGATAGTCATGATGGTATCATGATTCATGATATTTGCGACTATACAAACCTCTCATGAAATATTATATCCTAAAAAAAAAAAAAAATCCAACTTGACAACTTAATTGAAAAAATTATTCCCAGTCATTTCAGGAGCATCACTGAGATTCCATCAAACAAAAATAAATTCTCTCAAAGAAAAAGCTATTTTAAAAGATAAATATGTATTTGCAAAAAGTATTTTATTTTTAAAATACGAGTTTTAACAAATACTTGGACACATTCATAAATTCATAGTCTAAAAATAAAAAATAATAATAATTAAATCAAATAATTGAACCGTTGACATTGACATAATGTTGTGCATAAGCATGGTAGTTCCTGCATAATTATCATTCATATTAAAATATTTACAAAACCCCAATCACGCTTTTGCTTTGCAAGTTGTTTATTTGTGTTGATAGTCTTTCAATCATCATTGATATGCTTACAAATTTTATGCTAATTAGATTAGACGACAGAGAATCCCAAGTGCTTTCATGTGAAATTTTATAATAAAATAAAAAAAAAAAAGTACCCAAAAAGAAGCACAGCTGTAGAGTTAGCCGTTACACGATCCTCTTTGTTCATTTTATAGTTGTTTTTTTTTTTAAATTAATTTAATGAATTTTTGTACTATATTTGTTATATCACTCTTGTTTAATTATAAGTATTATATATATATATAGATGCTCTGTCAGTAGGAGCAATGTCAACATAGCTGGCTGGTGAGGATAACTACTACCCCCACAACTTTGAATCTCTTTTATACTCTCTCTTTATTGTAACTTGTATAATTTTTTTTTTAAATATTGATTACACATTTGCATTACATAAATATTTATAATTATTTTAATATAATTGAGACTTATATTATTATATTAATTAATATTTATATTATTACATTAATTCTATAAAGTATATGTCCAGATATATAATCCTTAATTACTGTATTACACATATATTTATAACTATTCTAATATAACTGGAACTTATATTATTACATTAATTTTATGAAATACATGTCCAGAATATTTGCAATTGCTTACAACTGCTCTAAATAACTAGGACTTAGATTATTACATTAATTTTTTGGTACTTATATTATTACATTATTACATTAATTTTATGGTACTTATATTATTATATTATTACATTAATTCTATGAAATACATGTTTATTCATATGACTCTCTCTATGAAGTATATGTCCAAAATATTTACAACTTATATTAATTCTATGAGGTATTCATATGACCCTCACATATCAAGGATATCTCTACTTCACTTCCTATTTCGCAAGAGAAAAAAACTTACGAATTAACTCTACATAATTTTTTACTTAATTAAAGAAGACTGAACATATGAAAACTTAAATCACTATTCTTATAGTCCTGCTTAACTTTGAGAATAATAGTTCATCACTAGACCAAAACACAAGTGGCGTACACTCTTTATACTCTTTAAAGTTAGGTTTACATAATTTAACTTTATTTAGTCACTTCATAAATTTGTTAATGGATAAATTGGCGGCTAAAAATTCCAAAGTAAATTATCTTCTATGTTTATTGGATTTAATGGGATAAGCGTTTGAAAAGAAATTTCTTAGTCAATACTTCTTCACGTCTAATTATCTATAATCGTATTATGTTCTCTTAACTACGTTATCGTATGTGTAATATGAATATCAAACCCCAAAATTAATTGAATCTATTTTCGTATATTTAGAATAAAATGAATATTTACAATACACAATAGAGAATTCAAATGGGTCGAGAAAGTATACATAACTCAATTTATTGAAGTATTTGAAGACATTTATTTTTACTTAAGATCATGTAGCACAGATTTCTTTAAATTATTTTTATAATCCAAGCTGCTGTTTATTAGAAAAAGATTACCATCTTTCCATAAAAATATTTTCAGATATACTATGTATGTTCAGATGTAAAATAAATTCAATTAAAATAAAAAATTTTCCACAGTAGAGTCGCTAAGCGGGTCTTTAACATAAGCGATGATGTTAGTGTGAACGAAGATGAGTGATCTGTTACAGCCAAAATGGCCTGTACAGGCCAACACACGAATATAAAACCATCTTCTCTCTCAACTTGCAGTATCAGACAAGTATATATTGTACTGCTTTACAGCCCACACAAAATACCAATATTTAATTTATTTAATTTTTTTTAAAAATAAAATAAAATACCCTTTTATTTTTCATTCACTTTTCTTGCCGCAAACAATCGTCTTCAAATTCTCCAATTTTTTTTATTTTTTTTATTTTGCCCCCTTGTAGATGGGCTCCTTTTTCTTTCCCATATAATTCTTGGGTTCCATTAATTTATTTGTAAAGCTTTTATAATTTTGTTTTTGTTGGTGAATAATGGTTTGGTAGAGAGAGTGAGTGAGCGAGCGATTGAGTGTGTATTTGTGTGTGTGTGTTGTCGGCGCAAGGTCGCTTTCTGTCGGCATTGTCTGTATCCAACGATGATAGTGCAAGCATTAGAGAGAGAAGGGTTTTAATTTTGATTTCTGATTAAATTTTTATTGTATTAAAAAAAAAAAAAAGTGATGCTTCTGGGGATTCTTAAATTCATATGTTGTTGCTGTCTGAAGTTGTCCTTGTGTTGTGTTTTGTTCCATTTTTTATTGATTTGGACTGGCATGAAGAAGAACTGGTCGTGATCAGCACTGGGTTTGCATTGCTTTTTATGCCAAAAGTGTTTCTTTTTTGAGTTTTTATTGTTTCTATATTTCGGGTATTGTTTGGTTTTTACTTTGCTTGGGATAAGGGGGATTGTTTCATTTTCAATGTGGGAAAGTGGCTGAGTTTTGATGTCGTTTATAGTATATTAGGGAATTGATTTTGCTTGTGCATTTTGCAAATGAAGTTAAGGTTTCTGGAGATCTGGCTGCATTATTTCTCTGGGAATACAGGTTTGGACCCTTATTGATAATAATATATGTGTGTGCTTTTTGAGTTTTGATACTCATAGCCTTATATTGCCAAATTGACTTTAGTGAATGATCGGCTTCCGAAGAATTAGCCAGAAAGAAGATATGAACATTTCTATGAAATGCATGTTCAATTTGATGCATGGCTTGTGGATGGGGTTCAAGTTAGAGGTGGATATTGCTGTTTTGAATCTTTTTCTTTGTCCATAGGGATTAGAAGTCTTTGGTGTCAAAGAATTATCAGTTCTTGCATCAAATGTTACCACTCAGTGCCATCTTCATATGATACTATTTGCATGAATGTCCCTTGATTTTTGTGTGTGTTCATTTTATTTTTATTTTTTAGTTTTTTTAGCCAATAGATTGATCTTACCAGCTTGGTTTCTTTTGTACAGGTTCGATGTATAGTACTTTGAATCCCAATTATACTTTACCTCGTAGATAAAGTGGTTCCTGTACCAAATGTCAGTGACTCTTGCAGCAATATTTGGAGCTGCTGCAGGAGCTGTGGCATTGATGGGAATAATTTTCTTTCTTAGTTGGTTCTGCTTGTATCGAAATCGGAGTGTTTCCAGAACTTCTGAGACAGGGTCTTCAGAGCCATCTGTTCCAGGTAACATTTGCATCATCAGTATTTCAAAGAAGTTTTCAAGGTAACAAATTTAATTTATAGAAACATGTGATGAAGGCTTGTTGTGATAACCTGCAGCGGGAAGAAATGTCGGGATCGAGTTATCAATTCGAGAAGCTAGGCGATTTCAGATGGAAGAGTTGTCTTTGGCCACCAAAAACTTTAGTGATAAAAACTTGATTGGAGAAGGAAAGTTTGGGGAGGTATACAAGGGATTGCTTCAAGATGGGATGCTTGTAGCCATCAAAAAGCGACCTGGAGCACCTACTCAGGAATTTATTGATGAGGTAATTATTACTTTCCTCACTCACATCTAAAGAAGGCTGGATGAGATGCTTTGGAAGTCAAAAGTTTACATTGAGTGCAAATCTTCCATTTTCTTCCAAGTAATCATAATTACAATGTTGGTAACAACAACCATAAATGGCCTTAAAATGGATGCCGTCAATTTTCCATGGCTTCTTATTTTTCCTTCAAGTTACCTAATTTTATTTTCAAAATACCTATGCAATGTGATAGAGATCACATTGCGGTCTAAACAAATTTTTAGAATGACCTTTAATTTAAGATAGTTTAATTCAAACTGTATCTCACTTCTTTGTTTCAAATATAATGTGGATAAGCTTGCACTGATCGTACTGTGCACATGTTTTCTTATTTTTGTTTTTGATCATTGAAGTTATTATGATGTTTGTTTCTTAACTTTAGCTTATGACTCAAGCAGAATAAGCGTCATCTAAGTTATTAGCTTTCAGAATGTTGGTTAATCCTCTGTTATTCGCAATCGTGTCCTTTATACTTGTTATAAATATGCTTTAGAAACCATGTGATGGTTTGGATTATTTTCCTTTGTTTTCCTAGTAGTGTCTTCCACCATGTAAGCATATTTGCTTTGGCATTCATCATTGTTTGCTCTCATGGGACAGATTTTTACTCTCAGGTACGCTTCCTTGCATCTATTCAACATCGGAATCTTGTCACTCTTCTGGGTTACTGTCAAGAAAATAATTTACAATTTCTTATATACGAGTATATACCCAATGGCAGTGTTTCCATTCACCTGTATGGTAACTCTCTATCCACTCAAAAATTTGCTTTTATGAGCATACTATTCTATGGTATAGAGCTGAAACTATCTTAATACTCCCTCTCACCCAAACGCACGGGAATTCATCTTTCCTTCTGGACACCATTGAGTGGATAATTATGTAAGATGGCTCATGATAGTTTTCTCTTTCTCCCCTCAGGACCCAGTCAAGTTTCCGACAGAAGCTAGAGTTCAAGCATAGACTTTCAATAGCTCTCGGGGCAGCTAAAGGTGATCCTCTGCAAAGTCAGTGAGCATTTGTGGCTTTCCTGGTATCAGTTTTTCTTTTCTTTAGATAAACTATCCGCATATCAGTATGGGTCCAACAAAATTATTTTGTAAGCTTCCTTGAAACATCAAACTATTCAAAAGTCCCACCTTTATGCGCAAAGGTCTTGAGGCTGTTTATAAGGTATCTCAAAGATTTGCTTCTCTGATTTTTATGCAGCAGCGCAGCCTCATTAAACATGTTTTTGTGCAGGTCTGGCTCATCTTCACTCCCTGAGTCCACGTGTAGTACATAAGGATTTTAAAACAGCAAATGTTCTTGTTGATGAAAATTTCATAGCTAAGGTTGCAGATGCAGGACTTCGTAATTTTCTAGGGAGAACCGATGTTGCAGGGCCATCCTCACAAGTGACAGCAGATGAGATATTTCTTGCTCCAGAGTATTACTCTTTGGGCTGCTTTCTTTATTGTGACCATTCAGGCAATATGTTATCTATCACTTTTCTTATTTTCTGTTCACTATGTAGGGTGAAAGAGTTCAGAAGATTTTCAGAAAAAAGTGATGTGTATAGTTTTGGGGTTTTTCTTTTGGAGCTAGTAAGCGGGCGAGAAGCATCATCTTCACCGTCTCCAGATTCCAGTCAGGACCTGGTTGAATTGGTATGTGATCAACTTAGTTTTAGGTCATAATATTCACCACAGATGTGTCAAGCACTAGACCTTATGCATTCTACGTTTCTAAATCATTTGCTTATGATTAGATGATAAAGTGTGTGGGTAAAGAGAGGTAATGGCGATTCATTTTAGGCTATTGAGAGGATTGATTGAAGCCATACGCAACTTCATGTGTGCATGTAATGTTCTTAGGAATAAAAGGTTTGCGCAAATGTATCATCCCTCTCTGTTTATTTGAATGTGTGCACGTTTTCATCATGGTTTCTAGTACACTTGCTGCGCTGCTATGTAATTCAACGTAGATTCAACTGGCTGTCTGGAATTAAAAAAATTGAAAATTGTTTATTGCTTTTGCTTAAAAGGTGCAAAACAGTCGAGATTTTAGCAATCTTTTGAAAATCCTCGATGAGAGATTGTGGGGCACCTTCACCAATGAAGGTATGGAAGAGTTCATACAGTTGATACTCCGATGTCTGGATCCTTCAAGTGAGAGGCGACCTTCTATGAGCGATGTAGTAACGGAACTGGATCGGACGCTTGATAAAGAGATGAACTTGACGACAGTAATGGGGGAAGGAACCCCAACAGTGACCCTCGGAAGCCAGCTATTCAGAGCCACAAAATAAAAAATTAAAAAAAGAAAAGGAACTTGTTTGCTCTATTGAGCTTGATTCTTGTGAAATACATATTTTCTTTTTCCACTTTTCCTTCCTCAGTGTTTTCTAATTTTGTTTTTCATTTTTTCCCTTGAAAACATGAGAGAAGAGGTTCAGCTGTTTGATAAGCTTTAAGTGTAAAAAGAACAGCTGCAGTATTTATTCATTTCCCCCCCCCCCCCCCCCCCCCCCATTATAAATGTATGAAAATTCTTGTTGTAAAACCATAATTTGTTGTTAATATAAAATAAAGGTTAGAGTTGGTGTGATTCTACTTACTTTGATGCCTTCATGGTATTTCAGGTTCATTTGCTCCCCATTCTTTTTGTTTCCCCAAAACTTATTTGAATATTTATAACTAGTAAGATTCAGCATGGTTTATGATCCCATCTCATTGTTATCAGAAAATGACTGGGCCATTATTAACAAAATTGCAGCTGCCCCATTGTGTAGTACCCAAAAAGTACAATGATGTGAAACATGTAGTGTGACTAAAAAAGTAAGATCTATTCTACAGTGCATCCGCTCTATCAATACAATACGTTTTTTTATAATATTTTAGAATACTTTCTAAGGTTGTCTTTGTACATATCAAATAATGTGTTATATCCTCACATTTACGAATGGGAATTTAAATCTGTGTCTATATTTTTTGGAAGCAGCTCTTGTGTGCTCAGCAGCCCTTGTGTGTTCAATCATCTCCAATCTCAATTGGGCCAACCCAACAAACAATTAGGATCCGTTTGTTCCAAGAGTAAGCCTTTTAACACCCCCTTAACAACTCTGATTAAAATTACCTAAATAACTAAATAGAATTTATTCATTTCTTATTTTTTGAATGAAAATTAAATAAAACACTTAAATGAATTATTCTCCTAACAAAAATTTTACACCCATGTTATTTCGCAGTTATATTTTTATTTTAAATAAAAATAACTTTTTAAAAAAATTATAAGATTTAGACTTATGAAAATATAAACTGTATATTGAGAAGAAAATAACTTCAGATTTCAGATTTATATGAATTTTACAAATAAAATCTTTAAAAGTATATTTATGTAGGATAGATAATTTTCGTAGAAAATGATTAATTTTGTGATATAGATTAATCTTTTATAAATTAAATTAGGAATATTTTGAGAAATAGAATTTAAAATTAAAGATTATTTTAGACTTTTTAGTGGGGGCGCTAAAATCTTCACTCTTGTCTTGTACCAAATGGGTGTCTGGGTAGTATTTTCGAGAAGTCAAATTGGAACATCTTTTGACCTACGAAAGTGTTAAAAACTTAAAAGAGTGATGATAGAATTTTAAATTTTTATATAAATTTATCTTTATATAAATTGACGTGACATTAATTTATTAGTTGAATAAAAATATAAAATAATAAAAATAAATAATGTGAACTAAGTGATATTTAATTCAACTAATTTTATCATACCATATAATTTTAACAAAATAAATTTATATAAAAATTTATAACTCTATCATTACTCAAATTTAAAACCACACCATGAGATTTCTTGCAAGTACCAAAAAATTCTTGTCTCTTATAAATTTCTTCATAATGTACAAATAATTACACAAGCAAGTAAAAAGGCATTTTTTTTTTTTTTGGTGGGTCTGGAGAATTGTTGATCTCTTTTTTGACTGTTTTGACTTCGAAAAATTTAGTGACGGCCAACGACCAATATCCGTGAGACATTGAGAACACGCACAGAGCAAAACCACAGCAGCTCGCAATGCTACAGTGCCTTTCCACTAAATCGCCATCAGCAACCTCATCAATACCAGCTTCGCCGCCAGCGATCGACATTAATGGTTACCCTCCGGGCTCCCAAGGTAACGGCATCGTTATCATAGACTGGCTGCTTCTGTGTATGTCATATGTTCGTATAAATGAGTGAGTGAATTATGCTAAAGCCGTGAACTGTGATTTGAAATTCATCCCTTCTGGGGCTGTTATATTATTGAAGTAACTAGAAGTGGGTGGTTAACAATAGCCTCTATTCTGAAGGTAGGCGACAGGAATGGGGATTTTAATGGGGGCTCATTTTGTCTGTTGTGCAGCAGAAGCATTGAATTCAATGATCACTTATGTTTTACTTTTGGTTCTTGGCTGTTAATTTTTCGTAATTTTTATATGATATAGCAAAATGGGTAGTATTAGGATTTAATTCGGCAAAGAATAGGCTTAGGGGTGAATTTTTACTGTTTGTTTTGATGAAGGTTGAGTGGTTTTCTCTTGTTAATTTGACTCAAGAAGAGAAATAGGGGACTACAATAAAGCAAATGTAGACCTTAGCCAGAATTGGGACATTGGTTTGCAGCCGATGAGTCATTGGAAATCTTTTATAATATTGGGTTTCATTTTGTTGTCGTTTCTCAAAAAACTTTGTTTTTCTAGGCCGTGATTTCGTGTATCTTATGGAAAATGAATGAAAATTATTTCACTGAAACATAATTAATTTTATTTTTATTTTTTTGTCTTGGTGGTGGCAGGGAATTCAACAGAGGGTTCCCCAGGTGCAAGCATTGAGCCGAGCCCCAATCTTACTCAGGAATACTCTAACACTGTCCAGACCAATTCCTACAATGAGATGTGGTCGAAGATTCATGTTCTTGACCCCAACAACATCAACCACCACAACCACGACCATGACGAAGTCCAAATGCAGATTGAACATATAAATGGAAATGAGGATTCACACCAGCTGCTTGTTTCACAAGTTCTCCAGCCCAACAGAGAGTGCGTAGATGAGGCTCTTCGCCATGCTCGACCTAATACCCTGACCCGCCTTGTCTCTACCTACTTTGACCATAGTGAGAACACCACCAACCTCTGCCTCCTCCTCCACCAAAGCATTTACCGTGCCCGTGAGCTCTATGCTGCTCTCTATGAGCTCTTTGACATTTTCCCCTCTGACCATCACTCCCTGTCTCAATTACAGTGCGACAAGGCTTTTGAAGTCTTCCTCCAATTTGATAGTATTGACAACCCATTTCCCTGTCCTAACTCCCACAACTTCCATGAAATGCGCCGTTGCTTTTCTGAGTTGAAACAACAACTTGACCGTAAACTCCGAAAGTCTCACTCCAGAGTTCGTTTTTTCAGTCGTGCCACCAGTGGTTCCACTCTTTGTGTCATTGGTACTGCTGTGGCAGTTACTATAGCTGCTGCGGCTGTAGCTACTCATGCTCTTGTTGCCATTGTTGCTGCTCCCTTCTGTACTGCTTATTTTTCTCCTGGTCTTGCTAAAAAACAACTTGCCCATGTGGCACAACTTGATGCTGCTAAGAAGGGTATTTACGTGTTAAACAATGATCTTGACACTATTGACCGGCTTGTTGCTCGATTGTATACTGCTGTTGAGGGAGACAAGCAGCTTGTGAGGTTTGGATTGGAGAGGGGTAGAGACAAGCATTCAATTCAAGAGGTGGTGAAACAACTGCGAAGGAACCAACAGAATTTTACAGACCAGCTCAAGGATCTTGAGGAACATATATGCCTTTGCTTCAACACCGTGAACAGGGCAAGGTCGTTACTCCTCCAAGAGATCCATCTTCACCAAAATTGAAGTTCCTAGCCAATTCTGGTGACAATTTTCCTATATATATATACACATATATATATATTCTCATTATGAAGAATTCCTTAACCCAGCCAAATTTACATGCTTCCCTAACTTGACAAAGGAATAAAACCTTTGCCCCTTTTTTTGAAATGGGGCTTTGGGCACTGTGTAATTTGTATATAAATCAGGCTGATGATACTAAAATCTTCAATTGAGAACAGCTGGTTCATTCTTCTACCGTCCCTCACTGTCTCCAAAAAATTTACCAAATTGTATTCGACTTATAAAGCTGATTTAATACCATTGTGATGTTCATATTTATTGAACAATAGAGGCAATTCTTGTATGGTGGGATGTTGTCTTGGATCATGTGCAAATCTTGTTATTGTCGTCAGTGGAAGGATTTCTTTCCTCTTGCTTGGTACTCAAGAAATGCTGTTGTTTCTTAGCAATAAAGGCAATTGATAAATTTTATTCTAGTCTGAGTATGTGTAACATTGGTATCATTAGCAATAGCAAATAGGCAAGAATTCTTGGTCTTTGTTCTTTACCTTAAGAGTAATTTTCGTTTCTCTCAAAAGTTAGATAACAAGACTTCACTTGATTAGGCTTATGCCTGTCTTTTACTTTGCATTAATTTTCATCTCTTGCAAAAGTCAGAGAATAAGACTTCACTCGATTAGACCAGTAATTAATTAAACATATTTATTTTCTGATTAATTGTCATCCAATTTGTTTTGCACACACATCGGGTAGAATTCATCCAAAAAAATGGCTTGTAAGGTGCGGGAGCCCGAATACTTATAAACCTACACGCCAAGCCTTAGCTTAGCAATATGACACTTAATTATAGTTCATAACCGATATGCACGGTGGTCATATATGGGGTTGAGTATCTTTACAGATTTTATATAAGGTGAATAGCATGCATTTTTCTCAACTTATTTTGTCTATAAGAGAGATTTCATCAAAAAAATTGGTAAAATTAATTTAAAAGATCGACTTATAATGTAAAAAAGACCAAATACTTTATAAAATGCTTAATAAAGTGGTCGTACAATTATTCTGATGTATACGGTACCAATAGTAGGTCTTTTTCTCAACTCACTTTGTCTGTGAAGAGAGATTTCATCAAAAAATTAATAAAACTCATTCAAAAGACCGACTTATGATGTTAGAAAGACCAAATACTTTATAAAATGCTTAATAAAGTGGTCGTACAATTATTCTTATGTACACTATACCAATAGTAGGTCTTTTTCTCAACTCACTTTGTCTGTGAAGAGAGATTTCATCAAAAAATTAATAAAACTCATTCAAAAGACCGACTTATGATGTTAGAAAGACCAAATACTTTATAAAATACTTAATAAAGTGGTCGTACAATTATTCTTGTGTACACTATACCAATACAACAGAGAACATGATAGGTTCTAAATCCGTGTTTTTCATTTTGCGTCTAAAGTTCTCAACATAACATATTGTTAAATCAGATTTTTTTTTAAAAAAAATTCAGTGGGAGACTGGGAGTTGATCCAAACGTGACACTTAACCTATGTCGTTGACCGTAGTTACCCAATTTGGATACAAATCTCATAATATGATCTGTCGGTTTGCTTAACATTGAATTTCTCCTTTTTTTTATTTTACAAAAAATATAATAATAAGTCCGACGAAAGTACGTTTCATATCTCAATTGGGCCGAAGCCCCAAAAACGACGCGTGGACCCAGTTTCTCTAACGTGCACACAAAGACAATGTCGACAACAAAAGAACTTGTTATGTATCGACGCGCCCCCATTCTCGTACAAGTAAGTGCTTACAAATAATCTTCTCGTTCAGTGTTAACGTTGTTCGCCACTGTACTAAGTAAAGCACCACGTTGTGGCTTGGCTCTGTTCTTCAATGAATTTTTTGAAAAAAAAGAACAAAGCGAAAGCCAAAAAAGTACTTTACTCTTTAGAGTCATTCTATCTCATAAACAAAGCGAAAGCAACTTACACCAGAAGACACAGTTTCACGACACCGCCTCACAATGCTGCAGTGTCCGTCTATCAAGTCTTCGTCAGCAAGTTCATCGATTCCAGGTATTATTCGTTCTTCTATTCTCTGTGCTTCTTTTTTTTTTTGCATAAATGTGTGACCGAATTTTACTTGACCTGTTACCTGCACTTCCAAATTGGGCAACTCACTTTATTATTTATTTTGGAAGAGACTAGATTTTATTGCCGCCAAGTCCAACCTGGTCTTCTGAACAGAAGAGAAATTGAATCTGTGTTTGTTTTGGCCTTTTTTTTTTTTTTCGTTTTTTCTTTTATAAATTTTAAATCTTATCACCAATGGAGAGATTTATAATGATTCTCTGCTAGTGTTTAGTGCCATTACTGCAGGTTGTTAGACCTTAGCAAGAATTAGGGCTTCAGTTCATCACTAATTAAGTCAGGTGTATGTTTGCTGTTGCTGCTTTGCTCGTCTTGTCTTTAGTACTTACTTAGCAGGGTTGGGGTTTGGTGTTGCTTGACCGTGCTTTGTGGGAGAATTTACAAAATTCATGCAGACTAATCATTGATGGTTTTCTTTAGGAGCAGCGGGGAATTCAACAGATGGTTCTCCCTCTTCAAGCGTTCAGCAGTCGCCCACTTTTAACCTGACTCAGGCATACCTATCCGTTCACACCACTTCCTACCATGAAATTTTGTCCAGAATCCGCATTCTTGACTCCCATTACAGGAACCATGATCAAAACCAAGTTGAACAGCAGGTTGAAGAAATAAATGAAGATAAGGATCCAGACCAACTACTTCTGTCACAAGTTCTCCGTCCCAACAGAGAATCTGTTAAAGAGGCTCTTCGCCTTGTAAAGGTTAATTCCCTCTCTGACCTTTTCTCTACCTCCTTTGACCATAGTGAGAAAACCACCAACCTCTGCCTCCAACTCCTCAAAAGCCTCTTTTGTATACGTACTCTATATGCACCTGTCTGTGAGCTCCTTGACAATTTTCCTCTTGATCATCACTCGGTCACCCAATTGCAATGTGATAATGCTTTTGAAGTCTTCCTCCAATTTGACAGTCTTCACAACCCTTTTCACTCCCCTGACTCCCGCAAATTTCATGAAATGCACCGTTGCTTTTCTGATTTGAAACAAAAACTTGACAAGAATCTTCAAAAATCTCGTTCCAGAGCTTGTTTTCTTCAGTACGCTACTGCTGGCTCTTCCGTTTGCTTCATTGGCACGGCTGTGGGAGTTACTATAGCTACTGTAGGTGTTGCTACTCATGCGATTTTTGCCATCTTTGCTGGTCCATTATGTACTGCTTGTTTTCCTCGTGCTCTTACTAAGAAGGAGCTTGCCAATGCGGCACAACTTGATGCTGCTAGGAAGGGTGCTTACGTGCTAAACAAATGTCTGGATACAATTGACCGTCTTGTTGCTCGACTGTGTACTGCCATTGAGGGAGACAAGCAGCTGGTACGGCTGGGATTGGGGGGAGGAAAAGAAAAGCATTCCATTCAAGAGGTGGTGAAACAGCTAAGAAAGAACCAGCCTAATTTTGCAAGCCTGCTCAAGGATCTTGAGGAACATATATGCCTTTGCTTTAAGACCGTCATTTGGGCAAGGACTTTGCTTTTAGATGAGATCAACCCTCACCAGACCCCTTGTCCCTAACCAAATTTTAAATGATTTTTCTAGCCATATTGACAGAAAAGATTTACACTCTTAAATACGTATGATTCCTTAACCCATTTTAACCTGCTCACCAACCTTGACAAAGAAGTTAAATCTTTGCTACTTCTTTTGCTCCTGATTTATAGATGATACTTCAGGCTGCCAATGCTAAAACCTTCAAGCGAGAGGACCTGGTTCAATTCTTCAACCGTCCCTTTCACTTTCTCCAAAATTCTTTTAATTTTAATTAAATCATTCTAGGAACGTGATTCAAATTGAAATATATTATGTATTCTCATTTGTATTTGATGATGGTGATTCTTTCTTCTCGTGCTAGTCTGGGATCTTGTATGAGATGGTATTTACATTTACGCCACAAGTTCATTAATTATATCATTCTTTCCTCTTATTATTCTTAGCATTCTGAAGTCGCTAATTCTCATCATGTCCAGAGCGGGGTTCAAGTTTCTGCACTTTTTAGTGTTCTCAATTATGAATGCAGGACCCTTGCTAAACTGATACAAGGGAATTTCCAGCAAGAATGGTGGCCTACATCTTTGAACTTAATAATTTCTCATTAAAATCTTGATTTCTTTTGTAAATCTATGATGTTACTAATCTTCATTCTTCATTTATGTGCTGGAGGCGTATAGCTTCCGTTCTAATTAACAATTTAAGTTTTGGCACCTTTTAGCTCTTGAGAAAAGTTCTACATTTGGATAGATTCACTGTGATGCAGCCAAGTGTTACACAGTTCAATAGGAAAAGTGCAAAATTCTGAACTAGAGTTCCCCCTTCCTCAACCTAGATTGTATATGAGATTAATTTTGATGATCTTCAATGCTGTAAATTTCACATTCCAAATTTGTTTGTGAAAATTGTTTTTGATAATATTTGGATTTCTCCTAGTCTTTCTCACTATGGACCTAGCGAAGCCCAAACATTTAGGCTAGGCCTACCAAATACCGAATGTGGGTCGGGTCATTTTCGTCCAATCCCAAACTACCCAAAAAAAACCAAAAAAAAAAAAAAAAACTCGACGCTCAATTTCCAGGACTTGTCGTGAAATCCCCAATGTCGTTGTGAACTGAAGAGGCGTGCTTCAACTCCCTCCGTTTCTCGCCGTCGGTCAACAGAAGGCCAACGAGAAATTGGCATTTTGGTATGAATTCGTGATTGATAGCTTGTTTTGGAACTGTTTATAGATTATTTAAATGAATTTCTTTGGAGTGAAATATTTAATGAGAAATTTAAGTTCATTAATTTTTGTAGAAAATTGCCCTGGTCTGTTCATTTAAAGCTGTTCATTTGCGGCAGTGAACGATTAGTTTCCGCCGGAGTAATTGTTGTTTCAAGTCGTTGTCGTGAAAACACGACGGGAATCTGAAACTCTCGACGGAAGTGTTTCTTTCACCATGTTGACGTGAAGTTCACCCTGGTATTTGGAAACATCCTAATTTCTAAGGGATTTCATGGTAGTTTGAGGGCAATATTATTGTTAAGTGCACAGTTTTAATTAGTTGAGAGAGTATCGTTTCCAATTTTCAGAGGATGGCCCCAAAATTGCAAACCAAGATAAAGGAATCAGAGTTTTTCCCAGGAAAAATCACTTGTCTTTCAGCGCTTCGTCCGATAGAAAACATTAAGTTGAAGCTAACGGAGCGTCAGGAGAAAATATTTAAGAACTCTTGCTTTGGACATTTTATTGATATGAAAGAGGTGCAATTTTCGTCTCATCTTTGCCATAAAATGTTGCTCCGTGAGGTGAGCTCTAATGATTACGAGATGCGTTTTCTTGTGGGAGGAAGTGAAGGTAGATTTTCTATGAAAGAGTTTGCTTTAATTACTGGACTGAATTGTGGGAAATATCCGAGACTTGATATATCACAGAAGGATGAGGATGAGGATGAGACGGTATGCGATGCATTGTTAAATGGGGAGACTAGATTTACAAATCAACAATTGGAAAAGGCCTTCTTGGCTGCTGATACAGCTAACGACATGCAAATGGTAAAATTGGCCATGTTATATTTCTTGGAGTGTGTGTTGCTTGGGAAAGAAAGAAAGGTACTTATAGATACTTCCCACATACGCATGGTCGATCATTTTGAAACCTTTAACAATTTTCCATGGGGTCGGAAATCTTTTAATGTTACACTGAGTGGTATGAGAAGGGCCTTGAAAAATCGTGTGCAGAAATTTCAGGCCAAACAAGCTACGAAACCCGCGCACAAAGAAGAGAAGTATAGTTTGCTTGGATTCCCTTATTCCTTTCAAGTAAGCAAATCTACTTTTTAATTTGTTGATCTTGTAACTATGTTTAAGATGACGAAATCAATTTTTCATATGAACAGGTTTGGGCTTATGAGGCAATTTCGGTTTTGACGCCAACTTTTGCACAGAAAGAGGGGCATGCACTTCCTCGAATATTAAATTGGAAGGCCATGTCTATCCCTAAAGAAACTCAATTGGAAAAGGAAGTGTTTTCAAAGAAGACGGTTGGTATTCATCTAGATAATTGTGGTACAGCTGCTCTGGACAGAGCGTTCACCAACTTCTTTCTCATTTTTCAGGTTAAAGTGTACCAGATGCTTAATCCAACTAAAACTGAAAAGGAAAAGGCATACATGCAGTGTTGGATGCATCTCACTGGTGATAATGTTCAAGAGGCGGTAGCAGAGGACGACAATGAACTGCAACTTCTTGTGTCTGGTGACAAAGATGGACATGGGGAGGAACTTGAAGAGTTAGATGCTTATTCTGAAGCACCATCTCAAAAGATATTCTCACCACCCAGACCGCAAAAGGTAATTATTATACATATTTAATTCTTCATTTTAAGTGATTGTTGTCTCTATCATGATTTAAAGTGATGCGTGGTATTACAGAATGCTGAACTTGGAGAAATTAAGAATCAATTGGACCATTTGGAGGAAAAGGTTGATCAAATATTGCAGCTGTTACTTGCAAAGAAATCCTTGAGCTACCAACCACCATTTCAGTTACAGGTTAGTGCATACAGTAACGTTCATTGTTGTCGTAGATTAATATTATCCATATGTCCATGATTTCAAGGTCAACTTCAACATATCTTCTATTAAAAAACTTGTGTATACTGGTTTTTATTCAAGATTACAGTCACACAGTCTTTCTTTTCAAAATTATTTTGTCTTGTTATGATGACTTAAATTGACTTTGATTCAGGGACTTGGTAATATTATACTTTACCAACTTTAGAAGTTACTTGCTGTCACGGAGAAATTAGGGATACAGGCCACAAAATTTTCACATTAATATGCAGAGCACAATACCCGAGCTTGTTATTTTAGCAGTTCCATAAATAGGATTGCCAATGCATTTCACAAAAATTTAATTTATTAGTACTTCAAGTAGTGGTCAATAGCTGAGGCCCTTACTCCACTTTTGGTTCTTTAATACGGATGATGGTTTGGGTATATTATGCATCAGCTTTATTGATTTTCCTGCAGGAAAGTGTAAATGGGAATAATACTATGAGACGTAAGAGCAAGAAACGAAAGAGGTCAAGCAGGGCCAAAAATGTTGTCATGACAGACATCAGAGGCAATGACCTTGTAGTTTCAGAGAATGGAGGTGATAACCTTGAGATGACGGACAGCTTATAGTCTTTGGCCAGCTGGTAGAGCTTCAAGAGTTCATCGCAACTGGAGGACACAGTTCAGCGAGTGAGTTTACCTTATGTATAAAGCTAGATTATAACTAATATTGTGGTAGAATTGTACATGAGGTTTGATTTCTGTGAAAAGGATATTGAAAATTGGTGTTTGTAGCTGTCACTTGAATGTCACAAGCTTTGATTTTTAGAAGAAAATATAGCAACAGATTTTCTGATGCTTTTGATATCAAGCAACAAGATTGTTTTGCAGATCACGGTACAATCTAAGATTTTCTCGAACGGCGAGTTGATGTTTCCTCCCACAGGATGCCATCGTTGCCGTAAAGAGTAATGTTTGGTTTGATGGGAAGGAGCAAATGTTTTTATTATTTCAATTTTATTTAATTAAAGACTAATTTAATTTAATAAATTAAAGATTAATAATTCTATTTATTTATTTATTTTATTCATTATTATTAACTGATTAGGAAACGGAACCTATTACTTCTATATAATCGGGAGAAAGCATTAATTGAGAATTCGGAAACCAATATAATTTAGAATCTCCTGTGTGTATCAGGAAAACAGTTGGTTAGCCGCATATATATATATATCACGTTAAAAGTACAGTAGCAGATATTCTTAGAAGGGAAAGAGGGGCAAAAAAAAGGAAAGAAAGATCGACAATGCCGTCATTTACAGTTGGGGAAAAGGAAGGTAACCTACAGAAAGCCATTAGAGGTGCGTACGTTATTCCCACCAAACCAAGAAGCAAGCGTGAGTGGAAGAAAATGAAAAGCATCATCATCCTGAAAAGAACTGAAAAGAATTACAAGGTGAAGTTGCTTAACCCTGAAGCCCTAAGCCAGAAAATATCGAGTCTCAAGTACTCGAGAGACTACTCTTTCTTGTTCTCGGAGCCGGTGGTGCGAGTGTCGCCGGCGCCACCAATACCATTATTAAAGGACGTCTCGGCAACTGCACAAGGTTCAAGAACAAAGTGGTTCAAGACCAGTGCTCCCGAAATAACCACCGGTAATAAGGGTACTGTTAAAAGCTGTGCTGCCACCATTAATTAAAGGTGACGAAGATTATTCATGCTTGAATAACAAGCAACGGCGACGTCATTGTTACCAAAGATTACAGAGGGAATAGAAGAAGTTCAGTGGAGGCTACCGAGGAAGACGTGAGGGCTCTTCGTTGGATCAAAGAAATTGAAAGGAGAGAGAGTTGGACCAAAGCTTGCAATCCTAAGTGGGAGCGGATGGGATCGGCCAAGTAGATTTTCTTACTTCAAGTTTGTACAGTGTACACATTGCATGAATTCATAATTTTTATAAAATAATTTTTTTCCCTCATTATTTTTCAAGTAATTTCTCATTATTCTATGTACATGTTCCATTGGTATATATACTCAAGGACTCATAAAGTACAACTCATTTTCAGCCAGTTTTTCTTTATTTTTTTTTTTATGTTATATTCCGTTGCAAGAAATTAAGGAAGGTGAGGAGAGATTTTTCATTTCCTCTACAATTTCCTTTGTTCAGTTAACAAAGTTAACTAGAAATCAAATTCTTTTCCAACTCTAATTTCCATTATTTGAGGAATTTTTCCGATCGGAAATCAAATTCTTTACCAACTCTAATTTTTATTATTTGAGGCATTTAGCTTCTTTCTAAATGAGTAAATAAATATGAATTCTAAACAATTTAAAAAATTATTTTTTTTATTTTATCCTCATTCATTTTAATTTTTTAATTTTATCTCTAAACAAATTTAAAAGTACTACAAATACAGTAGAGTATATTATAATACTCTTTTTTAGAAAAAAAGAAAAAAAAAAAAAAGAAAATTTGTTAATTATATTAAAAGGATGAGGCAATTTAAAAAAAAAAGGTCCAAATAGCGAAAATGATCCAAACAATATAATATGGGCCACAAACCAGATGACCAGAAGAGGACCCGGCCTTCACCCGAAAGTCAATAAAACGGGTTTACCCGGATCCGAGTTCTGCCATCCCTTCGTCCCACACACGCCTGCCTCCTCTTAAATTTCATGATCCATTAAATCCGACAGTTCTATTAATTTTTTGAACGAACAAAACCCTAAGCCCTATCGAGGTGGTGGGGCGGTTTTTCCTTATTTGGGGTGGTTAATTAAAAGAGCGAAATCACTGACGGTTGTTTTTGCGAGTTAACAAGAATCAAAGATGAGAGTGAAAAGACAGAAGCGTCATAGAAAGATTGTGAGATTCTACACAGCTTGTTTTGGGTTCAGGCAGCCGTACAAGGTGCTTTGCGATGGCACTTTCGTTCATCACCTCATTGAAAATCGTATTATTCCTGCTGACAATGCCCTCTCCAACGCTCTTGCTGCCCCTGTTAAGCTCTTCACCACCAAGTCTGTTCTTGTTTGTATATCTTTTTTTTCTTTTTTATATATGTATATATTTGCTTATTCTGCTATTCTGTATCTATTTAATTCTGAAAAATATTACATTTATATAGCTCTGTTTTAATTGATAGGTGTGTGATTGATGAATTGAAGAGACTTGGGCACTCTCATTCTGAAGCTGTCGAGGCGGCATATAAAGTTGCAATTGCTAGGTTAGCTTCTCTATTACTCTTATGCATTTTACTAGACAGTTTGAGTGTAAGCAATTCAATTATGTTCAAGATTCCTTTTCACAAGAATTCTCATGGTTTAATATTTTCGACGAGGACAGTTTATTTATTTTAGTGGGGTTTAGTGATTCACCTGTTCAAATTGGTTATTCTAGTTTTGCATTTATTAGTAGATGATTCAGTTTTTATTGTATTTATAATTGAATTAACTTTCAATGTCAGATGTGAGCACGAGAAATTGAAGAGTGCTGATGCTTGCCTCATGGAGGTTATTGGAGAAAAAAATCCTGAGCACTTCTTTGTTGCCACTCAGGATGTTGATTTGCGAAAGAAACTTCAGGAGGTTCGTATTGTTTTTGTCATATTCTGTTGTTCGTCAATTGCTCTTGGTATCTTGCTGGTTGAGCATCATGGTTTCGTGAACTCCTGTTACTTATGGCAGGTGCCAGGTGTTCCTCTTATTTTTGGCTTGCGGAATGCTCTTTTGCTTGAGCCACCATCTTCATTTCAACGCCAATTTGTCAAAACTTCTGAAGAAGCTCGATCTCGTATGACTAAGTCGGAATTTAAGAAGTTAACAAAGAGCACCAAGAACATTTTGGAAACCAAGGAAATAGGGGATTCATCTAACAAAAATGAAGAGTTAGAAAATCAGAAGTTAGAGATGCAGGCAGATAAAGAGACACATTATGCAAGAAAGGGAATGGGTGTTAAGGATAGACCCCAATTCAAGAGAAAGAGGGCTAAGGTATAAACTTTCTCATTTTCGTTTACACTCTCAACCGAGTGGGACTGATTCATCAGTTTAGTTTTAGCTATTTTCTAGTTGTCCCTATAATCTTGAACCACCACTACTGACAACGCTAACTTGTTTGTTTACATCCACTTAGAAGTTTTGACTATAATCTTGATTCACCAATATAGTTTTCCTTCCTCCAAAACTTTCTACTTTGTGGATTTTTACTAGCTTGGAGGATGATAGAGGTAACTTGTATGGGCTTCTGAAGATTTGATAGCTATTCATGATAAGAAAAATTTATATTCCCAAGTAGTGATTAACATTTTTAAGTGTCGAATGTACTTGGTTCATATTTTTTGGATTTGCAGTAACTAAATTGACTTATTACTGTTGCAAGTATTCTGCTGACTTGTTCTCATTCTCATTGCTGCTTCTTTTGGCAATGCTTGTTGAGTTACTTCTGTATCATTTGTTTTGCAGGCTCCAAACCCTCTATCATGCAAGAAGAAAAAGAATCATGAAAATCCGAGTACGTCATCTGGGAAGGTGAGGTTACTTTTAGTTTGTCTTCAATACTCGACAATACTTTCCTATACTAGATTAGAAGATCAATCTCTTATGTGTAGGCAAATGCAGGTTCTGAGTGGAAGTATGTAATGTCTGAGACATAATAGCCACGCATTATAATTTTTAACTTTAATTAACGTGATACTTGGCAGCCTTTCAGTTACTTGATTGAGTCCTTGAAACCCATTGGCTTTAGTTCAAGTAGTGTTTTGCTTGCGATGGTAACTGCTTATGTTTAGTTGCAAGACTATTATAGTATAATTATTTGGTCAAAAGTCAGAGTTGACCGCATCTTTTATCGTCTACATGTATCAATCACTCTTAGTTTTTTACATTAGTATGTTATTAGATTATTTCAATGATGTTGTTAAGACTGCAAGTGATCTTTGACAGGCTAAGTTTCAATCATTTAAAACGCTGTAGAGACATAGTAACAGCTAATAATTTGATGTAACATCTCCTGATAATAATTGCCTAGAAATTAGGATTTCAAAATATGGAACACGAGATACATATTGCCATGAATTGAATATTAGGGTTGGTCTGATTTGCATTTACATAAAATTTTCCGATTTTGTGAAGAGAAAAAAAAACATATCTTAAGAAAGCATATTTGGATGGAAGTCCCCCCCCCCCCCCCACCAACCCCCAACCAAAAAAAAAAAAAAACTTTGGCATACACTTTTATCTAAAAACAATAGAAGTTTGTGTTTGTGTTTTCTTGTCGGGACCTGGGGTCTCGAAACAACTATGCACCGCCGATGGTTTATTTTTATTTTTTTGTCTTTTATTGCTAAAGCAAAAACAGACTCTATTTTTACTGTATTCTTTTTTAAAAAGGAAAAAAAAACGAACAGAATAAAAAAATTTTGATTTTGTGATGCTTGTTTATTTTTCACCTTGCTGTCATTTCAGAGTATTATTATTATTATTCTATAATTCAAGAAAGAAAGAAAAAAAGTACTGAAATCATGTACGTAGGTACAAAACTAATAGATATATTTGGTTCATTTCATCCAAAATTAAGATAAGATTCTTAGGCAAAATTTAAAAGGTTCTCTCAAAACTATTGCACATATTAAAGTTAGATGCCATGCAAGTATTGTTTTATTATTTATAAATCTTTGGCCCTTACCGTAACTGGTATGTATGTTATCAATCATTAATTTGAGGAAGTTACTGCAGGAAGTTAAAGATGGGAACGCTACATTGAGAAGCAGGAGCAGGAAACGAAAGAGGTCGCGTGGAGTCAAAAGCCTTGCAGTGACTGAGAGCTAATAGTTTATGCCAGCTGCGGAACAGGAGCTTCAATATTTTGTCTTGGTTGGAGCAAAGAGTTGTGTGAGATCATTAGATTTATGTAGAAGAGTAAACTGTAATTATAATTGTGGCATTCAGTCAAGTTTTAATTTTAAAGCATATTGAAAGCAAGTGCTTTTCTCTGCTGCCTGAAATCAGATCACAAAATTTGACATTTAGAGAAACATATTGTCTCCTATTCTGACATGTATGTTGATGGATTCATATATTTCAGAATAGAGAACGAGTCCAAGGGTTTTTATTTATTTATCAACTCTCCTGGTGATGGATAATCCTTTCTTATACACATCATTAAGGCTTTGAAGGGCCACTAACTGCCCACTGCCCAGTTTTTCAATAAATCATTTTCTTGTCCTTTGCAATAACGATCAAGAAGAGTCACAGAATATAGACTATAGGGTGTAGGATACCAAGCAAAGGGACTTAAGCTCATTGTGCACATCCAGTAGATGGCATGGTGATAAGGATTGGTTAAGGTAGGTAAAAATGCAGCCTGAAATAAAACCCCTATTAATATGCTGGCAGGTTTGATGTCGTTTAATAACAGCGCTGTACCATGAAGTCTTTTTAATGATTCTTTTTAGGTTACCTTCTAGTGATGTTAAACAACACGGGTTTGCTGGGGAGAGGAAGATGCTGGATTTGAGATAATTGACCTTATTAGTTAATCTAATGGTTGATATCAATTCTGCAGTCAATCAATAGTTTCTTTTGGGACGTTGGCTAAGTGTGCTATCTATAAGATGTTGAGATTAACTCTCGGGTTAAATCACACATTTTGTTTTGGTCCCATCTTAGCAGCAGCTACCTTGACAGATTCGAGAACCCAAGTTTTCTAGGGAATATGATATCAGCTGACCTTCCATGCGGCCCAAAAGAGAGGACTGAACCTTCCCTTTCGAGGAGAGCCGCTGAAGATGGCGTTTGATCGTGACATGCGCAATGTATTTTGCCTCGGTTGGTTTTCTAGGGTCCACGTTTTTTATATTCTCATTGTAAGACTGTGGTGCGTCACTCATGACCTATCCCGCAGCTGGCCACCACATCATCATTGCTGTGTTTGATGATCTTATTTTAATCAAATCAATCATTATCAACCAACAACATTTCATTCCCTAAAAAAAAAAACTTCTCTCATTGTAAGAGGCCTGGGCTCATACTATACTATAGTAACAGCATTGGTACTTAATTGATACTAGATATCAATCTCGTGATCCTACCATGTGGAGTTGTTCCATTCAGTTGGGGGGATTTAATAAAGAAAGATTTTTTTAAAAAATTCTACGGTTTAGTTTATCAGACCAACACCCTCCCTCTTAGCTCTCATAAATTTGATGTTTCACATTGTGTCTGGTGAGATTCACTACTATGGTTGTTGTAGTAGTAGTAGTAGTAGGCCGGTGGGACATTGTCGTCCAACTACAAATTACAAATTAATGTAGTAGTATTGTTAAATTAAAAGTTAAACCATGTTTTCTAGTCTCTAATTATGAATCCGTACTGACCTTTAAAGGTTGATTTTAATATGTTTTAGATATTACCTAACAAGGAATTTGAAGACGTATGCTGCATATTTTAACTTTTTAAGGACCTAACAAAAGGATTGAATTCCCTAATCCCAATGATGCTGATTTTTACACGCTATCCATCAATTAATTTCCTAAATGACTCGTTCAAATGCCAAAAGAAGGAAGAATGAATGTATTGTGTATATGGGCTTTACATGAGAGTAATGCTTATATTATAATTCATATTTAATTAAATTAATATATTAATTTTTATAATCAGATAATTATTAGAATTAATTTACAAATCTTATATAGTAAAGTCTAGATTTTAATCTTTTTTAATATTCGTTCACTCCACTCACGTTTCGAAATGGAGAAAATTATTTTAACTTAAATTAAAAAAGAAAATTAACCTCCACGATACGTTGTGGGGACTCGAACACATAACCTCACAATTATAAGACTTGTATTCTTACCACTGGACTTGCTCTGCTCTGTTTGGAACAACAACAAAATTAGGGGTGGGCAAAAAAACCGTAATGTTAAAAAAACCGAACCGAACCGAAGAACCGAATTATTTTTTTATTTTATTCAAATCAAACATGTGTTAATAATTTTATTCAAATCAAACATGTATTAATAATTTTATTTAAATCAAACATGTTTTATTTCTCTTTATAACATTATGATTATGTTTATATAAATGGAGTATTGGAGTTTGGTTATGTATTTTGAAATTTTAATATTTCATTTTTTTGGAGTATCTTATTAATAATTAGTAAGATATTAGTGATAAAATGTGTTTTGACTATTTTGTATTTATTGTTAATATTTGTAATAAAATTAGGATAAATTAATTGTTGAAAAAAATCATTATATTCATGAGGCCCAATGGGTTAAAAATTTAAAAATTCAAAATAGGCCCAATAGGCTCAAAATCGAAAAAATCGAACCGAACCGAACCGATACAAAAAGAACCGTTTGAATTCAGTTCTTATTCGGTTCTTTTTATAAAATAACCGATTTAAATCGATTCTACTTAATTTCGAATCGAACCGAACCGTGCCCACCTCTAAACAAAATGCAATTTCGGACATGTGAGCGCTGGATTCATTGATGATATGGGAGCCCCGTCCTTGTCATCGTTTCATAATTTATACTGCTTGAATTGAGGGTGCAAGATTTGGACCGTGTCAATGGTACCAACTTTTGTCTGAGTAGAAATGTGTCAGATCATGATTGACGAAATTAAAGTAATTAAATCCACTCCAATGTTCATGTCTTCAAATCTTCCATGGCTTCACATGACGCTCCTTTGCTACCCAATCAGTTCACAACGTGTTACCAGTTACTCGTTACTGTTCTACACCCGTGCTTCCTGGTTTGGTTCCTCACAAAATGTATTATTATTATTATTATTAAATGTTACGATCATTGCCTTCCGGGCCGTTGATCCGGGGGGGGGGGGGGGGGGGGGGGGGGGGGGGGGGGGGTTTTGATAAGTTACAACTAACGCGACTCACAGTTTGCTTAGAATGATGTAAAAATAAAAATGAATTTCACTGTTTTAGATAGACGTTAACTTAACATTATTTATGACTTGGTAAAACTTTTAATGGGGAAGTAAAAATTCTTTCACCCCCATGAAGAAAATTAGTCGGAGTCATCTCATCTTATCTTGTAAATATTTATTTATAAAAAGATATGATAATTTTTTTTCCATATTATTTTTAACTTTTTGTTATTGTCATGTGGGGTTAAGAATCCAATAGATTCTTGAAATTTAATGTCAATAAATTGTAATATAAATTTAAAAAGGAGGAAAATGTTTTGACCATTACTCTCATAAGTTATAATGTTGTATCACCATCATATTAACATTATAAATTCTAAAATATTATGTAATCAAAAGTCTCTTACATGTGCTTGTGTAAGAGACTACATTTTATGAATTATTAAGTTGGAGTAGTATATGTTATTTCACCGTGAAATAATGATATTTTATCAAATACAGACGTTTGTGCATTAGAACTTTCGTGACTTCAACACTATCATAAAAGCTTATGAAATGTAATTTTTAATGCCTAAAACGAACTCAACAACCGAATTTATTTTATAGAAAAAACAGTATGAACCAACCTTTCTCCTTAAATTTGCTTACTTGAATTTAAATCTATTTATCTTCCAATCACATAAACCCAATCAAGACTCATTGGTAGGGGTCCTGTGAGAACCCTTTGATGCTTAAATTAGTTATTGAATTTATGAGAAATGAGAAATAAAATGATAAAATAAGATTTAGTCGCTCATCTCAAATTATAGTTAACCTAATAACGTCTCTTTATTTCAATTTAAATAGTACTATACATCTCAATTTTTTAAAAACATCTCAAATTTTTTATTCTAAAAAATTGATATGTATATCTTTATTCTTTCAATTTATGGTTGGAGTTCAAACTTATGTCGATTTTAATCGCCGTAATTAATATGAGTTCAGAGTCAATTATCTTATCTGTAATGTCAAGAAAATCCTACCAAAACAATAGTTAAGAAAACATTAGTTTCAATTGATGTCTATTATTTCATCTTACCACCATTTAGGGTATATATATATACACACACACACACACACGTGTGTGTGTGTGTTTTGGCTAAAGACAACGTTTTTGCAATTATCATGATTTAACCTACAACAGAGATAAAATAAACAATAGAAACAAGAGAGCGAAGTAGTCAAATTGCAATCGGCAATCATGCCAAACTTTTCTTTTCCTTTTTTTTTTTTTTTTTTTTGTAGTACTTGAAAACAAAATAATATAATCTGCCGCTTGTCGATTCCCAATTTTTTTTTTTCCTATCGATGGGACATGGGGGTGACGTGCAATTTCCAAAGCAATAGTTCTTGCCAAAATTTCGACATGCATACGAAATATATATATATATATATATATTTGGTTAATTTGTTTTGTTTCATAATTTTCAAAAATAAATAATCGGACCTGACAAACATTCAGCTCGACTCGTGGCTCGTGGCCTCTTATGTCCCCAAGGTTAAGCTCTTAAGCTATCTTCACCTTGGGTCCTGCTCATTTTTTGTTTTAATCCATTAACAAAGATACAATTCAAACCTCCCGACGGTGGAGTGAAAACGCTTTTTTAATCCTCAAGTGATTTTCACCGATCTCTCCCCAATTATCTCCAACTTATATATAGATCATACACTGACATGACATTTCCTGGACCAAATTTTTAGTTTGTTTTGATTGTTCTCACCAAGAACAATTTCGTAATTTAATTAAACCACATCAAATTTCTTGAAATTGTCTTCAATATATGATTAAATGCATGTGCTTTCAAATGGTCTTTAGTTTGAAGTAAATTTTAATGAATTATTTGAAATTTTCATGAAATGTAGGTTCTTTTAGATAACTTGAATTTCTTTTGTGATAAATTATTTGAATTTTTTAAACGTAAGTTTTTTTTTTCCCCTTAATTTCTTTCATAATTATTTCTCTATAGGGTATTAGAGTATTTTCCCACAATTGTTATCACACTTAACGGTCAAATGTTTGGACAAGGAGAGGTCAATGGTAATTTGGACATAAAGTCCATTTACGGTGGATAGTAGATAGCTGGGGGAGGTTAGTGAAAATTACCCTTTAATTAAATTTATTGATATTTTCAATTTCGACTTGATGACTAATAAGTGACAAAAGCTCTTACCACATCAAAACTATGTCCGATATGGTGCAGTTGATAGATAGTCAAACCTCATTGTGGTAGTTTCATTCTATGCACAAATTCAAAGTATCAGGTAGGGGTCTGAGATTAATATGAGAGACAAGTTTTAATAAAGTTATTTATTTATTGAAGATAAAAAAATTTAATAAAGTGGTTGATATGAAAAGTTGATCAATGTTAAGATCCTCAGGATCTAATAGAAAGCGAGAGAGTTGATAAAAGATACAAAATTAAGTTACGACTAAAATAAAGGTTCAATTGTTGAACAACAACTGAACATAATGATGATTGAGAAAAAAGAAATGAAAACATAGAGCTGCACCTAATGAACACGTGGCATAATATATTTAAAATAAGGTTTTAACTATTGAGCATGATATATTGTAATAATATGAAACTTATTAATCTAAAAATTTAATTAATGTGTGGAAATGATGGTTTCCTACTAGCCAACCACATTCTATCATTACTCTTCTATTTATTAAATACTACTAAACTCACTTTTTAAGGTATCTTGTAAGATAAGATAAAGGAAAGAGACACACACAGTATACAAGCAAGATCCTCTTTGTGCACTTTAACAAGTATGTTATTCACCTAAAATAGAACGCTTACAATAGTTGTGATAATGTGATTTAGAAGGTTTCAAAAGGAAAAGTTGATTATTTTTATCTCTATTTTTAAGTAATCAAATATATATTATTTGGATATGCTTAAACATTCTATATATTTGTAGAATAGCCTTTGAGCTTTTTTCTCTTTTCTTTTTAGTTAGGTTAGTGGTTTGAGTTCTTTCAGGAAAATGTTATGTTTTGAGTGTTTTATAGGTACCATGAGAGCTTTAAACGAACAAAAGAGAGAGAAAATTCAACAAAAGATGAGTAAAATTCACCCTCAAAAGAGCTTGGATATTGTATTAGATAACATTTTTAAAGTAATATCAAAGAAAACTGTTAGCAATAATACAAATAAGAAGATTAACTTTTTATTAGTAGCTCAAACATGACGGCAATAACGGCTCTTCCCTTAAGCAACTTAGACAGTTGCCTAGGGCCCTACAACATATAAAGGCCCCAAAATCTTTTCCAAAATTATAGCTATTAAGTTTCTAATTTATATATATTATTATTATTATTTTATAATAACATTTTCCATAAATAAGTTAACAAATCCCTACAAAATCTCTTTTTAATGTTAGGATTCATAATTTTTATCCTATTTATTCATATAAAATCTCTAATTACCATTATTTCATTTAAAACTCTATAAAAGCCAAATATTTGCTAACTTATTATTATCCATTACTAGTTTTTATCAATTAAAAAAAAAGTGTCACGACAATTCCCAATCCCTGTCAATTTGGAAAGCTGAAGGCTTTGTCAATTCCCTTCATCGGTCTCAATCTCTGCTCCATCAAAGCACAGGTAATTTATTTTTTAATTATTTTTCTTTAAATTTATTTTTTTGTTTGGATATGATTAGCTCATGCTATCTCCTTGTTAGGATTTTAGGGCATGTAAACCGGTTTCTTTAATTGTTGCTTAAGAAAAAAAATAAATATGTCCATTGATCATTGCTGATAAAGCTTTAATCCATCAATGTTAAAGTTCTTAAATATCCAGATTTTTTATTTATATTCTCTTAATTATTTATATTATTTTATTGTTATTGTTTCTTTTTTAAATATTATTGTGTGTTGTTTTCTTTTAAAAGTAATGATATAAACACAAACTCTTGTACAAACTTATTTTGTACAAACTGATGTGGAATGATAAAATTGGTTGAATTAAAGATTTTTTGGCCCACATGATTTATTTATATTATTTTACATTTTTATTCAACCAATGAATTAATGCTACATCAATTTATACATGATAAGTTTGTATAAGAGTTTGTAATTGTATCATCACTCTTATTTAATAATCTAGTATAATTGTTTGCTCGTTTACTCTTCTTTCCCTAAAAATATCTACTAGAAAATGTGCATCAAGATACGAAAAACTTCAAAAAAAAAAGAATAGAAGAATAGAAAAGTTAGTACAATCTCAAAAAGAAGCTCTTGATAAATTTGTCAAAATTAGTAAAAAAGATGTGAATTTGAATGAAGTATCAATAGTTGATCAACAAACTCAAATTGAATTAAAAGATGATGAACCGATTAATGAAAACAATGACATTGAAGATAATAATAATCAAAATTGTGATAATACCCTTACAGGAGATTGTAATAAAAATACGAATAAAGATGAGAGATGAAACCGAAGATTTTGAAGAGTATTGTTTTTCAAATAATATTTATGATCCTAGTAGATGGGAAAATATAAATAATAAATTAAGAGATTTCCTAATAGAGGAAGGTCCAATTAGAGATAATAATTTATTTTTTTCCAAATGATGAATTTTCTAGGCATTTCTCTACTACATATTACATTAAAAAACTACCCAATGGAGAAAAAAAAAATAGAAAGGTACTGGTTTATTCAAAAGATTTTGATAAAGTATATATTGTTTTTGCTGCAAACTATTCCATACAAACTCCAATAAAAGTCAACTAAGTGATGAAGGAACTAACGATTGGAAAAACCTTAATGTTAAACTTAAAAGTCATGAAACAAGCAATGAACATATTACTAATATGAATTTATGAGTTGAATTAGAAGTAAGATTATTGAAGAAAAGAACAATTAACAAAGATATTTAAGAAAAAATTAATAAGGAAAGAGATCATTGGAAAAAAAAAAGTCATTGTAAAGAGTCTTGATAAAAATAATTTAGTATTTCGTGGAAAGAATGAGAAGATATACCAAGATAACAATGAAAACTTTTTAAACGTAATTGAAACGATTGCAGAATTTGATCCAACAATGCAAGAACATGTTAGACGTATTAAAAATGGTGAAATTAATAATCATTACCTTGGGCGTAACCTACAAAATGAGTTGATACAAATGTTGGCACTTGAAATAAAAGAAATGCAGTAATTAATAAGATTAAAGAAGCAAAATATTTCTCAATTATACTTGATTGTGCTCTAGATATAAGCTATCAAGAACAAATGTCTATTGTATTAAGATGTGTGAATATTTCGACAAACCCAATAAAAATAGAAGAATTTTTTTTGAATTTTTAAAAGTTGATGACTCTACTGAAAAAAGCCTCTTTAATGAACTCATAGATACAATAAAAATTCTTAAACTTTTAATGATGTAGGAGGACAAGAATATGATAATAGTTCTAATATGAAAGGAAAACATCAAGGTGTACAAAAAAAGACTATTAGAAATCAATCCTAAAGCATTTTATACATCATGTGGTTGCCATAATCTTAATTTAGTGCTTTGTGATGTGACTAATTCTTGTGGTAGAGCTATTTCATTTTTTGGAGTTGTACAATGTATTTATTCATTATTTTCTTCTTTAATGATGAAAATTTTTACAAAATAATATACCTAATTAACTATCAAATCATTGTCACAAACACGTTGGGAAAATCATTTTGAAAGTGTGAAAGCAAGAAGATTTCAAGCTCCACAAATAAGAGATGCTTTACTTGAATTATAAGAAATTAGTGAAGATAGAATTTTGTCTCCTGAAGAGTCTTTTAGAATTAATTATTTTATATACATAGTAGATCAAGCTATTTCTATTAATAATGAGTAGATTTGAACAAATTCAAATGTATGAGAATATGTTTGGATTTTTGTTTTATTTTTTAAAAATTACAATTGTTAAATGATGATGTTTTAAAAACTTATTGCGTTAATCTTGAAAATGCTTTAAAAAGTGATGCACATTCTAATATAGATGGTTTAGATTTTTTTTCAGAGTTAAGAATTTTAAAATAAGTTTTTCAAAGTGAAAAAAGTACCCCACTTGATGTACTTAATTATTTGAAAAAAAAATTGATTGTTTTCCAAATGCATAAATTGCTTATAGAATATTATTAACAATACCAGTAACAATTGCTTTTGCAGAAAGAAGTTTTTTCAAAATTAAATTTGATAAAAACTTATTTAAGATTAACTATGTCGCAAGAAAGATTAAATTGATTAGTTATGTTATCTATTGAGAAAAATATTTTAGCGAAATTAGAATATAAAAATTTGATTAAAATTTTTGCATCTCATAAAGCTAGAAAAATTTACTTTAAATAAATGATTTTTTAGTAATAAATTTTGTTGAAAGAGGTAATTAAAACAATTCACTTAAGGCCTAAAAATTGGTTGAGCCGGCCCCGCAGGACAGTATGCTTGTTCTGTAGGGTGCAGCATAAGGTATGTACATGTATAAAGAAACATGTCGTACATGGATGAATATTGTACCCCAATTACTAATTGCCATGCACGGCCAAGTAGTATGCTTTGCTTAAAATGAATCGACGCACATAATGATTGGGTTAAAGAAAGTTTATCCTGTGAAATAATCATCGTCGATCTTCATAGATGAACATGATCGAATATTTGAATGGGAATTGGAGACAATTAATTTTGATAATTTTGAACGGCCACCTTTAAATTTGCAGAAAGTTGGGGGGGCCTTTTCTTGGCTGCATTTCTTTATACAATACTCATCACATCAGACTAAAATATAATAAGAAGGGACCATGCATACGCAGTGAGCCAGCGACAGCTTTTTATCTTCCTCTTGGTCGTATGAACCGTGAAGTTTCCAGGCAAGAAATCCCACGTCCCACCACGAGGTCTTTTATTAATTATTACGCTATCTTCTTCTTCTTCTTCTTCTTCTTCTTCTTCTTCTTACCTCAGCAATACGACACGCCTACGTATATATAGAAGATTCAATTGAAAATATGTAAATATCATGTCTGTAAAATCCAAATTTTCATTCGTTTTTTAACCTTTTATGTTGCAATGATTCATGAGTTACAAATACTTCATAGAACTGCTAAACCAGCAGCTGACCAGCAAGTAATTTTTTAAACCCCAGCGCAGCCAATAATTGCATTCATGATTGGCGAAAGTGGGCAATATCGTCGAAAGAAAACTTGTGATCTACGAAAAGCAAAAGCTCGAGAGTTTCAGAAATTAAAATTTATTTATATTCAATTTAAGATTTTAAAGTGTAAAAAAATTTAAAATTATAAAATTTTATTTTTATAATATTTTAAAATTCTTACAATTTTAATTTTTTTTTTAAATTTTCCTACACTTTAATATACCGGAAAAAAAAACTACCATGAACTGTTACAGTGTATTATATGTAAAATATTTAAATTTAGTTCTAACATGAGAGAGAGAGAGAGAGGAGAAATCAGTAATTTTGTAATATTATCAACTTGTAACCGTTTAGAAAAGAAATTAAATAAATAAATAGTGACGTTAAATATATATATATATATATATAAAGAAAAAGAAAAAGAAATTGCATGTGACCACCAACACCAGCACAAAACAATAAACGTAAATGTACAATTTCCGTCCCTTACGCCGGCTCCTATTTGTCTTCTACGTACTCACACCTCTTAGTCTCTGTTTGACGGATCTTTCATTTTCTAGTGACTCACTCACAGTTCTTATTTTCATTTTCCTTTTCATTTTCGTTCTTATTTTCATTCTGATTCTATTCACTTGTTTCATTTAAACCAATTATCAATTCAAACAAGTACTTTAGAAAAGGAAATGTTGAACGTTACGTGTCTGTTTTCGGTTTCTCGGCGGAAGCTCTACTTTGCCGCGAAAATGAAGAACCTCGTTTGGCTTCTCGTGGTTTGTTCGACATTCATGTTGTCTGGTGGTGCTAACGCTGAAACTGTTCCCACTACTGACTCCGCCTCTCTTCTCAGCTTCAAGGCCTCAATTTCTCGCGATCCCTCCAATCTTCTCGCCACCTGGAACTCAAGCACCGACCATTGCACGTGGCACGGCGTGACCTGTGATCACTTCACCGGCAGAGTAACGGCTCTGAGAATCACCGGGAAAGCGACGCCGTGGCCGTCGAAGTCCTCTGTCATTTCCGGAACTCTCTCCGCTTCTATAGCGAAACTGACGGAACTCCGAACGTTGTCCGTTCCTCACAACTCGTTCTCCGGCGAGATTCCGGCGAGTGTCGGAGAGCTCCGGCTCTTGGATGTATTGGAACTGCAAGGGAATAACTTCTCCGGCAAGATTCCGTACCAAATGAGCAACCTTGAGAGGCTCCGAGTGCTCAACTTGTCGTTTAATTCATTTTCCGGCGAAGTGCCAAGAGGACTGATCGGAAATGGAGAGTTAAGTGTGATTGATATGTCGAATAATCGGCTCTCGGGTGGACTTGCGATTGATTCTTCAAGTGAATGTGAGTTTTTAACTTACTTGAAGCTCTCTGACAACTTCTTAACTGAAAGCATCCCGAAGGAAATTGGAAAATGCCGGAATTTAAAGAATCTGTTACTTGACGGAAACATTCTGGAAGGTTCCATCCCGAAGGAGATAGGAACGATTTCGGAGCTGAAAGTTCTAGATGTTTCTAGAAACAGCCTCACTGATAGGATACCGGTAGAGTTAGCCGACTGCAGTAAATTGTCAGTTCTGGTGTTAACAAATATAGATGCTAGTTTGGATTTGGATAATTCTCGAGGAGAATTTAGTGCCTTTGATGGCGGCGTGCCTTACGAGTTGCTGTTGAGTAGGAGCTTAGAGGTTTTGTGGGCGCCAAGGGCGAATCTTGGAGGCAGATTGCCTGATAACTGGAGTGAATCTTGCTCGCTGAGAGTACTGAATCTCGGGCAGAATAGTTTAAACGGTGTCGTGCCCAAGAGTCTGGGGATGTGCAAGAATTTGACTTACTTGGATTTGAGTTTGAATAATTTGGAGGGGTATTTGCCAATGCAGCTGCCAGTTCCGTGTATGGTGTATTTTAATGTTAGTCAGAATAACCTTACTGGTGTTCTTCCGAGGTTTGAGAATGTTAGTTGTGATAATCATTTTGGTTTTCAAGATTTGCAATATGCTAATGTTCCTGTTATGGGTTCGATTTCGGATGAGAATTTTGTGATTATTCATGATTTTAGTGGTAATAAGTTTCTTGGTTCTTTACCTTTGTTCGCTATAGGAGATGGATTCTTGGCAGCTAAGTATAAGCCCCATTACAGATTGTTACTGAACAATAATATGTTTAATGGTTCAATTCCTGGGGAGATAATTTCAAAATGTAATGATTTGCAATCATTTTCAGTGAACTTGAGTGCAAACCTGTTATCGGGTATGAGTTATGAGGCATTTCTTCTTGATTGCATACAACTTGTGGAGTTTGAAGCAGCGAATAATCAGATTAGTGGGTCAATTGCTGCTGGCGTTGGTAAGTTGATGAAGCTACAGCGACTTGACTTGAGAGGAAATAGAGTGTCCAGTTCTCTGCCTGATGAGTTGGGGAAGTTGAAATTTTTGAAATGGATCTTGCTTGGAGGAAACAATTTAACGGGAGAAATTCCATCCCAATTTGGTCATTTGATTTCTCTTGTGGTTTTAGATCTTTCTCACAATGCTCTCACAGGATCTATCCCTGCAAGTTTAACAAAAGCTACAAAGCTTGAAAGTTTGTTTCTTGACCACAATAGGCTTTCCGGAGAAATACCTGTGTCTTTCTCGACCCTTGTCAGTCTTTCTGCACTGGATCTTTCTTTTAATAACCTTTCAGGCCATATTCCTCATCTACAGCACCTTGATTGCATTGCATTCAAAGGAAATAAGTATCTGGCTTCATGCCCGGATACAAATGCTACTGCCCCAGAAAAACGTCCAGTCCAACTTGATGAAAAGTTGCAGAATGGGAAGAGATCGAAAGTGTTCATCATTGCAGTGGTAACTTCTGCTTCTGCTGTTCTTTTAATATTCCTTGTGATAATTTTTGTTATTTTAAGGAGGAGAAAGTTTGGAAGAATTGCTAGCCTGAGGGGAAAAGTGATGGTGACCTTTGCAGATACTCCAGCTGAACTGACCTATGACAATGTTGTTAGAGCTACTGGAAATTTCAGTATTCGGAATCTAATAGGGACAGGTGGTTTTGGGTCAACTTACAAAGCCGAATTAGTCCCAGGTTACCTAGTGGCTGTAAAGAAGCTCTCCATTGGAAGATTTCAAGGAATCCAACAATTTGATGCTGAGATAGGAACTCTAGGACGTATTCGACATAAGAATCTCGTAACTCTTATTGGATATTATGTCGGAGAAGCTGAGATGTTCTTAGTTTACAACTTTCTTTCTGGTGGAAACCTTGAGACTTTTATTCACAACAAGTCGGGAAAAAAAATTCAGTGGTCAGTGATTCACAAGATAGCCATCGACATAGCACAGGCACTGGCTTACCTCCACTACTCTTGTGTACCCCGGATAGTTCACCGGGATATCAAGCCCAGTAACATCCTTCTTGATGAAGAGCTTAATGCTTATCTATCAGACTTTGGGTTGGCTAGGCTTTTAGAAGTTTCTGAGACTCATGCCACAACAGATGTGGCAGGCACTTTTGGGTATGTGGCACCAGAATATGCAACAACATGCAGGGTATCAGACAAAGCAGATGTGTATAGCTTTGGTGTGGTGCTGTTAGAATTGATATCAGGGAAAAGGTCTCTTGATCCATCATTTTCCGAGTATGGCAATGGGTTCAATATTGTCTCATGGGCCAAGTTGCTGATCAAGGAGGGGCGTTCTTCTGAGCTTTTCTTGCCAGAATTATGGGAGGCAGGGCCTCAAGAAAATTTATTGGGAATGATGAGGCTTGCATCAACCTGCACAGTGGAGACACTTTCCACACGTCCATCAGTTAAACAAGTTCTTATAAAATTGAAGCAGTTGAAATAATGAAAGCATTTCGATTCCTGGCAACGGACATGATGGAAGCTGAGAAGATGCTCATGTCAGCTGACTGGACAGTCTGTATTCTACGTGGTAAGGCCATCCTATGATAAAAAAAAATCTTTCTGATTATTGTGTGTACACTGCAATTTCATATATATTTCCAGCCGTGCTCAAATACTAACTTCTATCAAATTCACTTTCAGAAAAAAAACAAGTTTGCCGTATTCCTCGGATTTAAGTAGCTCTGCTTTTTTGCTCACACTTTTTCTTAGTCCTAATTCTTGAAAGATTTTGAAAGAAATCAAGGTGTAATAGTTTGAAAAGAAGATTAAGACATAAGCTGCAACTTTTTGACTGAATTATAGAATGCATGATGTGATCGTGCATGTAAACACCTTTTTATAGAATGCAAGATGTGTTAGTGCATGAAATCACTTTCTGAAACAAATTTATTGACTAATGACGTCGAATACCTTTGAAGATTCTGCCTTACTTTCTCTCTGTGCCAAACAAATGCCTAAAACTTCAGAATTGAATGTTCAAAATTTATTTGTGTTGTTCTCATGCTATAAAGGAGGGTGGCAGTAGTAGATATACAACAAAGCAATGTGATCTCATCTTCTCGTTTCGGCTGCTTACAGACGCTTTCCAATGAGACTATTTGTGTCTGGGCATTACCCTTCAGTCATCATTGCCGGCGCACAAGGTCCGTTATGCTGTCAATTCTCTCAGCACTTTTTCTGTGACTGCATTAGAAAAATCTTCTTACGGCTTTGATGCATTGTCATGTTAGCAATCAACTAAAGCAGTGACCTCTCTTTCACAGGCTAATTCAAGGGCTGTTGAGAGGGCAAAGCTTATGCAATTTTAAACAGCAATCTGTGATCTGTCAGCATGGCATGTTGTCTAGATAATGCCCAAGTGTCTGCAGCTATCTCTCTACCAACAGTTTTGTAAATAGAAACCTGAAATTCATATATTCCATTTCAAATTGTAGATTGTAATTACTTTCTCAAACAATATTTGTACTAAGATTCTAATTTCCTATCTAAGACAGCTTAACATGCCATGTCCTGTTGCCGACTGAGCATGTAGATGTTTGAATAGATACACGGAAGCATCTGTAGATACACAGTAAACAGCAGTTGCTTTTTTCTCTATATCTGGAATGACCTGATGACCCCTAAAAGCAGAGATTCAGGAATTTCATTTCTGCTAATTCACGCACAACCAATCGGGCCACAAAATTACCATCTACATGAATAATAACAATGAGTAAAATAGGCTGGAAATGAAGCCACTAAGGTTCTAGGCTTTTCAACGATTACAATGTAGACAAAATCACATCTTGATTAAATTTGAACTACAATTTATGTCTTGACAGCGCATCAACAATAATGCCAGGATAATGTCCATATCTACAGAGTCTTCAACCCACTCTTTGCGGCTTCTTTCTCCTCAAAACTAAAAATCAGTTGTCGATTGCCATCCATTTCGCATCTGCCCCGACCTCAATTCCGACTGCCTGAGACTGCATGGATGGCCACTCAATGCGTTTCAAGTGGGTTCCCAATCATTATGCCATTCACATTGGCCATTGCATTCCTTAAATTGTAGTAAGCTCAGCCATCGTGTTCTCCCGTAGTAAAGGTCATCAGGGCCCTCATTTTTTTCCGTCCTTGATGCGCATTGTAACTACACCAACATATAATTTATCCGCAAATTGACAAATGATGCTTGAATCAGGTGTCACTTTACATTACATACTCGTTAAGAGGCTTGTAGCTTCACAGTAAACGGTTAGCTCCATAAACCTATAACCTCTTAGCCTGAATAAACGTTATAATTATCTTTTGACACTCTTCGTTTGCTACTTCAGGAGCATATAAATAGTCAAGCCATCATATATTAATTTTGTAACATATACACTTCATGATTTTCTTGCCTTTTTATACGTGGTTTAATACAAAAAAAAAAAAAATCATATAGACTTTCAAACTATTAATTTATTAATTTTATAGTCCTTCTAAATCGTGGTGGTGAATAAAATAACAACCTCATGTATCGTTTATCAGGGACATATTTGAGACATAGCAATTTTCTTATGATTTCTTTTTCATTTAATTAGTATAAGAAAACATTGTAATTCTTGTCCAACATAAAGAATAATAGCATCAAGACAAAATCATTGTTGATGGATGGCTAATTGCATCAAGAAAATAAGTAAACAATGAATAAAGATACAATTTTCAAATGTCCATAATATAAATTATTCGAAATATAAACTACAAAATGATTATGAAGTTAGATAAATTAAGATATTAGAAATATCAAATGTCAATAAACTTTCATACCTTTGTCCAGAGATACCGTTACAGAGCAGACGAGAGAGAGAAGACATTAAAACCCCAGTCATAAGCTTCTCTATGTCTTTCGCAAATGAACGTCATCTTACAGCTTTACAGACCGTACGGCTTTTGCATGGGAAATTCAAAAGAGGGCAAGTAAGGAAGGAAATTTGGATAAGATTATGATAAAATTTGAGTCATGTCTGCCATATCACTGGCTGTAGCAATTGACAAAGGTTACTAATGTAACAAAGGATGTAATATAATTTATCTCTGCCCAAATGAATTTAGATTTGTCTCGAAATTCTAATTTCAGTGATCAGTTGGATAAAATTATTTGAATGAAAATCACTCCACTGTATCTTTTGGGGAAAATTTTTATTAATCTATTTATCACCATCAATGTGTTGACCCTATCAAAGAAAAAGGTTGGCTCTTTGGATTTTGATCTTGCTGGGAAAAATCAGTTTAACACTGGGGATGTCGCTGATTGCCTACAATCATCAGCAGATCAGCGCAGGGCAGGCCAACACCGTGAAACGAGTAGGTACACTTTCCCCTTTTTCTCCATGAAAAAGAAATCAACTTTGTCTCAAGAAAAACGAGTAGGTACACTATCAAGGATATCACCTTTTACATTCGCATTCTACGAGAGCAGTAATGTTATAAACGCAAAGTAGCAGTACAAAAACAATGCTATAAAGTTTGAATGAATACAGCACCGATCCTAAGCGTGTAATTTAACTACAAAGCACCAAATGAGGGCGATAGTATGTACCACGTCATATGAATGCAAGATATAATCCGCGATTTCTAATTTCTTTGTTTATAAACACACAGTCCTCCGCAGAGAAAAACCAAGAACTACATTATGCACAAAAGCTACATGCAAAGAATGGAAAGTAAACAATAATGAGAATTCACAGTATATGAACGATCAAAGTCAAAAATAACTGCAACATATGTTGTTGAGTGGAATCTACCATCCCAGAGATCTGTCAAAAAGTGCAACAAGAGAATTATCACCTGCAGTTCGTTCAAAAGCATCGGTACATCGAAGTTGCTTGCTACAAATAGCTGACAAACAGAAGCTCACCTTCTCAAAGCAGGCATCAAGTTGTACTGATACCCTGTTGTGCCTTGAGGACCATCTCCTCAGTGGTGGTCCCGATGATCTCGTTAGCACGTTTCAGCCCGATGCAGTAATACCGGCCGATAGTATCCTATATTTGAAGATTGTTCTATAGTTAGAAGAAATGCCAAATGAATGTACTTACTTGACCTTAATGTTAAATGTTATCACATGATGTAATCAACTTCTGTACTCTACCACTACATGCACCACAAGCCTTCTGGAATATGCAAAGACAAAAAGACGGGATGCTAGCCATGATGAGTAATATGAGGAACTCCGGGGAGTCTCACCCGAACAACAATGCCAAACTTCTCTAACTTATGAACAGCATCATCCACATCAAAGTTACAGCTCTCACCAAACTCTTCTTTAATTAGCTCCTCACACCGCAGATCCAGATCCTATTTCACATTATCACAAAGTCAAACATCAGAAATGATACAAGTGGTGTACGGTAAACAACAAAAACCCAGCAATGTACTAATTGTTTTGCATACCTGTCTTGTTGCCTTGCCCTGTTCCATCAATATAAAGAATGAAATAATCACCTCTTTGACCTGCGCAATTACAACTTATGGTAAGCAGTTGATGAGACGTAATTAGATACAACGTGTCCCCAAATTAAACCAATCTTTTAAAATATACCAAAATAAATTAATTACTGCTTAAACACTTAACAATGTCAAAATTGAAAACATTACATCAAAGTTAAAATATTATCATGTCAGATCTCTAACAAAGATTTGGATGGCTTGTCAAACAGTCAAAATTTCAAACTACTATTGACAAAGAGGTCAAACTGCATAAAGTCAATGAATGAATAAAGAACTTTTGTGTACAGATATTCATCTATAAAACAATTCCATCAATAAAAACAATTAATGACCACCAAGGAAATATGAACAAGGACATATTTGATAGTTCTAAAGATTTCATCAAGCTCAATACTTACTTCTTGTTGAATCACATCATCGCACAAGTGAAGAAGGGTACCCTTTCCACTATCTAGCTGTTTGTCATACATGGACTGTGTAATCATATTCTGATATGCAGCCATGTTTTGCTGAAACCTGCAGCCAGTAGAAGAAACAATCAAACAATTGCCAAACAGCGGATGACTCAAGTCAAGAAATAACTACTGGACGAACTGAGTCGCCTGATTATTCACACATACAGCCAGTCAATGCCCAGGAGAGAAATGAGAATAGTCAACTTCAATGATCAGTTTGTGGCCAAATTTTCCATTACCTTATGATATTCACATTATAGATAATACATTAATGGACAGAATATGAATTCTTTCCTTCCCATTCCCAATTTTTACTATGGACACGTGCAATATGCATATTGCTCAAATAAAAAATAAGTGTATCAATAAGCCACAAAATATAAAGAGAAGAAAGAGAGCTCCAAAGTTTGATATTTTCTTTCTCTTTTCTTCTAGGGGATCGTTGTAGGAACTCACGTGAAGTATGTCTTAGCACAGTAACCAATCACCGTGGAAAGGATTGCCACGCCAACCCAAAGATCAATTTCATGCAGTTGGACAGAAGTAATCACGGCAACCTGTTGGTAAGATACATAAATTATTTGAATAAGATGGAGGATAGACAAAAGACAAAACAATCACCAAAGAACTAATTGCTAAACTGACCAGTCCAACCACAGCGGAGACAAGGAACTTGACCCAATCTAATGGTGTTAATCCTGGATTTTTCTTTTCAGGCTGTTAAAGGCATAGAGAAAAGAGTCCTCATATGAGATCGTAGCTTTTGCAGGCTTGTTGATAAAAGCAGAGACTACACAAGATTAATAAACGAGAAAGAGAGAGAGAAAGAGGCAGCTAAAACAACTTACGAGAACTATTTCCATATCTGCCATTGGAATATTTCTAAAATGTTTGAGATATACTCCCCGTTCTGCTTTGGATTTGGTACTTGCTTCCCTTTAAATGACCATTATTGTTAGATGCCACTAATCATCTTTCATAATGGTTTCAGAACAGTCATCAGAGGCATCAATTTAAAAAAACATTCGAGGTAATCTTTAAGAAAAAGAAAGAACAGGTAAATATGCATTCAATGGGCCATTAGAGTAGCAACCATAAACTCTCTATGCATCTTGTCTCAATGTACTCTCAATTTCTTTTGCTAAAAGGATTTCATCCCGCATCAAGAAACAAATTGATCACAAGAGCCTTATTTGTTCAACAGTCACCATCAAAATGTTCAACTTTGCAATAACACTCACCACCAATAGGTTGCATGTCAATAGAACAATATTCTGAAAGTTAATAGCGAAAAATAAAATTAAACAAGATAGAAGAAATGAAAGGACCTGTAAAGAACAATTATCCTGTCAAAGGTGGGCTCTTGGATTGTGACCTTGCCCAGCAAATTGCGAAAACTGGGAGAGCAGAATAACAATGTCAATGACCAGTGATACTTGACCAGAAACTTTTTGTTACAATAGAAACATCCAATCAACTGACTCATAAAAACAAATTCAGAGTATTCAAGACAAAATTAGACAATTTCTAAGTTAGCAGGATAAATTCAGATACAAATAACTGAAATTTTAGAATTCAAACAATAAGTCTATCTGAAGCTTGTTCTACAAACCTCCTGAAATGGCATGCAACATAACCAAGATAAGCACAGAGAACTACGTAGCAGAAAAAATACAATCCTATAGTAACAACACTACCATGCTGTAATTACAACCTTAGGTCCATATTTTCAAGTCGATGTCGTTCAACGGATAGATCATTCTGCTCTGTTTCAGAGTTAATTTCATCATCCTTCTTTGGGTCTGGTTTATGTCGTCTTTTAGATCTTCTGGACAAAAGTTTTTCTAGCCTGCAAGCACCATAACCTTAGAAAAGATTAGAGAGGAAAAGCATAAAGCAGGTCAAACTTATAAGGACGGGAATAAGAAAAACGCTTTTGAGCCATTCCAATGCTAAACTATCTTTTTAACCTAGAAGTTCAGAGTTTAGAAACCATAAAAATTAACCAACTGCCATTTGGCCAGGATTTGCTCAAGCCAGCTGATTATATCAATTTCGAAAGGGAAAAAAAAAAAAAGCTAAATCCGATATTTCAATTTTATTGAACAATATGCAGCAAACAAGTTTAGAATGACAAAAAATGCTTCAATTACACAAATTGACTTGTGTGTAGTCAAATATTGTATATTCAGCAAAATCCACCAATGAGACAATTTCAGTCCAGAAATATACTAACCCTGTTCGTCTCATGAGAAATGACCAAAACCGACCAATAAGCATGTCCACTTTCTCCATGAAAAAGTAATCAGTTGTCTGATCAACTCCAATACCGCGCCGAAAGATCACATACTACAGATAAAACCACAGTACAATTCAGCTTTCTTCAAGTCTATCGTTTAGTCCAAAGTTCAGAACCAAGTTATTAATTGTCACATTAATTTTCAACGTCGATGCTTGTTCAATTTTTGAAGAAATGAAGGAACTGAATATAAAGAAATCCCTAAAATACAGGATCTCCCAACTGTTGAACTTCTTTGATGTTGACAAGTGGACTGTGATATCTTGTCAAAGAAAACATCAAATTTATCCCTACTTGAAATCTTCAAGCTTAATCCAATAAAGCATACATTCTAAAGCATAATCAGACAGCGAGGTTGAGAACAAAAGTATATTTAAGAAATTTAAATAATGCAGACAACACTTCTTTAACATATTATGCATGCGTGGGGAACACATTTTAAGACATATGCAAAATAACCTAGTATAAACATTTTACGGACATGTAAAATTAACCTAGTATAGCCAATTTAAAATCTTTAAGGAAGCAACTCCAAACTCAAAAATATCATACAAATTTAGGCTCCATTGGGTTTTGTAGTGTTGTGGCTTTAAACCACAGTTGCTACAAATAAAAGCTATAGCCATGAAATAAAAGTTGATAGTGTTTGGAAAATACGACTTATAAATCATAATTTTGACGAAAATACTAAAGGGAAAATAGATTTTTCACCAAAAAACTGTGGGGTAAAATTACTTAACTTCCAAACTACAATTGCATATGTTTACCAAACACCTTAGAGCTGTGATCTTCCCTCAATCAACAGTATATTCCCAAGCAGACAACCACATCACAAAAGGAATTTCATACAACTCAAAACCTTCAGTGCTAAACTTAGCGGAATACCTTATCAGCAAAGTCTGGAAGATGGTCGTGGTGATGCTCTTCAAAATATCTCTTCAAAAGCTTCTTGTCAAGCTACATCCGCCAAAAAGGGCACATTGAGATCAGCTTAAAAGCTCAGGAAAGCACTTAAAGACGTGCACCTTGAGACTTAGAGCATGTTTATTTATATGCATCACCATGAAATGGAACTTTTCCAACAAAATTGTGATTACAAACCTTAGATTCATCGACAGTGATTGGAAGATGTAAAAGATACTGCCCTGAAAGTGCAACATCAATTTCTTCATCGGTTGTTATTTTGAAGTTGCTCTTATCCATTACCTGCATAAAAGGAAAGTATGAAAACATTACAAAATGGCTTATTGGTGATTTGAAAAGTTGCATGCATATCCTCATTATAATTATTACTATTAGTTTCCTACAAGAAACAAGAAATTTTATTAGACCATACATTAGCAGTGTCAGGTTAGAGATCTCAATATTATTTTTTCAGAACTTCAATGTTACTTTGTCAGATTAAGTAAATACTATCAACATTTGCCAAAGGTAGTATTAAGTTCACAAGTTTCGGCAACCAGCCAAATCCATAAAACAAATTTTAACCTAAACTTGCCTCTTTTTACAACAAAAGATTACCTAATTATTCACCCAATACCTAACTTAAATTCTTATGTTACATATACTATCCTACAAATACAATTGACATTCTCCTTCATTTCCATCTGTTTGCGCCCCTCATTTCCGAAAGGGTTGCACCTGGTCTCGCGCATCCTCATTCCCAGGATATAATGGTTTATTCCGGAGGAGGAATATGTAGAACAAACCCTCAAGAATCCAACTAATTAATTCTGCAAAAAGACAGCTGGAAACCAGAATGATAACAAAAAAATCCAGAATTGTTACCTGGAATCACATCATGAGACCAAACCATGATGAAGCACAAAATGGGTATCATATCCAAAACAGTGTGCTAGCTTCATAAAGGCACTATGACATGTGTAGCTAGGCAGAAAGGGATGACAGAAGCCCTTGGAAATAGGAATCAGGACAAGCCCCAATTCCACGTCACCAAAGAAATGCCTATAAATAAAGAACCACAACATTGCATAGGGGTCTTTTGCCAGATTTAGAAATTCACAAAGAAAGTTGAAACCCCTGTCTGTGTCCTTATTTCTTACTTCGATATCTTGCCTTTGAACAACCCACTGACTTGGGCGTCATAGTACTTGTCACAGGTACCCCACTCCTAGTCATCAATATACAGCTTGAAGAAAGTTATCCACAATCAACCCTCTCTCAGTAAGGTAAAAACTTAATCCCTCACCATCAAACTCCAATACCAAATAAAAGGCATTTAACAATCAGAAAGCAACTAAATTTTCCCCACACTAAGCCAGCTACCTCAAAAGATTTAAGATATGGTCATTCTCTAGGTCAAGGGTTACTCCATGCACCTTTGCCTTGCCTCCTGACCATTTGTTGTATGTTAAAAGGGGTTTGTCTTTCAAAAGGCTAAGCACATGATCCTATTTTTATTGTTGAAGACACAACCAATTAAGATTCATTGTGTGGCAAACTTTGTTTTCTTCTTTTTTATTTTTCGGGTCGAACCAGCATGTGACAAGGGATGGAGATTGGTAAGATTTTTAATTCAAAATTCTCTGATAGATGAGAAAAAATAATGAGAATGCAGCTATCTCAAGTCTCAACTTCACTAAATAGACGAATTATGTCTCAGGACACTTGAGAGGCTCCATAAACTTCCATGCACCAAAGAGTGGAATGCAAATTAAAATTATACTTTTGATGTACAAATTTGGCAGTAATATCTGCTATTCACAATCTTTTTTTTTTTTTTTGCAGTTGTTCTCTTTAGTTCTTTTTGACTTACAGATGCAATTTAAAAGGTGATGAGCAAAAGAAAGTAGCAATAATACCTGAAACACATATGTAAGGAAATTCTGTTCAAGTACATCAATTTCCTCAGGAGATAAGTTCTGCTGCTCCAACTTCTGAGCCCCTGATACAGGATCAAAGAGAGAGTACAGTTGCTGCAAACAACATAAATTTGTAGTTAAATTACGACAAAAACGACAAAACACTGCCATGGCAAACTAAATAATGATTACATGATAAACTGAATAAAATCAAGTTAAGAGGAAACAAGCTACCATCAAATCCTCAAACTGTAGCATATACCAAGCCCGAATAGTGTACTCAACTCTCTTGCAAAGCTTTAGAAACTCAGCCCGGTCAGAACTGTGTTCTGCAGAACATTAAAAAAAATTGCATCACCATCAACCAAACCAAAATGGAAAAGTAAGTAAATAAATATATCTAGTAACATAATAGAATTTTTTTTTTTTAAAGAAATATATTGTTTTTATTAATTCACATATAATAGGAAGGGGCAAAAAAAGGCAATGCTCATAATCCACATTTAACCCACCAAAAAAAAAAAACCATTAGCCAAATCACAATCTAAACTAAACCCTTCTCTCGTTTTCTTTCTAAATTTAATAACACCCCAGACATCCATTCTCATTTTTCTTGCTGGGGTATCACTAATTTCACACAAAATTGAACATAAATTAAATCCAAAGCAGGAAAAAAATAAAAGAAAGGAAAAAGTGTTGCTGAAGCAAAAAAAAATTAAATGCAAACATAAAATAGTGAAATTGAAATACCAATGAGGTTGGCCAAAGTCATGATAAGCTTTGGTTTGAGAATGGGGATGACAGATTCCCGTTCCAATCGAATCACTTCTTTCTTCATGCTTTCGTTAGTTTCTGTCTCTCTGAGTCTCTGAATTCTCAAGGCGTTAAGAAGTTGTAATTTTGAAACGCTTTTCAAGGGGTTATATAAACTAAGAAGCAAGATAAGAATATTGGAGGGGTTAAAATTTAAATGAAGGGGCTTTGTATTTGGAATTTGATAAAGAGCCGTAACTGATAGCCAACTCACTCAGCAGAAGGCAACAAAACACAACACAACACAACAACCAGTTGCGTACTTGCGTTTGATGTTTAATTTCTGTCCTCAATGACTATATCTGTTAAGACCCTTCTAGTTGTTGCTGCAGTTTTCCTTCCCCTATTCAAAAAGATAAAACTACTGTTCGATCGATCTCTTTTGTTAAATAATTTATTTTTATTTATTGTTTTTATGGGTTTCCATTTTTGGCATTTGAACTCGGGACAAAACTACGTTACAGATTCTGTAAGGTACAGACTGCAGCATCAGCCGTTGGATGTGGTTGGATGGGGAGTGAGAAACTAAACAAAAGAAAATCGGATGGTGGGATGACGGGAGATGTTTGTTACAGAATCTGTAACATAGACAGGTCCTTGAACTCGTTCGGTTACTTGCTTATTTATTATGTTCGTACGGTCATCCCAAACTTCAATTGCACTCCTTGTGAGTTAGAAGTAACTTTTTGTCTGTGGAGGGCTCCAATGATTATAGATGCTGTCACATGCTAAATCCAACTGCATTTTATTTTCTTTATTTAGTTCAGTGCTTTCCATTCTTCTAATCTTCAATGATTATGGGCATCAATGATGACAAGGCTAGTGGTAGTTTATGATATGATTTTAGAATATTTCAGATACATGTAGTTTCAAATTTTATAAAATGTTTAATGTGGAGAGGGATCTCTGGACCATAGCTTGAAAATTTACATTTAATAAAATAAATACTCGAGCCCATTCTACGATAGGTTGAACCGTTTTAACGCATACCCTAATCTCTTCTTGGCAAATATTTTAATTTCTAAGATTTGACCCCAAAATCTACCTTGGGTCCCCTGCCTGGTAGGGAGAAAACAATGCTTTTGTTTTGTCCCATCCAACCTAAGCTAACAGTAATACTTGTAAAGTGCAAAACCCTACTGTTTCCTCTCTTATCTTTTCAATTGTCCCCCGGAAGATCGAAGGGCCACCACCCACCATCAAGATATTTCCACACCTGCATTGCCGACATTATTTGATATTTTTCCATATCTAATGCAAACACATTGTAAACTGGTTCAGCTTGTACAGTACAACAACAGTGCAATTCTCACCGTCACAAATATCAGTTGTCCTGAAGACGAGGAAGGAAGAATCAGCTTAACGAATTCATCCTTTTATGGATTGTGGAGAATGAAGTTCGCATAAGCTGATCCGCTAAGATGCGCACACACGCAACAAGCAGGAGCGGATTGTGAATTTGTGAGGAAACTGAACGCAAAACTAAAGAACATGAGTTACAGAGACAGCAAGAAAGAGAGATTGCTGAGAGCTTAGAAATTCCTAGCCTCCAAAATTATTGAAATATTCATCGGTCAACAAGAGAGCAAAAAATCCCCATAGAGATGAAATGTAATATGTATATATATTTTGGCCTACCAAATAACAATAAGGAGAAATCTGAATTTTTCCCCTTCTTCCCACAACTTATCTCTCACCTGCCCATCTAACATCTACAGTTATATACATGGTGTTGAGTTGGCTCTTCTGTAGGTGTATTTACAATAAACCTATCTCAGGGTTTGTATACTCTGGCTCCTGCGAATCTGCAGTAACCACAAAATTATCTCCCTTCAATGAGTAACAGGTTACAAACTCCTGCCACATGCATCTTGCATTCATCATTTCTTAGCAATTTTCCAACCCAGGTATCAATTTGAACCTCATCGTGAACATGGGGAAGAATGTTCTTAGTGATTCCAAGACCTTAAGTATGGCTTTCCCATTGGATCATGCATAGTAGGATTCTGATTTGGCAAGTTCATCCAACCCATCTCATCTGGCATCACAGAATCACGCCCACCCAAAAAGTCAAGTGGATGAGCTGGGTTTGGTAATGCATTACTCATCGCAGGAACACCTCCGGCCATCAATCCATAGTTCCTTGAAGAAATAAACTGCTCATTTGCTCCTACCGAATCATAAGGATTAACCGAACGTAATTGGCTACAGTTGGGTAGAACACTATACAGACTCTGATCTGCATTGCTTCCACTCCCAACACTCGGGCTCTGGATACTAACTCCACCTGAATTGGTCCAGCCACCGCGAACTTGATGCTCACCAGAAAACCAGTTCTGACTCAACAATTCTCCACCGTTTAAGCGAGATTCAAGAGGCTCTGAAATGTGGACAGGATTGACATTCCAATTATGCATGTTTCCCAGTTGCAAGTTCTCTTGCCTTGGAATTAAGTATCTACCTCTGTCGGAGAAAATGTTCTGTGACATGTTCTGTTGCATGAAAAACTCATTCATCCTCTTCTGCCCCTGCTCAAGTGGCAATGATGTCTCCAAATGCTCCTGGAAGTGTCCAGGGAACTGGCCATCATCTGCCATCATTGAGTTGTCTGGTGGTTGGAAATGGAGCCCTGTCTGTTTCTGCTCTTGATGATATGATAACATCTCCCGGCCCTTGAAAAGAGATTGCAGGAGCTCATTTCGGCCGTGGTTTTGATAAGAGCTTAAGGCACCATCATCTGGTTGCCTGTGCAACAAATCTTTACTCATGTCTTCTTGATGCAAGTCAGATTCCAGATCAATCAATCGAGTCTTTTGATCTTGGTTATGTTGTGGATTCATAAGTGGCAACCCACTGGTAGTAAATTCATGGCTTGCAGTAGAATCATAGAAAGAATGAGGCCTACTAATGGTTTGCCAGACATCTCCACCAGTAGAAAGCGGAACTTCCCGATTGACAGCATCATCTGCAGTGTTCATTTGCTCTGAGTTCCCACGTACATCTGATGAAGAATTATCCGAGTTATGGGCAACGTGATCCTTTTCAGGATCCACACCTATGTGGTTTAACTCATGGCTACCACTAGGGCAAATGACCGGCTCAGGTGATTGATTCCATGGGGAGCCCGGGTCAGAGTCTTCATCATTTTTTATGTTAGACTCATGGTCTACATGGTCTAACTCATGGCTCTCACTATGGCAAGCAATCTGCTCAGGAGACTGATTCCATCGAGAACCCTGGGCACCATCCCCATTTTCTTCTATGTTAGACTCAAGGTTTGTTGCTACAATATCCTTCTGATCCTGTGGTGGACTTTCAGGGTTCTCTCTTGTTTCATCCTGAACGCCAGAGTTCTCTTCCTCCTCGTCCTGAACGCCAGAGTTCTCTTCCTCCTCATCCTGAACGCCAGAGTTCTCTTCCTCCTCATCCTGAACGCCAGAGTTCTCTTCCTCCTCGTCCTGAACGCCAGAGTTCTCTTCCTCCTCGTCCTGAACGCCAGAGTTCTCTTCCTCCTCATCCTGAACGCCAGAGTTCTCTTTCTCCTCATCCTGGACACCATATAACAAACAATAAAGTTAAACATAGTACCACCAGGAAGATTTAAACTCTGCAAGAACATAGAGACACAGGTTCAGTATGTCTTCTGAACACAAGCTTATGTTATGCACAACAGTCCATCCATGTAAGCATGAACAGAAATTTCATCAGAAATGAACGATAAGACACCCATTAAAAGAGAGAGAAAGAGAGACAGTAATAGCAAGAAAGTTCGAATAACTGACCTCAATCTGACATTCTAGTTTGTCCATCATCTCTTGCCTCAGAGACAATGTAACTTCCCACAGCTGTTTCTTTCTTTCTTTCCAGTTGACATAAAATGCAGGGAGATCTTCAGTGGCCAATTTCAACCTACAGAAACACAAAATAAAATTCAGGAGTAACTCAAAGACTTATTAATTTACAAAAAATGTACACTTCCAAGCAAACTAACCAATGCTCATGCAACTTCTTCTTCTGCTCTTCTTCCAGAAATACTTCATAAGGTTGAACATGCAAACTCTCCAAGTTGCCTAAAACACGGTTCATCGACCGGCACTGAATGCTCTTACCAGACTGCTTCATACTCTTAACAAGTTCATGCTGCTTCCTGCTAATCTGACAAATTCCAAAAGACATTATCAGCAAGAACCTCCAAAACACCAAAACCACATTTGATCTCCTCAATCAATGTTTTGGAATTATAACTTTATGACTGAGGTAAACCATGAGCTTGGTAAGACTGACATGAATGTAGGACAGGAAGCTAAGACAGGAGCGACTTGAAAATCATGAAATCCCAGTTGCAGAATTTTAAAGGTGTCATAGGAATGAAACCAAAACCACTGCAGAAGACAAAATTCCAAAGCATTTGACACCAGAGAAATCCAGATTTGAGAAACAATTACATGGCAAACAAAAAGGTGCTTGACAGCTTGCTGGAAAAGTCCGAAGGGGTTGTAGGAAAGATCCAGGGTAAAAATCCTATCACTGTCAGTATTGGATAGGAAAGTATCTGACCCATTGACCACAGCCAAGAAAAAAGGGGAAAGCAAGTACATACAAGTGAATACCTAACACATGTTTCAACACAATCTTACACCAGACCAAAAAGTGAATTTCAGCAGTGGCCCATTTTCTTATTCATGAGTACTGTAATTCTGTTACTTTTTTTTTCTTTGTTTCTCTGATAACCCAGAATACTGCACCAACCCGGACCATGGTCTGCTCCAGCTAGGCCCTAAACTAGGGGTCAGTCGGGTGCCCCAACCCCATTACCCGAGAGACAACAAAGGGTGGAATTTATAAGCTCACCAGAAGGACTGAACCAGAGACCTGGATACAGCCAAGCACCAGATCCCAAGCCCTCAACCAAGTGGGCTGCCCCTTTGGGGCATTTTGCGTTAGTTCTTTAATAACTTTTTATTTATGTCAGCAGTGTTATCTTATAGTCTTCACTCAGTTGAGAGTGGTAAAGTGGTATACAATCTTTGCAACCCTTTAATGTGGATTAGTTAAATAACGGTTTTAATTTTTCATCAAAAGCTGCTTGTTAAGTTACCACTTGAACTAAAAGGGGTGCAAACAATAGTATTAAACACTTGAACAAAGATTACAGAAAATTAAATAAAATTGCAATTAAAATCAAAGTTAAATCATTTAAGAAGGATCATTTTTCCATTCATAGAATCACAATCAGTTACCAAGCAGTTCCTGCTTTATCAGATATTTAATAAGCTTTTTAAACTTGAACAAAAATTAAAGAGATGCCTAACCTTAACATATGACATGTACTGGGCTCCATCGTTATGGTGGATATTGCGCTTGTTTAGCTTATATCCCTTTTTCAATTTTGTTCCCGCATTTAGCACGTTCTCTGAAGCAATCAATGAATTTGTAGATTCGTTCTTTTTGAAACCTTTATCATAGTTCCTGAGACTCATGGAAATTTATAAGATCAATCACAATCAAATGAGCTATATATAATTCCCAGAGGATCAAGAAGCCAGAACAAACTTATAAAGAAGCCATGAAAACAATAACTGAATAGGTTTTAAGCTCATCAATACAGGGCATGATAATTCCTCTTTTCGTGAAATAAGAGATCCAGGAAATAAGCATAAATACAAAAAATGTTGGGGTCTAATGACAAGCAAAGACACTGACAAGGAGAAAGAGATCATTCTGACAAGAAACTATGCCCAGATGCATTTCACCAGAGATATTATTTGGGCAATAACATCTGACACGTCCAGAACAAACTTTAACATATTTTAAGTATGAAAATCAAGAAAGTAAATCTGTCCTTAGTTTTGCACATATTTTAAGTATGAAAATCAAGAAAGTAAATCTGTCCTTAGTTTTGCACACATTAAACCCTGCCAGTGATACTAGTTAAAAGAAGAAATATGCGTAACACATTAAAATAAATAAATGAATGAGATAAAACAACATCAAATCCTACCCAAACTATGCTTTCGCAATTACTAGAAATAGTCAACCAGTCCAAAAAACAAGAAGATAGCCAGCCTCTAACGCCTATCAGAGACACATCAATGAAAACATACAAACATATATTCTTGCAAGTTGCGAGAGAGGAGAGGGGGGAGGGGGGGAATTGAAAAAAGAAGAAGAAATTTTCTTCCAAAAATCCTTATATGATGGTATAAAACAGAAAATCTATATCTAAATTATGTACAATAAATCTTGCAGATTTGAGTGCTATTGCTTGTTGATCTAAGTTACCTTTTGTGAAGTTCTCCTCCCTTCATAACTGAGGAGTTCTGGTTATCACTACTACATGCTTTCTCATCTGCTACCCATGAACATGATTCAGATGTTGCAGTAACATCCTGCTCAAGGTCATGTGGTCTAGATTCATAAGCATTTGAGGAAATTCTTTTCTCTACATCCCTTCTCAACCTAAAACAACTCATTAAAGACACGTAATGAGATAAAACATCATCAAGGAAAAGGTAACAAATGAAAAAGGTGCATGTATTCAATTATTCTCCAGCCATGTTGTTCACACATTATAAACAGTGGACACCTTCATGTTCCAATGACATTCAAAGAGTTGAAGCAATTCAATGTTGAGTACACTCCAGTGAGCTAATTCCACTAAGATATCTGAAGCCCCATCATCTCCAAATAAAATTAAAAACATAAAAACTTGCACAACAAGATAGTTTGAGTAAAATCAGAATGTAAATCTCTCATTAACTTCCATGTAACAACAAATCAGATTGTAAATTAATGAGCAATCATCTTTCTCCAAAATCAGAAACACACTCTACGTGACTTACGAGTTATGTGAAGTAAAGAAGGTGGAAGCTACTGCCTCCACATAACATTAACAATTTACAGGGAGAAAAAAGAAAATTGAGACATGGAATATCAACCTCCAAATCTTCGGTAAAATTTCCTTTTCTGGATCTTTGCAGCTTTCCCATCTTTGCTTCAACTTCTGCAAGTACTCTAGAATACTGCAAAGACAAAGCATTACTACATAATTTAGGCAAATGCACCAGTTCAAACAACAGTATGACAAGAGGTGGAAAAATTGGCTACAACCACATACTCATTATTATATTTCTGCAACTCCAAGAAGTATGCTTTTTTATCGACCTTTAAAGATCGTTCCTTGTGAAGAACTGCATCAGGATGAAAATTGCCTGAACAAAGTGAAGCACCCCTGCAGCAAATTTTTTCCATTACATAAACTAACCCGGATCTTGGACTAGGGATAAGTCTTTCAAAGACCATAAAATACATTATACGTCCATCTTTCACATTCTATATCATGCTGACGCATACAAATAGCTTATAAATAAAGCTGCAGTTGGGATAAAGTTTGTTTCATACAAGCTTGGACACAGTAGAACCCAAATGATACCAAATAATGTGAACCAAGTGATAACCTGACAATACTTATTTCTTTTCTCACTTTGATTAGTAGGTTAAATTTTCCAGATTCCCTTGTTACCCTGCCATGACCCAAAACAAGCATAACTGCCATACACTATCATGAGAATGAAATAAAACAGTCATCTCAAGACAAGAGGCACGTCATTCTTTCATATCTCTCTCTCTTTCTAATCATCCAACCTATAACTTAATCCAAAATCACTAATCCTTCTCACTACCCTTCGTCTGCTGCTTGTGCTTGCAAATCAGCTTAAAAGTATTCTTAAATCTTGAAATATACCAGTGGCATAAAACATATCTGTATATCGAAAATCAGACTAGCGGAAGTTACCACGAAGGAATAGAATACTGCTTTCCACATAAGCCTTTAACCATTCTTACTAATATAGCCACAAGAAGAAAAGTGAACATGCATATTATGTGAATTCATTTATGCATGCTTATGTCTGAGTGTGAGTTTGGATAATTTACGAGATGCATGTATGAGATGTGTGTGTATTTTGTCTATAGTTACATAATTTGTGTGCAATTGTTTCCTAAGTAAATACTTGCCATTTGAGAAATGGACTTCCAAAGTGAAAATTTTCCCCAGCAAGTAATGCTTCCACAACTTGCTCAGCATTTTGTGCACTGGGAAGAAACTGTTTGAGATAGTTTCTCTCTTCTTCTGATAATTGAGTCTGCCAAACCTGTAACAAGTTCCATACAAATGGATATAACAAAACTTGAGCTCCAGAAAACACTATTTGCAGCAAAATACTACGTAATAATAACTATAGTCTTTTAGTTACCTCATACGAGAGCACCCCAGTCAAATTCTCCAACTCAAAAATTTCTTGGGGAACAGAAAAAGCATCTGCTAAATGGCCCAAAACAGTTTTTGAACCCGAAACAGAATCAGTAAATGGCTTTAAAATCCTTAGACTTATCCCAATCTGTTCCTGTTTGGCAATGACCTTTTTTTTACTTTCATCCCACTTAAGGGAAATATTTGATTTTGAGTTCAAACCATTTTGTAGCGATCCCAATTTTCTCTTCTTCATCTTATAATCCTCCGAAGGACTACATCCTCCAACACTAACACCATTCAATCTTTTTCTCCACTGATCAGCCGCCATTGACACAATATGTCAAAAAATCCCTAGCTAAAGCACGTTTAGTAGTTACCGTCCATACGAAACTACAAACCACCAATAACCACATACAATTACTTCAATGGAATAAAAACCCATTAACTTAAGCCGATGAATCACCAGATAATAGAAGTGATACTGAAAAAACAAAATAAACACAAGAGTTCAAGGAAGCAACAACAATATTCAACAATCACCAAATTAGTTCACGACTCCAAAGTATAAATTTTACTAAGCTATTTTTAATGAAAAAGAAAATAAATAAGCCACAAATCCAGGCCAAATTTCAGTAAAACGAAAAACAATCTTCAACATCCAACAATGCAACTGAAAAGAATTAAACCATTTGAATTAACACAATACAGACCCAAAACCAATTATCCCCCAGATAAAGAAGACAATGAAAAAGAACGTAATTAAGAACTCGAATTAGCGAAAAAAATAAGAAAATAAACCCTAAAATAAAAAGGCACACAACAAAAAGTAATACCTGAAATTAGCTCTAACTCTGGCCCACTAAATCAGCAGCGAAAACCTATAATAACAAATTAAAATTAAATTAATTAAATGAAATTCAATTAAATTAAATTATCGTATTTATTTAATAACGGCACGGGCGATAGAGCAGCGAGAGATTAAAAAGAGGGGTTTCGTATAATTGTATTATCCGATTAGGTTTTTTCTTTTTTCTTTTTTCCCCTCTCTTTTGTGGAGACGAGTGAGAGAGAGTGGAGAGGCAACCGAAAACAAACAGAAACACGAAAAACAAATGGGATGATGAGATGATTGATGGAGAAAAAGATCGGACGACTGACGTTGGTCGCAACCGTGATGGTGATTAGTGTAACATTCTGTCGTTCAATCGGCGCTTGGGCGCGGCTCAGCTCGGCTCGATCCACGGCTTGTCTTTGTTTGTCACTTGCTCTATGTCCGCTCTATTTTTCCCCTTTTTTTTTCCTTTTTCTTCTTATCCGTGTCGGTGGTGCATATTTATTTATTTATATTATTTTTTTGTTTTTTGTTTTTCATTTTTGTGCATGTGTGTGATTTTAATGGTAAGATGACATGATTTCTCCGCTCACTGATAGATTAGGAAAAAAAGAAAAATCAAAGATTTGATGTTGATTTTTTATTGGCAATCGAAGTGTTCTCTCTCATCTAACTAAATTTATATTTTATATCAAGGGATGCTAATTGGTGCAATTAGAGATGGCTAATGGGTCGGCCATCAAAGGAAGATTCATAAGTGTTCGTGCTCATATCGTGCCGTGCTTACTATGTGTTTTGTACTGTTTCATACAGTATCTAATTTTTTTTACTTAAGCCTAGCCCGACACACGTGCCGTGCCCACTCATGTCATGCTTACATATGCTATGCCATGGGACGTGCCGTGCCAAAGAAAAAAAATCATTATACTTTTTTAAAATATATATACTTTTTTAGATTTACGTGCATTTATTCAAATTTAATAGAATAGAAAATTCAAAATTCAAGCCTATATTCAATAATAAAAAACTAATAACAGTAAGAGATTGTAATATTAATGATTAAATTTGACCTTATGATATTATAATTCTTTTTTAATACTTAACAACGACAATAATAATAAATTTTTCTTAAGAGTTAATTTAATTGTTATCTTGAACTTACATAGAGTCATAGATTATAACTCACAATAATATTAATACATATTTATAAAATCATGATATTTATAATTTTATTTATTAAAATCATGATATCAATTATTTATTTACTAAATTATAAATATAAATCAATTATAATATTTTTTTCAAACTATGAATTAAATGAATTTAAAAGATTCAATTTTAAGTTATTTATAAAATCATAAAATTTTAACTTTACTTTCATAAAAAAGTGAAATGTGTTTATTGTGGGCTTTTTCACATATTGTACTTTACCTTATTTCTGATTGTGCGTGTTTTTAAAGCCAGTATGCCTAGGATTTTAAGTCCGATCCAACCCGCGTGTATCTTGTGTCGTGCCATGTGTCCTATCGAAACGTGCTTGTGCTATACGGACACGTGCCATGCCCAGGTTGTGCCACGTGCCGTCCAACCCATTTATCATCTTTAAATGCAATTAATTGATTTAACACTATTAATGTTACTTTTCATGTTATTAAAATATTGGGAATTGTTATTGATAAATGATGACACAAATTTTATCTTCATCCTACGCTCGTGAATTTACCTTGTTTTCTTATGTAATAGTCATTTTTTGAGTTTATTTTATTTGTTTTATCTCGACTGCTTACTGCTTGATTTGACTTTATTTTATTTATATTTAGTTACTATTATGATTATTTACAAATAATACAGTGCAATCTAATATATTGAATAACCCTTGAGCATGTAACGCAATTTATTTAACTTTTGTTGTTAGTAGTGTCAATTACATCTAATCTAAATGAAAATTTAGGAGTCAAGAGAGCCCAAACAGATTCATACGGGGCTCACAAGTTAGGCATAAAAAGTAAATAAATGAACAATATACTAAATATTAGTGATTTTTGGAATTTTTATATGTAGAATTTCTAAGATTGTGCATATGAACGGGGAGTTGTTGCATCGAAAGAAAAAAAAAATTAGTATCTTGAATTATTGATGATAAATCTAATTCATTCAAATTGACTAATTAATTCTCATCCAATTCAATGATTACAAAAAATAGAAACACAAATTTCCATCCATCTTATTTTTTATTATAGATCTCATTGTTGTAAATGAGATAAATTCGAGAAAATATATATCTCAATTGAGGATTTAAAAAAAAAATGTTTTCTAATGCTGTGGAGAATACAATATTTAAAATTATTTCCTACCTACACATTTTTTCGGGGAAAAAAAAACTGCCAATAAGTTTATATTTATTTAATTATTTTAAAGCGAAGAATAATAATTACTGATGTGTTTGGCTTGGGCTAGCCCTAGTGCCAAGCCGTTCATGGCTTGGTTTGAATAGTTAAAGCAGAAGGCAACTTGTGGTCTGTATGATATTGTGGACTTTTTGAGGTTTCAAAGTAAACGTTTTATCCTTTTCTTATTGATTTATGGTCTTCCTCCTTTATTGCTGTTTGTTTTGTGACTTGTGCTTCGCATTCACATTGTTTCAATTTATTTCTTTTTTTTCGTATTGATAGAAAATAGTTAGAAGGGATGTTATAATTTTATCGTTTAATTTCTTTTAACATATTATTTTTTTTAACAATTTTTTTTCTTATTAATGTTTAAAATTTTATCATTTTACCACCAAATTGTTTACTTTTTTTTTTTAATTTTTTTGGACTTTCTTAGTATATCTTAATCTTTATTTCATGCATTCTATATATAAGAATTTGTTTCTTAATTTTCAGTTTTTTTTATTAATTTCTATATTCATAAACTTTCATTATTGATAAAAATTAATGATTTTTATTTTAAAATTGTGAATTTTGTTTCTCTTAGTTAGCGATATCAATAATTTGTAGTTAAAATAATATATTTGAATTAATTGACCAGAACTTATGAAATTGAAAATAAATGGTTAATTAAGTAACTTTTTCAAAAATTATTTATATAATAAAATTATTAATTAAAAAGAGAGTGCAGAAAGTAAATTGGTGAGTTGAAACAGCCCACACCATATTATAAAGCTTTTACCTTGATATACTAAAATTTCTAAAATATTTGTAAGATAGCAATTTTTTAATCGAAGTTAAGAGTTTGATTGTAAAATAATAAAAAGTAAAATATTATATATAAAAAAATAATTGCTATAAAATTTTGGTGATAAGGTGATATATTAGAAAAATTTAGGTGGTAAAATAATAATACCCCTAGTTAAAATTTAATATTTTTTATTTATTAACCACTAATTACCCACAAAAATTATCCTCATGAGAAATTTAATCATGAAATAATCATACTCCATTAAAAACAACAGAATAGAATACAAAAATTATTTATAGCAATTTAAAAATTTATTGTTACAGACCCGAATGTAAGATTTGAGATTCATTCAAAAAATTTGATAAGTTCGCATATTACCACTGTGAACCCATCCAATTGCATTATCTTGTTAAAACAATCACTCAAGGTTTGTATCAGAAAGTTTGCTAATTCCTAGGTAATTCAATTAGTTAAAGATCATTTTCTAAGCAAAACTGTAAATTAAAATATGCTTCTAAAATCATATGCACAATTCTAATTTCAATATCGTATATTTTGTAAACGCATATTCAACTCTATTCTTCTGATCAAATTCTTCAAATTTTAATACAAAGATATCATAATGGGATATCATTTTTTAGTCGAACAATGGGCACTAAACACCTTACCTCAATTTATTAAAGTATTTTGCACCTTATCCTCAATCTTTAAATTGAAACTTTGAGTCTTTTCTTCTGTTTTATGGAGTTTAATTTTATTCTAAATATTTAAAAGTAGATTTAGCTTGTATTAAGACCAAACACGATCGAATAATTGAAAGTAGGTCCGAGCTATATGGAACTCAAATGTAATCATCACAATCCTAATTTAGGAAGTTGCGATAATTTTTTTTTTTTTCTTGTGGGTAAATACTAATGTACATTGTAAAATAAAAACAATGTTCTAATGCATTCACATTTCGCAGTTGAGTCGTCGTTTAAGCCAATATCAGTCGTTCATTCGTTCACAAACGTGTCATCGTGTCGTTTTAGCTACCAAAGACGCTATCAAATCCTGGCCATTCAAACAGCTGACCATCACAAAAAAAAAAAAAAAAAAAAACTGAACCGTAACCATAAAATTTTACACAGCTTCAATATCGATCTCCTGCAAAACTAAAAATGGCAGCAAAGCTATTATCGTCGTCGTCATCACCGCCAACCCCACAGCTTCTCTGTTCATTCTCTCTTCACTCGAAGCTCAAATTCAAGGACTCAACTCAACAGCAATCATGGCTGAGGCAAGCTCCAAACCCACGCCCATCACCAACAACAAGAGCCAAGAAGAAGCGGCTAGCAGTAGCTGGAGCCGTGCAAGAGCCTCTCTTAGCATCAACTTCAGCTCTTATTGAGCACATCAACGATCTTGACCAAAACCGTCAGTCACTGTATCTACTAGCAGAGAGTACTGCAGGCTATTCATTGGCTAGCTATTACACTTCTCTTGGTTTGTTTGTCATCTCTGTTCCTGGCCTTTGGTCCCTCATCAAACGCTCAGTTAAATCCAAGGTATATGAATTTTTAGTTACTTCAAATTACTTCTTAAAGATATTTTGAGGACACCCTCAGATTGAAATGAGTTATGGGATTCATTTCATTATTGTTGCAGATAGTGCAAAAGACATTTGTAGGAGAAGGGGAAAACAAGAAGGCACCGAATCAAGTTGCAGGAGAAATCTTTTCATTCTTCACGCGCAATAATTTTGTGGTCACTGATAGAGGAGAGGTTATAACGTAAGCCACTAGTGTCTCATCCTCTTATCTATCTGGATACCTTTTACAGTCGATTTTGTGGTGTATGCAATGCATTTCTCTAATGTGATGTTGTGTCAAAATGGCTAATTAGTTGTGTATGCTATAGCTTCAACTTCCAATACTCGCCCATTCTGCTAGAAAATTTTGGTATTGCTGTAGGACCTTTTTTGGGTTTCACATGGAATTCACAATGGCACAATCACGGTTAGAATTTTTCCTATGATTTCAAATGTTTATTATATATCAACTATCATTTCATTTTAAATGCCTTCTTGATCAAAATTCAATCTAATAGCTTCATTGATGTAGGGTGAGTATTGTAGGGGGTTTCTGGAATCATTAGGAAAAACATTTACGAAAAGTGCATTTTTATCTGTGTTGTAGTTTTGTAGACCAATATGGTTTCTGGAATTGAAAAGACACCTCGGGTTCTTTTAGAGAGCATGTAATAGGTGTATTTCTACAACAGATAGTACTTTTAAGTGCTTTATTAAGCACTTGATAATGATAATTATGTGCAATTTGACCTGAAGTGTTTTCACAATAGTACTACTCGACGTAATATTACTACAGAATGCTAAGGATGAGGGACAAATGCTGAATGTTGAATGCTAATTTTACAAACGCCTCTTGTTGGTGATGTTTATTAGCATAATGGTTACTTTTTAATGCTTCTAATTTGTTTGAAGGTTTGAAGGCATGATGGTTCCAAGTCGAGGCCAAGCAGCATTCCTCACATTCTGCACCTGCATCAGCTTGGCAAGTGTTGCCCTTGTTCTTACCATAACCTATCCTGATATTGGCAATAATTGGTTCTGGATCACCATCCTAAGTCCGTTAGCGTAAGTGCAAACTGCCTGTGTGCTGTTTCTGTTCAGTCAATGACGTAATATTTAGCTTGAAATACTAATGCTATTGCGTTCTAAGCAGGGGAGCATATTATTGGAAGCGAGCGTCAAGGAAAGAGCAGATTAAAGTTAAAATGATGGTTGGAGAAGAAGGGGATTTGTCCGAAATCCTTGTTCAAGGGGATGACCAGCAAGTTGAGCAAATGAGAAAGGAGCTTCAGCTAAATGAAAAAGGAATGGTATATGTTAAGGGGATCTTTGAGAGATGACGAAGATTGATGCAAAGATTCTTCCAAATTTTTGTGTTGGCCTGGTAATAGAAGGTACAGCAAATTGGGCAGTCAAGGCTCTTACACCTGTCCCTCTGTATAATGTCTTAAAGGAGAGGGAATTAGGATTTTTTCTGTTTGTAATCTGCAGAAATTTTGAGATTCATATGCTATTAATACAGATTATTTTTTAGCTTTTGTATCCTGCAATCTAGAATATTTTTTTAGCTTAATATTGTATTGTCAATAAAGATCCTTTCGCTGAGTCTTGAATGTGTGTACATGCAATGTTTTCACCATAAAGCAACTTTGACTTCAACATGAAATTTTTACGCAATCAGATGGGCAATTGCAAAGCTACGAGAAAGAGAAGTTGCGCCTGCCAATGTTGATTAGGTAAAATTGAGCTATAGGGTAGCGGGCTGATCAATTGATAACTTATCCAGGCAATCTGAGGATTCTAGCCCAGGTCCCGAAGCTATGGTAGAAATCCGTAAAACACAGAGCTGAAGAATACAGACAGGTAGTGGTAAACTACACAGGCCACAGGACCACAGCTGATATGAATATGAATCAGTTACACCGTTTCATGCAAAGCTGCAGCAGCACATCTATGTTATTGAGAGAAGAGAAAAAACGGATAAGAAGCTTTCCCTTCTCCTCTTATAAGAGGGATTGTAGAAAGAAATCAGAGATACAGCAATGAACAATCAGAGCCGATCACCATTCTGTAGATGAACATACACATAATAAAGAGAGCCGGAGAGCCCTCTGCATCACTATTGGTTGAAAAAGTTTAAGCACTGCTAAAAAAGTAGTAAAGCAAAAACAATGAAAATTTAGGTTAAAAGACAATGTGTCAAAACCAGGCAACTTATTCTGAATTACAGTATCCCAACCCCAATGAAAGGGTGGCAAGACACAAAGATAGACATTTATCTTCGACATTATCTGATAAAATATTAAAAAAAATATGAGATCCCAAATAACCATGGATCACTGGTACAGGACGTCACACTTATCAACCAATGAGCATCTTGTTCTCATCCAAGAAGGAGTAAGAGGGTACTTCCAAATTGTATGGTGCTGGTCCCTTGCGAATCCTGCCAGAGATATCGTAATGAGAACCATGGCAAGGGCAAAACCATCCACCAAAATCACCAGCATTTGGCAAAGGAATGCAACCAAGATGTGTGCAGACCCCAACAACTACAAGCCACTCCGGGTTTTTAACCCTCTCAGCGTCTTGCTGAGGATCACGAAGAGATCCCAAATCAACACTGTTGGCCAGCTTGATATCTTCCTCAGTCCGACGTCTGATGAAAACTGGCTTGCCCCGCCACTTAACAGTCACTGTGCTGCCTGGCTCAATGCTGGACAGATCAACCTCAAGAGAGGCCATAGCAAGAACATCCTTACTCGCTGACATGCTCAGTACAAATTTAAGGATAAGTAGACGGATGAGTGAAGCGTACACAAACCTACCACCAGTCAGGACAAAGTAGGCAAATGCCCGCTTGCTGGGGTCACCTGGAGGATAACGTTCATGATTGTATTCATCATATACTATCTTAGAAGTGGGATTCTTAACAGCTGCCACTGTTGCTGGAACACCTGGAACCAGGCTTTCTTCATTTCTTGGTGTCAGTGACTCAGAAGAAAAACCTGGGCAACGAACAACATCAACAGGCCAGTAAAATTTGTAACTTGCATCATGTATCACAGAAAAATAATTTATTGCCTTAAGTGGAATTAGCAGGCACTGTTGCATCTCAACTATTTTTCTTCACAATATGCAGTACCAGTTTCTATTTTCTCACAAGGACACTCACCAAACGTGGAAGCAAATAGTAAAACCCCATAACTAGAGTTCAGTAAGCAAGCAATCTCATGCATCCATTTAGGTGAGTTACCATGCAACATATTTAACATACCATCAACCTCAAGCAATTCAATAGATCAACTTCAAAATAATAAATAAATGAATATGTACCATAATAGACAATAAAAGATTATCGTTTCCATCGATTATCAGAGTTATTCATCTAAAAAATACTGTTACATACATTATCATTGTTTCAACCCTCACTCATAACCACTCGTAGGCACCCTTCAACTCTATACAACATAAGACTCCAATGAAAATTGAGCTAAGAAGCACATTTTTCCTACATATAGCATTTCAAACCAGTTTGAGCTTGTGACACATCTTTAAACGTAAAAGAGAAAAATAGCAACCACGATATTTTAAGTAAAAAGTGAAACCCCGTGAGCATGCAAACTGACTTGAGAAATGGCATTAGAACCACAGCAAGGTTTTGCAATTAGAACCCGTTTAACATCCATCTAATTATGGACAGGATTCATCACTACAATTCCACTAGTCAACAGATTGGTTTGATGAAACACCATATATCCATTGTCATAAAATTCTGGTAGCAAAATTTGGCTCCTCAATCAACATCAGAGAAAGTCGGTTTAGACAACATAAAGCTTGGACTTTCACTTTTCATTGAAATTTTTATTTTTCAAAAAAGAGAGAGACACTTCTACAAGTATTTCTTTTACTCTAGTTAGGCCTGGTAATTTCTGTATTACTTCATTTATTACCAAAATAACCACCGCCAAATGAGTTGAGGTTAGGATCTCATTAAACATATTCCTAATAGTTCTTAGAAACAGAAAAATATACCCTTTTGCTGCAACAAATTTTGACTTCGCTTAAAACTATAACACTTTTTCCTTAAAAAATGGTTCTACATACCAACAACGCAATGCCGTCTGCCCTTTCCAGTCTGAGTATTGCCAGTCCCACACAGCATAGATGTGCTAAACACTAATCTTGTAGAGAATTAAAAACAACAACGACAACACATTTTTATCTACACGAGTATACCAAAATTCTTTAAAAAAAATTTATCACCATGAACGATAATCTAGCCTAACAGCTAATAACAAGCTTAATCTCAGACAAAGCTACTAGTATCACAATCGAAAATGAATAAAATTACAGAAAAGTATCGACATCGTTAAAAAAAAAAAACCTACATACATCGGCCAATAAAATATCGCCAAAAAAAAAAGACGGCTGAAAAACCCTAACTCACCTCGGCAAGGAAGTTGAAACTGAGGTCCAAGATATCCGGAGCCATAGAAGCCGTTGGATCTGAAATCATCGTTGGAGGAGGATGATGAATCGGCGCCGTTAATTATATTCCGAGACGATGCGATGGGCCTCAATGACGATGATGAGGATGGTGATAAGAGCCTTCTCGCCGCGACCCTCAACATCTTCAAAATCTCTCTCTGATTATCTCTTCGAAATGGGGATTTCTGTTATCGGTCTCTCGCTTTTCGCGAAATTTTGGGAATTTTGGAGAAACAGCGGGGTTATAAAAAGGCAAAATGGTGATTTTAGCAATCAGGCGGCGTCGTCTTGTTCAGCTAGTGCCTCTGATTTTGACACGTAAGCATTGACCCGTGATCATGCTTGAAAAAATAACTAATAAGAATTAAAGAGTTCCGGTGTTAAGATTCCATCACCATAAGAGCCTTGCTATGTTACATGGTAAATTATAGTAATTCTTTTTTATTTTACATGGTAAAAACTCTTCAATAATAAAGGGTCTAAGCTGTATCAAGAGTAATATTTCAATCGAAAAAAGTTATGTTATGATGAAGTTAGAATAATAGTTGCCCTAATAGTCGCCCTGGTTTATCGAGTGACTTTCAAATTTTTTTAAAATTATTAAAAATATAAAGTTGTAAGAACAATGATATATTTTTAGTTGGAGATATATTCTCTTCTCTACTCGTAAATGCACCTCATTAAATTTTTAAGATTTTTATTTAATAAACTAACCCCATTTAATACAAATATACCCCTATATTTATAACATTTGCTTTGCTAAATTCGATTTTTCTTCTATTAATAATACTTGATCTATTTAGAGTACAATATTGATATTTGGTCCGAAATTTTATCTATCGAAATTGTTAGATGTGTAAGCAATGACCATGTGCAGTTATAGGGAGTTAAAGGAAGTTGATTTAAAATCAGCTTCCCATGTTAGTTTCCAAGATAAGAAAAAAACCCCTTAACAAAATACGAACGTGAATAGCAGAGGAACAAGAATAAAGGGAGGAAAGTTTAAGACCTTTGAGCAAATCATCAAAAAAGAGGGCCTATATTGTGATTAGAGAGAGATTTCCGACTATTGACGTGATCTAACACTTATTACTCTGCTACTTAATTTGAGAAGAAAGATATTTTTAGAATCCTTAATTATTTTCAACATTGGTATGCCAGGTTTTTGTGTTGGATTTGTATGAATGGTTGAATTTATTTCATGAAAAATGCATGAATTTTATGAGTTCATTTTTTTTCACGGAATATATAATATGGTGGCTGTTCAATTTATGTTCTGGAATGCTAGAATCACTGTAAAATTCTGGAATTAAATGACATAAATGCGACCTAGGGTTTGATTTGTATGAACCTTAATTAAAACATAAAACTTGAAACTTTATTTAATCATATCTTTTGATATAGGAAATCTGACATTGTGTGTTATAAATCATTGGAAAGATCTTTTTGAGAGCTTTCCATCGATATGTAATTTGTTAAAAACGGACTTAAAATGAGAAAGTTATGGCCAAAATCCGAATCTGGTCGCATTAGTGTTACAAAATTTCAGAAACCCTAATTTTGGAGAAGATGATGAACAATATTATATTCGGTTTTTCAATGATTCTGGCTTATTCTGACATTCGATTGAAAATCTAAAGCCACCATTGGAATCAGGATGATAAATTTAGTTGGAAGATATCAGAGCTGACATCATCGGATCCGAAAGAGGCGGTGTGTGGGTCCCACTCTCCGATTTTGTGCATGGAGAGTGCATGACTGTGTGAAACTATAGTGATACTATAGCATACTGTAGCAAGCACTTTATCGCGCGTAGAATATACACGTCTGACTATGCATGTGGCGTAATGTGTATAGATTAATATTTTAAATATATCTTGCTATCTGGGACTCCGATTTAGGCGATGTTTGGCCGTTTGATCCAAAATTTAATTTTTTATTTAATTTTTACTTAGATCAAAGTTTTTTTAATTTTTAATTTTGAAATAAAATTCAGATCAAATATATATTATTTCTTGGATGAGCATTATACATTAATAAATATTTCGCTCTAGTGGGAGCTCGAAAATATTTCTTTCCATATTGTAGACTGAGGAAGAGGGATTAATGACAATTAGAGCTTGAGTTTCTCCTATGGATCTAATTAAGACTAATAATAACTGATCTCGCGATGAACTTGTGAAGAAAATGGGAAATTTTAAGATGGACCCTGATCATTCTATATGTATGAACATAGAAGACATATAGAGAAGGAACAATTGTTTTTATGTGGAGATTTACACAAAAGTATAAGTTGGATAAAAGAATCTTGAGCAATAAAGAATATTTTAAGAACATGTAGGAGAGTCGAGATATTAGTTTAACCATGTTTGATTATTTTTTTTTTCATTTGTTATGTTTTATACTTTTAGATGTTGCTTTTCTCTTTGTTGGTTGAACATTATGTTGCTATGTTTTTAATTGAATTTGTACATTAGTTGTTGCTCAACTTTATATATATTTTACGATATCTCATGAATTATTCTTTTGAGTGGAGTTATGATCAAATTAAATTTGATGAATTCATGATTAGAACTAATAATTTTGCGCATTAAAATTGAATTGATGATGAACAAAATAAAGGGAATTGGATGGTGATTGAAAGCTACGACGCCCTTTTGATTCCATTCTCGATATTAATTTATCATATTTTTTGGTTTATGTTTGCGGCAAAATTAATTGTTGTTAACATCTATATGTTTATAATATTAATTTTGATGATAACAAACTTTAAATATTTTTTTATTAAAATGTTGGAGCTATTCATTAATAAACAAAAGCCTTATAATCATTCCAATTATGTTCATGAAAGATGGATAGTTATTAAACTTCAATTGGAAAATGATTCCCTGCAATATTTGGCTAAAACTGTGATTCTAGAGTTAAATGGTGAACCGTTTACCTTGAAACGGTTAACTGATAAAATCTAGAGAGGGTCAATGCTTAAGGTCTAACCGGTTAACAAAAACGGAAAACATAAATATGCTGGAAAGGTTATTAGAATTAAACGGTGAACAGTTTGTAGAAAATAGTTAACCAACAAATTCCAGAATGGAAGCTTGTACTAAACTTGCACCGTTTAACAAAAACAGATAAGGCTATTTCATTTTGCAGGTTATTGGAAATAACCGGTGAATCGTTAACATCAAATGATTAACTGATAAATTCCAAAATGTCATTCATTGCTAATATTTAACCGTTTAGTAAGAATGGATAGCAGAAATTTATTTTGCAGGTATCTAGAATTTAACGGTGAAAGGGTAGTGACAAACGGTCAACCGTTTATTTGAAATTTTACTCAACAGTAACTTTGACCAATCCAAACGGTTAACCGTTAATGGTTAACGGTGATCCGTTTACGGGCAGATAATCAATAACAACTATTTTTTAGCTCCAATTATAAATAAACTCATTCAAACTCAAACAAAGACTGATCACAAGGTTATCATTGAGCTTATAATCAAGAATACAATCTTTATTAAGTCTTAAATACATTCTTGTTTCATTTATTCTCACATTTGGGCATTGATTTTGTAACCATATACTTTTTGAGAGAAAAACAAGTTTGTAATATTTATATGAGTAATTGTAAGTGTTGAGATATACTTGAGTTAAGAGATCGAGGATAATCTCTTGGTGTAAAGGTTGATTGACACCTTAGAAGTCAATTGTAAGTGTTCTTGAAGCATTGAAAGCTTGATTAATAGAATCCTCAAGCCCGGTGTGCTTGGAGGCGTAGGCATAGGCGAGATTGGCCAAACCACATAAAAATCGCCGTGTTTGAATCTCTTTTCACTTATCTTTTTATATTTTGATTGATTCATTTATTATTGCTTTAATATCACTTCTAATGTCGGTGTTGGCCCTAGTATGAATCCTTCGAAGATTGTTACTCTTAGAGGGAGTGAAACACCAAACACTTCGATTCCAACTAGGGAATCGACTTGTTGGAAGAGTAGTTGTAAGCAAATTCCTTGTCATCGTTTTGAGATTGAGGGAGAAGCTTTTATGCTTGTTTCATAAGATAGTGAGGAGCCAAATACTTTTGACGAGGCTCTTACATCATCGGCTAGGAATTTGTGAATGAAAGCAATGGAAGAATAGATGGAATCTATGAAAGTTAATCAGGTTTGGGACTTGTTTGAACTTTTGCTTAATCGTAAAGGTATCGAAAACAAATGGGTTCTTCAAATAAAATGTAAAGCGGATGGGACAATCGAGAGATACAAAACAAGATTAGTCGCTATAGGCTATACCCAAAAAGAGGGAATAGACTACAAAGAGTCATTTTCTCATGTGGTAAGGTTTGCTTCCATATGATTAATCTTGACTATCGTTGCACATCTAAACCTTGAATTGCATCAAATGAATATAAAAACTTCATTTCTTAATGGAGAATTAAAGGAAGACATTTATATGCAACAACCACAAGGTTTTGTATTTAAAGGCCAAGAGCGTAAGCTATGCGAGCGTAAAAGATCTATTTATGCCTTAAACAATCCTCTAGATAATTGAACCTTAAATTCCATCGAGCTATTATTTTTTATGGGTTCAGGATGGTTGAGGAAGACCATTGTGTGTACATTAAGAGGTCTAAAGACGTTGTTGCGATATTGTCCTTGTATGTAGACGATATATTGTTGGCAGTGAACAATAAAGAGTTTGTCAATACTGTTAAAGATTGACTATATTCAAATTTTGACACAAAAGATATAGGCGAAACAACTTATATCTTAAGAGTCAAAATTCTCAGAGATCATTCAAGGAAACTTCTAGCTCTGTCACAAGAGTCTTACATTAAGAAAATCATTAAAAGGTTCAACATAACTGATAATAAGTCAAAGGATACCCCTATAGCCAAATGACAATCTCTTAGTCTGGATATTTATCCCAAGACTCCTCAAGAAAAAGAAAGAATGGTTAGAGTCCCTTATGCAAATGCCATTGGAAGTCTCATATATGTCATGATGTGTACAAGGCTTGATATTAGTTATACTATAGGATTAGTGTTGCTAATTTTACTTTAATTGCTATGGTGTCAATGTACAACTGTACACAACAAGTAATAAAATTATGAGTATTCAAGATCGTCTCCATAGGGATTCATGCTATCAGACTTGCTAAAGTAATTTCAACAATCTATTCTATGTTCTAAATAAAATCAATACAACTAATATGACCAAGTAACTTAGTAAAATAAAATCACAATAATTCAGAATGCAATTAATAGAAGTTACTCGTTAAACACAAAGGTTAAATTAATATGAATGAAGTAGTTGAGTGATTAAACTCTCTTGATAATGTTGATTGTTTTATTAATGTTAAGTTCAGTTGCTGCATCATTTGCTACATCATTAGGCAGAAACCAACTTTATCCTCAACGATTGAATGTTGTATATCTTATATCTTTATACAATCTAACAATGATAAGTAGTTATACCTACATAAGAAATAACATTACACATTTTAGTTCTCTTTACCCTACAAGGTGAATCCATATATCTAGTTTATCACAAACCTTAGATTAAGCATGACCCTTTTAGAACTCAAGTTAAACTCAATTCAAAAAACTCAATCTAAGACTGAGTATTGCTCTGGTATGTTCCACTAGAATAGGCCAATTTGTGATTTTTTCCTAGCTTGTATCATTAAATGGGTAGCCAGCTAAAATAATGACTTTAAATAAATACTATCAAAGTAAAATGCTATAGCAAAGATGCAACAACATCTATATTCAGTTAATTAACCATCAAGCTAGTTTAACACTCAATCATAAATAAATTTAGTTCATAATTTGTGAAAGATAAATAAACAACCTAAGTTCTAGCTATCGAATACATCTTCATGATCAATGAACAACAACTAAACAAGAAAAGAAAAAGAAAGAAATGAATTTCAATCGATTCTGCAATTTCTTCTACTGGTGCAGCCTTGAATCTTAATCGTAAATTCTGCCACGTTTTTGTTTCTTTTCTATTTTAATCTTGATTGACGACCTCTTTTCTTTTCTTTTCGTGTACGCCTTCTTTTATAATTGCAAATTAAGGTAATTGGAAACTTTAGAGCGTGTATCTTTAGATTAGAAAACTATAGATCGCAATATTTTGAATATCCTACTCGGATTTTTCTGTCAATACTTGAGGATTGCTACATCAATGGTTGCTACAGCATCTGTACTATTCCAGCCTTACTTCAAGTCTTTTGTAGCCATGTTCGTTTGTCCTTTTTATAAGTCCATTACAACATCATCCTTTCTATAAAATTCAGGTTTCTAATTACCTATAATTATGCACGTGTTTTAGGCATACAATTATTCAAAATCACACAAACTTCATCAAACTTAAACTAAGATAGATGTTAATGTAAACCAACATCAAAATGTACTAAAAACACATTAATTACTCTCATGTAGTCTTGATTTCAGCCTAAAAGTCTTATGATAATTCTCATTTTATAGATTTATCAACTGGTGAATAGATACCAGTCTAATCCTAGTCAGAAGCATTGAAGTACTGTTAAAATGATTTTAGTATATCTCAAAGGCACCGCAAATTATTGTTTATGCTATCAATGATGTGGTTTGCGACTGGTTGGATATTCAAACGCTGACTAGGGTGGTGATCTAGATGAGCACAAATCAACTTCAGGATATGTATTATTGGTAAATAGAGGACCAATTACATAAGTAACAAGAAACAAACATGTATGGCTTTATCTACAATGGAAGCCGAATATATTACATGTTCTGCAGCAGTACAAGAAGCCGTATAGCTTAAGAGATTTATGGAGGACTTAAATATTGATATTAACAGTGATAATCTAGTGACTGTTTATTATGACTGTCAAGTTGCTATCTCTTTCTCAAAAAATGCTAAATACCATAGCAAGTCGAAACACATTGAGACTAAATACAATTTCATAAAAGAATTTTTGGCGAAGAAGGAAGTAGCCATACATTACGCATAGCATAATAACTAATCCACTTGCTAAAACTGTAACGAGGGATGTATTCGCCTCTGATGTTAAATCATTGGGACTACGTAGATTGTAAATTGATATTGTTAAGGTGTACTTATTTGTTGTAAAAATCTTTAATACATGAGTTGTTTTGAAATGAAATGATGTCTCTTGTTTCAATTTATTATATAAAATACATAATTACACACATATGAAATTATGTCGTCAGGTCAAGATCGGCTTTCTTACACGAGCGATCGCCTCAGTTGCTCTGAGAGTAAGCTGCGATGAAACAAGTAGAATAATAAAACAACAATGTGTTTGTTTAAGAGACAAAATAAAAGTAGTTATTCTATAAGTTTTGTCACCTTGATTAGAATCAAGATGAGGTCTTACACGATTTTTATCTTAGACCGACTATGATGTACCCCACCATCATAGAGATGTGATTAAAATCAAATGTAAGATTTTATTTTGATGCTAGAGGAAAGCATTCATTTTAAGAACTCAGGTCAGGCGCTGTAGAAGAGCGACTAAATTAAGATCTATACAGTGAATTGAGTTAATGAGACATACGCCCTTAAATGGAAGATTCACTGTAACGCGTGTGTCATACCATGTGTGCTTAGTGACCAAAATGGAAAATGAGATAATCTCATTTCTCCCTCATTGTGTAAGTTTCATATGACTTTCTATATGTTAATCTTGGTATCCTTATGACCATCAACTATGTTTTTGAGATCTTAGACTTGTGTCTACTACTTTAGTATGTTATCTATGAGCTTGACATGATTCGGTCTATGAAACATAACTAGGAAAGTGGCTATTCTGGATTGATGGACATGAGTGTGATATGAAGATTTAATTTTTCTTTTATGTGATTCACTAGTCAACCAATTGTATAATATCTTTGGAATATTATAATTGTGAATACATAAAAAGATTGCACAATTTTAGCATACCGAGGGGATTTATTATGCTTGAGAATTAAAATAAATTAAATCTGGGATGCAATGACTATATTTTTGAAAATTCTCCTGCATATGATTGCTTTGAGACATATCTTGTTTGAGTTAGCAATTGAGATATGTTTTTAGGCTCAACGAATGAGTTTTTTGGATATGTTCATGGTCAGACGGTATATTTGCTTGTATGATTGAAGATATGTGGTTGTTTATTATTTCTTTGTTCATTACTCTGCTGCTTTGACGTCGGCTCATCATGTGCGAGTGGGAGATGTTAGATGGGTGAGTAGCCCATGATGGGCCAACCTGACCCGATCCGCATATGGTAAGCAATTACTATGTGCAGTTATGGGGAGTTAAAGAAAGTTGATTTAAAATTAACTTCCCATGTTAGTTTCCAAGATAAGAAAAAAAAAAAAAACTCCCTTAACAAAATACGAACGTGAAGAGCAGAAGAATAAGAACAAAGAAAGAAGAAAGTTTAAGAACTTTGAGCAACTCATAAAAAAAGAGGGCATTTATATTGTGATTAGAGGGAGATTTCCGTTCATGATTTCTTTCGACAATTGACATGATCCAACACTTGATTACTTCGCTGCTTACATCGAGAAGAAAGGTATTTATAGAATCCTTAATTATTTTCCAACAGAAACTGTGAAAATTAACATTTTTTTATAAAATCAAACTAAAATTAGGAGATGAACCTGTCGCACTCCAAATCTGTTTGGGAGATGGGCATCATCCCAAAAAAAAAAATTGATAGATTCAATTTAACGAAATTTCAAACCAAATATCTTTTTACTTTAAAATATGGATAAACATTTTCTTTTCATTTTAATTTTTATATCTATTAAAACGCTAAATGTTATAATTAATTATTAACATAAAATATCTTAAAAATAAATTTACTATTATCTTATTCAAAATAATGAGCATACACTATGGAATTCTTTTTGAAATAATGTAGAATAAAGAGTTATATTATGAACATTATAAAAATGTCCCACATTTTTATTTAATTTTATTAAAATATAATTTAATCATTTTCAGGCAATGTAAAATATTGTAGATTAAAAGATTGTGATGCTCTATGTATTAAGAATTGCATTATTTATCTAGTTTGTAAATTATTATTCAATCATTATATTTAATGATAAAATTGTAACGATAAAAATCAACTGAATTAGGAAATTTTTATATAATAAATAGATAATAGAAAAATTTATTACTGAAGAAAGTACTATATACTAAATAGTACCTTATATTAAACTTATATTATGCTAATTTTTATTGTTATTAAAATAATTACATGATTCACATATATAGTGCTAGAATTCAAGGGGGAGGGATAAATTTGCGTTGTGGGATTGCTTGCAAGTTTAAATGCTTCACCCATTTTACAACACTCTTCCTTAAATTTCACCATTTAAGTATTTAAGTAAGTGTGCTTAATACTGCATCATTAAAACTTTGCTAGTAAAATCTAATGGGACAAAACTTGGGCGAAGGAAAAGTATAATGCATATTTTTCTAATACAACTGCATAGACTCTTATCTTCAAAAATATGCTACCCCTAATGAAGTATCTCTTCAAATGTCATGTATCAATTTGATAATTTGTTGAGTCGATGCATGCCAATATTATGGACTAACTTTTCAATTGTTGATGTGGGCAAAGTTTTAGTAAAACAATCAACAAAATTATTAGTGGAGCATATTTGCTTGACATCAAATTTCTTATCCTGCTACAGCTCATAAGTGTAGAAAAATGATTGACACCCAAAAAAGTACATTTAATAAAAATAAAATTATGAGTTTTCATTTATAGTGTTGATCAATACACTCATTATTATTAAATTATCTCAATACTCCCGATAAATTTTTATGTTAATTTGCAATATTTTTATTTTTATAATTGTAAATATTTTAGGAATAAAGAGGAAATTAGAACTGAATGCGGGAAAGAAAGAAGAGTTGATGGAGCCATTTGAAATGCATTATTGAAGAGATGTAATAAATAAAAAATAAAAATAGAAAGTGAGCCCTGACTACTGTGATAGTCAAGTGGCCACCTTCCCACTTGACTATCACTTGATTCAATGTAAGAAGATAGGTAATAAAAAAATAAATGGGAGATGTTGGTTGCCTATAAAAGGCAAGGACCAGCGAAGGGAGGGCAGTGTAGAGAAGAGGAGGAGCTGAGACTGAAACTAGAAAAAATATTTCTTCTTTTGTAGTTAATTATCTTGTAATTTATTTCAAAAGTTTATCAAATAAAATGAGTATTTTGTTTATCAATACGAGTGGCTAATTTTCTAAGATAAGGTAAAAGATGAAGCTCAAGTATTCAAATTATTGATTAATTACTCCCTCAAGTGAGTTTTAAAGTTTATTTTATTCATTGTATTTTTTTCCTTACCGATTTCTTTTATGTCATGTTAATTTATAGATATAGATCTCTTCAGATTTATATAGTATTTCAATATAGTTGTGACATATTAGGTACTTGATCCTATATTTATCCATACTAATGATTTGTTGAGAATTAAATGACACAATAATTGACTAGCAAAATAAATGCAAAATATAACTATAAGAGAGTGTTATAACCATAGTTTGAAATGCAAGAGTGGATCTCGTAGCCTTAATATATTTTTAGATTGATTCCTATCAATTTCTTTTCCTGCACCTAATTTTCTTTATTTAATAATTGACTTCTAGATTTTAAATCCTCTATGGTTTGACCTCGGACTCACTGGGTTATATTATATCTAGGCACTTTTATACTTAGGAGTAAACAACAGTTTTGAGTTGTGTGAAAAAACGTTATTGTGATATGTTGAGTTCTATATCCCTTGATGTATCCTCCTTTAATTTGAGCAATACAAGTAGCATTGTCCTCATATATAATTGTTGGAGTATCCATTGAGAAGTCGAATTACACATGCTCTGAATATGATGGATAGTAAACCACAACTAAACACACTATTTGCTTGCTTCATGTAAAGTAAGAATATCTAAGTGATTAGAAGAGGTGGTGACAAACGTTTGCTCAGTAGATCCCCATGAAATTATTGTGCTATTGGAATGGAAGACATATTCTATTTGTGAACAGGCTTTAAAGGGGATCAGAGAAGCGGCCTATGTCTGCATAAACGATAGGACCAAGATTCTATGTTAGTTGGCTTGAATAAAATAACCTCGACTCTATCATTCCAAGAATATAGCAAAAGATATGTTTAATATTATTCCAATGTCGCCATGTTAGTGCTAAGCTAAGTCTCCTAATAAATTCACAGAGAATGTAATGTTTGGTTTGGTGCACTAAGCTAGATACAATAAGGCATCGATTGTATTCAGATATTATACTTTTGGACCAAATATTCTTCACTATCCTCTTTGGTGTAAAATTTATCATTTTTAGAATTGAGAAATCGAATAACCATTGGAGTGCTGTTGTGCAAATTTTATTATACTCCCAAGCGCACTGATCAATTGTAGTACAGATTTATGGTGACGAGTGTCGATCCCACGAAGAGGTTAATTTAATTATACTTCGGGTTAATTTTGTAAGTGTATATGTGAGTCGGTTCAAGTGAAATTTTTTTATCTTAAATTTTAAAATAAAATGGCGAGAATAAATTATTGACAAAAATTGTGCAAATGAAGCGCTTAAGTCTCTAGATTCACATTTAACATTTCACTATGAGCTTAATATTTTCTTTTAGTACCAATTAATTCATGAGAGGGTATTTCTACTCCTCATAATCCTCACTCTAATAAATATGATATCAAGCACTTATTGTGCCAGAGGGTAATGATCTTCCACTAAGTGTGGTGTCAAGAAAACGTTGTATTAGACGATAATAATCCTTTTATCGACAACGTGCCAAGATCGTCCATTAAATAGCTTAGCTGCACTCTCTATCAACATTGAGTCAAGATGACCCACAAAATACTAGAAAGAAATTTATCTCTAATAAATATGGTGTTAAATGTTTATTAGATCAAGTAACAATCTTTCATTAAAGAGCCCGTATGTGTGCAAAATTTAGACAAGATACATTGTTTGTCAACAATGAGTCAAAACAATCACATAAATCAAATAGTAAAAGAAAATAAATTTACCTAATTAATCTCATGGATCATGTTAAGACTTCACCTTCAACCCAAGATTGAAACTAAATTAGCCATTCAGAATTGAACTAGGGGTAAAATGATAATTTTATTAAAATACGTAGAAAATACAAGATAGAGCGAATTATAGAAAATATAGCTCAAAAATGGATTTAGGGGTGTCAAATTAGGGGAGGAAACCTGCTACTTATAGATTAAATGGGTAAATCATGGTCATCGGATGAAAACAATTCGAACATTTAAGATTGTGCCACGTGACAAACTTTAATTAGTTGGAATACATCCTCAATCAATACCACATCAGTATTTCGGTCTAATAAGATGTTGTCACATCATCGATCACGCCACATCATTTGTCAATGTCACATCATTAGTTCAATAGAATGCTACTACATCATCGATCAATGCTATGTCATCATACCATATATGTGAATAGTGCCATACTTGTGAATAATATCGTATATATGAATAGTGATGTGTACCTTAATAGTACCATATACATGAACAGTACCAGATGTCCCTTTATACTCCTCCTAAGTTTTCAACAGTTCCGAGTTAAAAAATGTATGTTTTGTTGTTCAACTTCTCGTTAGTGGTGAAATAACTAAAATATCCCTGAAATACATAAAATATTTAAATTATAATAAAACACAAATAATAAAAACTTACAGGATTTAAACACGTAAAAGTGGAAATGTTAGTGAGACTTTGAGCACAAAATGATAATTTTACTTATTATAAATATATATTCTCTAGTACTCAACAAGTGCTTAGCAGATAAGTATTATCCTTATTGAAACACCTTAAGATTTTTTCAACATAAACAAATTGATGGATAAGCACTCCGTCTGTTTTATGATCGATTTGCAAACTGAGATAATATTTCAGCAATTAAAAGAGTCGTTATCAGCTCAGAGTATTTACTATATCTACGCTCCCAGTATTGCTATTGTAAGACAACATTTAATGCATGAAAATAATGAGTGTCTTTTTAAGAATATTTGTATCAGTCATTTCTACACTACATAATTTCAATTCTAAGGTGATGTGGAACATAGTAGAGTTGTAATAAGAGGATCTTGCATAATCATGAAACCTCAGGTGTGACCATTTTTGTTTGGCATTTAGATTTAAAATATCCTTATGGTGGTCAAATATTTTATTTTATATGTTATGGTAGAGGAAAATCACAGCCTTTGATTTTTTATGCAAAGATGCCTTGTTTGCTTCCATTATAATGCTTTTCAGGCTCAGAGCTTGCAAGTGCATTTTGGCATCCAATACTAAAGAAAAGTAGTTTTTGCTGGAAACTTCAAGAGTGCTGAGTTATATATTCATGAGACTTGCCATTTAAAAAAAAAACTTTGTCATTAATAATCAAAGGAAAAAATAAGTATCACAATATAAATATGTAAATATAAAAAAACAAAAATTATGAAATATATAGAATTTTCATTCATGTATTTAGAACTTCGGATTATAACTTGAAAACATAACTTAGGTTCTCACCACTTCATTCATGTTGTAAATTTTAGGCTATAACAATAATATTTAAAGACAAATAATATGCAAGAACAAATCATAATTTATTAAAAAATTAAAATAACTTGATAGACGGTTAAACCAACCATATAAGCAAATAATTTAAACAAGATAGACGGTTAAACTAGCCATATAAATTAAACAAGTCATATTAACAAAATAATAAAAATATAGGCAATATTATAGATCGATTATTATAAACAATAGATAATTAAATTAATAACATAATAAACTAACTATACAATTAAAAAAAATAAAGCATGGATAAACATAAGCAGTAAACATTAAACTGACAACGTCAAATCAATTATCGTGCTGATAACGTGTTATAAATAAATAGATAATGAAAATTTTTAATGACTAAATAAAATACTAAATAGCAGCTTGTATAAAACGTATATTAAGCTAATTTTTAAGTTAAAGGGAAGGGGATAAATTTTTGATGTGGGATTGCTTGCAACTTTAAATGCTGAAAGCTCACCAATTTCACAACGGAAATATCAGCAATCTGTTTTTTTAATTGGACACTTTTTTCTTCATTGAAAATTAGGGCAGATTTCATTTTTGTACGATAGTATTTTTAGTCATGTTTTGTAGATGTGGCAATTCAAGTGGACAGTTCGTGTTCATCTTGTGTGGTCTTTGCGCCACATCAAAATTTTATTACAAATTGACCCATTTATCAGTGGATTTTGTTACTTTACATAATAAAGTAACAAACTCCAGTAAATAACAAGCGTTGGATCTCTAAGTATACAAATTTAAAGACTGGAAATATAAGGTAACATTAATAGCAATTGTGGGAAACTAGGAATGCTTGTCAAATCTTTGATGTTTGTTACGGTGCCTTTACTAGTTGTGTCACCTATTTAATAAACTTTTGATTTATTTATAAATATGTATTTTGAACATTTTTTTATTATATGTTTTCTAACTCTAGTCAATCTTATTATAAATATAAATTAATTATTTTTAAAATATGACAAATGTAATATATATCTATTGACTAAAATATAAGTCAATATAATATAATTAATTAAAATATTAATCGTGACAGAAACTCTAAATCGAAACCTCAACATGGTTATTAATTGGGTTGACATAGATCCAATTTATTTAATAATCATATCAAATTTGACCACTCAAACTTATTTATTAATGCCATGTTTGTATCAGATAAATGAGTCATGTCAAATTTTGTTAGCTTAACGCTTTATAGAACCACCCTTTAAAAAAATGCATGCAAACCTTATAATTGAGATTATTAATTCGATGATTATTTTAATATTAATCTCATAATTATAAACAAACTCGAATTTTCTAGCTTATAATAGTAATTATATGAATTTAGACTTCGATATATATATAATTGAGATTATTTACTTTTTACTTAAAATTTTGCGCCATTGATTTTAAGGAATCTAATGGTAGATATTGAAATCAAAAAATATTTAGTGATGATTGTTCATCAACCAGTGGATTTTTTAAATTAATGGCTTAATATTTGCGTCAAAATTTTAAGTTAAAATAACATAGATTATATGCTTATAATATCAAAACATTGTAATATAATGATCCTCTTTTTAAATAAAAATAAAACAGAATTCTAATTTTCAAAGCTAGTAGACCCTTTTGGTATTTTGAGCCCAATAGTACTAGATTAATTTCTGACCTAATTTGAGATCCAATAAAACATGAACCCAATCGGCCTCTTTGATGATAGTAGTGGACATGGGTTTGAGTTACTATAAGAGAAGAACTATCTACACCCATTCTTTATCCTTTTCAAAAAAAAAAAAAAAACAACAAACGTGTAATTAAACCTATTTACCGCTTTTCTTTTTTTTTCAAGCTCTTATATCTTAACATGCCCCTTCATCAATCTAGAGAGAAACTTTTATAGGGTAGAAGTACCACCTGAATTTCAAGTCTATTGTTGAATGTGTGGTACTTAGGCTCACCCACATTCTTACTCACCATTGATCTTTTGATCGTTGTTTTTCTCTTCATTAATGAAGCCACATCGTTTATGCAAAATTACAATCCTAAAGAGGACTAATAAGTTATAAGTAAAGCAATAATCTCTATCTTTTTAGTTATATGCTAAGGTAGTTGACACGTCTTTAAAATGTTTAATTTACTCTCAAGTATAAGAGTTCCTAATTATATTATATCTCGGTGAGTCCGAGATCGATCCACAAAGAAATGCTTTAATTTGTTTATTTAAGTTTATCTTAAAAAATGAAAGTAAAATTTAAATATATGCAATTTAATTTGAGAAAAACTATGAAATTAAATTTGTTAGGGTTATGGATCCACTCCTAGTAATAAATACAATTTAATAAATTCTTTTTATTTTTATTTTATTGCCCAAAAGATTAATTGTAATTTATACAATTATCTTCCCATTAATTTTATTATGGATTAAAAATTTAATGTGACAAAACTTGTCTACGATAAGTCAAAATACCATTTTTCCATACTTTATACTAAGATATTAAGAATTCATTGTGCCAAAATTCCATGTTTGTCTACAATAATCAAAATTTTAAAATATAAAATATGGATAAATTAAATAGAAAATAATTTAATTTATATAATTAAAAATAGAATTTGATTAAATCATATTTATTTCTTAAGAGTTTCACTTTCCCCTAACTATTAGTGTTTAGCTAAATATAATTGAAATAAAGAGAATTATTAAAATAAAAAACATAATTAAAAAAATTTAAAAATTTAAAATAAAAGAAATTTTATTTATTGAAAATATATTATAAAGAGAGATCAGAAAAAGAATTTGAGGGGAAAGAAGAGAATAAAAGGTGTGGAGAGATGTGTTCCCCCATCTCTATTTATATTAATACAAGATTAATTCACACAACACAAATAAATAAAACTAATTACATCTTAACTTTACATTTGTCCTATTAACAAAACATAAATCTAATTTAATCTACTCAAACAGGTCCAACACATTCCATTAACAATTACAATACCTAATATAGTAAAAACTTATGATTTCACAATTACCACATTTACCGTGGTAGAAACTTATAAATTTACAACAAAAGTGGCGAATCCTCCTCGACAATGACATAATTTCTCGGACTTATAAAATCCAAATTTGACATTTGTATATATATGTTTGGAGCCTCAAATTGTGTGAAATTATTATTTTCACCTAATAAACACACAAAAATATACAAAATCAAATATTTAGAAAAATAAAAAAATTTATAATATGTTATATAATTATAAATGTAAATTGTATTATAAGCACAAAATAACGTTTTTACCCTTAATAAACATACAAATTTTAACACTAATCACATCCCTCCAATCAGTTTATTGCTAACACCTAGCAATTAAAGCGTTATTTTAAATTAAGATTTACAAAATTCACATGCAAATTAATAGTTGTTCATATATCCTCTAAACTACTAAATAAATAAATAAATAACTTCTCTCAAAATTTTCTAACTCTTTATCATTCACTCATTATCTAGAATATCTTAAACATTCTTTTGTGCTGAAGTAATTAACACAATACTTATGGGGCTTCATTAAAAGAAAACAAGACAACTTATTAGAAACCCTATCTTCAGACAATAAATTATTCAAACATTTTTTAAATATTACAATTTTAACCCATGTAGCAAGCTTTAGGCCAATGACTTTCAGACCCGTTAGCCTTAGGGCATTAGGTGTTGAAACACCCCTACGGACTTAATTACCTAGGTCTTTAATAAATAAACAAACAATATATCTATAACTCATGTTGCGAGTTTTAAGCCAATGACTCCTAGACCAGTTGGTCATAGGGAACTAAGTGTTGAAACACTCCTACGGACTTAATTACTAAGGTCTTTAATAAACAAACAAACAATATACCTATAACTTATGTAGCAAGTTTTAGGCCAGTGACTCCCAAACTAGTTGGCCTTAGGGCACTAGGTATTAAAACACCCCTACAAGCTTAATTATTTTGGTTCTAGATATAACAAAATTAAACACATTCAATTTTTTTTTTTAGCAATATACACTTTATACTACCGTGATATTATCCCTAATAAATGAAAAGAACTAAATACTGCAAAAATTTTAACTTACAACCCACTAGTATGTGCATAGTGTGTGAGAAGAATGATTTAATAATACATGTTAAATGAGTAAACAACAAAATAACTTAATAACAAATGGAGAGTTCACAAATTTGAGTAATTCAAAGAAAATGAAACAAAAACAACTTATTATGAATTTTAAAATCAAAATATAATACAACAGGACTATTAGGATGCGTCTCAAAAGTTATGACTCTTTACACAACCATCCTAGACACAAAAAATTGTTCTTTTTTTGGGTTTTTTAAAAAATAAACACACCTATTTACAATTTACATCAACTACCCCTTCCCCTTAACCTAATCTAAACATTATTTATAATTTAAAGATATGCATGCAAAAAGATGAAAAAGATAAAGAAAGCATAAATAGAAAAGATCACACTTGAATAGGCCGCTGAAGATGCGTTTTTAAGTCGCTACACCCCACAATCAGTCATTTTTGAAATAAATATTATTAGGATTTGACATATTCCACAACTATCAACTATTGTCTCCCCCAACCTTAAACAAGATATTGTCCTTAATGGCTTAAAGGAAATGAGTTTAGAAGATATTACCTGATCGCTGCAAGAAGATAATTACAACCGAAGAGTTAAGTCCAAATTGTACTTCTTACTAGGGCTAGGGTTACCATCATTAGTAAATTATTCCAAAGCCAAGGTCCTAGGATTTAGCTCTGGTTTGTATGCCTGTAAAAGATCAAGTAACTCATTAGCAGTAGAAACACAAATAAAAAGTTTTTTTCACGAAGATTGGAATAAAATGATTCTTAATTGCATGGTTTATGTTGTAAGCAAGCTATCATAAAAATTATTAACATTTAGTAAATTGATGGGTTTTTTATGGATGTTCAAATGTGCTGAAGGTGCAAATGTAATCAGTGTCTTTAAAGTTACAAGATCTCCTGGTATGAAAATGAAAGTGTCAGCATGATTTAACATCTCAGATATTCGCTCTTGCATATTTGAGACAACTAACTCTTCTCTAATTGGTGGGTCAGACTAGCATTGCAGAGGTTTTAAGGCTTGTGAAATGATACCTAGCATCTGGTTTCCTATAATAAAAATAGCTTATGAGAAAGTTTTGATAACCCACATTTACCTCCTCCATATATAAGATGTAGTTTTCTCTCAGCTATAACACAACCAAGATCTACAACTGCTTGAACGAACTTCTTGTATTTTCCATAATGAAATCCAAATAGCACACAAATGTTTTTGAATTATCTACTCGAAGATGTTGCCATTGGAATAATCTCCAAAAACAAGTTGTGAGTGGTTAGAAAAAGAGCTCATATTTAAAGATTTTTGTGACAGACAAAATGAGAAACAATTGTAAATGGGTTTGTGTATTTATCAGATGACGCATAAAGCTCATGTCTCAATAATTCAAAAGCAAATAGTAAAAGAAAACAAATAATGATTAAATACAAAATCACACCACTAAATGCAATAATGCAATTGATAAAATACAGCAAAAGAAAAGGATATTTACTCGTAGTTGTGATTGTGACTCATATCTTCCTTTGATTTTACGTCCAGTAACGGCTTAAACACCTTCTATGGGTCGAGAATAGGTTTCTCATATATTTTTCTTATAAACTGGCAAACATAGTCTTTTTGAGTCAAAATCTCAAGACTAGACTGCGTATTTTCTTGTTGGAATACTCTCCATAACCTATGAATCTCATATTGCACATGTCCACGTCGATGCATCTTAAGAGATCGTAAGATATCATCCACCGATTCTTTACTCAAGTCATATTTAACAAATTTAATTTTATCTTCCCGATTATCACAAATCATTCATAAAGATTTACAAATTTCTCGTTTACAACTAAGTCGTACAAAGTTATGACATTCTGAGCCAAGTCTTTTAGCTCTCACTTTTTTAACAAATGTGCTTTTTCCAAAACCAGACATGTAATGAAATATTAGTGTGCAACCCAAGAGGGGGGTGAATTGGAATTTTAAAAAATTATCCTAGCAAATCTACACAACAAGCAATCTGATGTCTTTATAAAAATTAAAAGCAATAAGTTCAATAAAAGCACAAAAACTAATGAGTAAGGGAGAAGAGAAATAAACACACGAATGTTTACGTGGTTCGGCAATCCCCGCCTACGTCCACGCCTCCAAGCGATTCAAGCTTGAGGATTTCACTATCCAAGCCTTTCCAATACTTCAATCGTTTACAATTGACTTCAAGGTGTCAATGAACCTTTACAACAAAGCGATTATCTCTCAATCTTTTCACTCAAGTGTCTCACACACTCAAACTCTTACAATTGAGATGAATAGATGAAAGTTGCAGTAAAACTCACTCAAAGAGTAGATATTCAAAAATAAAGAACAAGAAATGATTAAATGTTTTGTGTTTTGCAAATTGAAAGTTCAAGATATCTCGTGTGCTTTTTGTTTATGCTTATTGGAGAGCTTGAAAATTAGTTGGATTTGAGTTTATATAGTTTAAGCTAAAAAACTAGCCGTTATGCATATTTTGGTCGTAACCGACTTGTCGTTTAGGAATCTGGTAAGCTATTTTTATGTTACCATTAAGGCAAAAATTTGAATTTCAGAATATCCGGCATGCCGCTTGCGAAATCAGGTAAGCCGTTTATGTTCCAGAAGCTTACTGCCCAAAATCCAGTTTGCCGTTTAACCATATCCGGTAAGCCGCTTGCTACAGTGACTGCTACAGTGAAATATTTCTCAAATTTATAGTTTGACCCCAAAACTTTATAAAAATGTATTATGACCCAAAATGTTATGAAAGTTTGCAAATAGGTCCAATTTCAGAATTTTAAATAATGCTTTGTCAATTCCAAAATTTTTTAAAATTATGATTTCACCCAAACTATGTGAAGTTATAAAATGATCCAAAAATATTTAAATAGTTTCAAATATGTCCAAATCTGAAATTTAAAACACTATCAAAGATTTTAAAATACTTTCATTTTAGTCCAAAATACTTTAATTCCATAACATCATTTTCTTATTATAAAAGTACAATTCATAAATCTTTGTTTAATCAATACATGTGGTTTGTTATCATTAAAATAAATATTTATAGCCATATAGGCTAACAATCTCACCATTTTTTATGATGACAAAACACATTATAAAAAAAATTTAATCTAGTTATGAAAATCTCCCCCTTAATCAATGCAAGTTAAAAAATTTGATTTGAAAATTATTTAACAAGACTCCCCCTACATACATACATACTCCTCCTAGATACATGCATATTTTCATAACACTTTTTATAACACATATTACATTATTCTCCCCCTTCATCATCAAAAAGAATAAAAGCTACCCCTATCAATCATAAAAAAGAATAAAAGCTCCCCCTATCAATCATCAAAGTCACAACACAAGTACATTAGTAAAAACATTATCCATAAGCATAAGGAAATCCATATAATCCATAATAAACAATCAAAACAAATCCATATCATCTAAAACAAATAATCAAAACAAATCCATATCATCCAAAACAAATACATAAACCAAAAGCATAATAACCATCCATAGAGTCGAAAATAAAAGAACATAATGTAGTAAATGAAATGTAGGTGTGTCCAAATACAAGTATAAAAAACTACTTAGGCGGTGAGGATGGAGGTGATGAAGGTGGAAACGAATATGGAATGCCGAAGTGCTCAAAGAGGAGGCGCTGTCCATGAATAAGGTGCTGCTGCTGCTGCTGAAACTCAGTCTACGTACAAAGAGTGTCTGCACTTTATCTATAAGCTGCTTAAGAGTGGCCTTTTCAGAGGTAGGAGGTTGTGGAGGTGATGAAGCGGATGCAGAGGCACCAGGAGCTAAAGCAATCATGGGAGAATCTCGGCGTCTATGCTGCCCTCAAAATGAGAGTGAGAAAACGAGTAGCTGATCGATTGGAACCACAATATTAAGTGGTCGATCATTACTTGGAGCAAGAAAGGTAAACTTGTTCTCAGTGTATTTGACCCAAGTGTCATTTTTCCTCTCAAAGCCTAAGCCGAAAATAACATCATCCTTAATACCCTTAGACGGTCTACATGATGGTTCTAGAATCGGCACATCAAAAAATTTAAAGATACGGACAATGAAGTGACCATATGGAAGGGAGCGGGTAATTAAGGTAGGTATGTTCAACATAGTGCGGATGATGATATAGCTCAAGTTAACCGGACGATATCTAACAATATAGTCAATCAAAGCAACGTCCATGTGAGAAATCTCATTCAAATGTTCTGATCTAGAAAGTACAATGGATTGAATAATGCGAAGCAAAATGCGAGTTTAAAGACAAAGACACTGAGTGCGTAAATGAATGGTACATTCTTCAACAGAAAGATCATTACGCTGACAAATATTACGAACGGTGTCAACATTAACATAACTATCAAGTTTAGGGGATTTCCTAGGCGAAAAGATTTCTAGACCAAAATCGAATGATCTTAGGATAGAATTCAATAAGGAAACATCAAAATCAATCATAACTCCTCCAACATTAGTGATTACTCGTGTCTTGTTCTCCTCGGAAACTTTCATATTCGAGTAAAATACTTTCACCAAGTCGGGATACACATTCTCCTCAATCAAAAGTGCATCAATCCAACCAATATCTCCCAACAATTAAAATAAATTTCTATGACTAATCTTGAGAGTATGCATCACATCCGGTAAAATATAAAACGTGTTGAGTACCTCACGAGTTCTGAAACCTTGCTGAAACCGTTTGATCAAATGTTTCTTGTTCTGAAAGTGAGTGGACTCAAAATTAGATTGATTGGAGGTGCCCTTTGCTTCCCGTGACCGGTCAGTTTGTTGAACATGTTCTTTGCCTTTTCTTCGAACCGGCCGAGAGCTTGACATTGTGATTTGGATTGATTTGAAGTTAAAAAGAGCAAAAAGAATGTAGATTATGAAGATTGAAAGATAGTTTGAGAAACAAATTGGATAAAAAACGGCTAAGGAGGGAGAAATCTAGAGAGAGGAAAATCGGCCTAAAACCTAGGTTGAATTTGGGATCTAGAGATTTAGATGTTGAAAATGGAGTTTAAGGATGATTTTGAGTAAATGAAGTAATGGGGAATGATTTTCCTGACTCAATTTGATGTAAAAAGGAAGAGAATAATGGATTTTGGAGTGAGATCGAATGAGGAAGAAACGGTTTTTAGAGAGAGAGAGAGAGATCCGGTTGGCCGAAAGAGTGGACGAAGATGAACAGTTATATAGCTCCCGAATTCGGCTTGCCGGATGTCACTAACCGGCTAACCGGTTAGTGTCCAGAAGCAAGAAAGCCGAAAACGGCTTGCCGGATGTGTGATCCGGTAGATCGGATTGCTTCCAGAAAGTGTCAAGGCTTATTCGGCTTGCCGGTTTACATAACCGGCTGGCCAATTTCGAGTCAGAATATAGCTTTACGAATTCGGCGTACCAGATTTGAAGAACCGGTTAGCCGGTTGTGAGGCAGAAACATGCAAATCATAACCGGTTTTCCGGATTTGAAGAACCGGCTGTCCGGTTTTGAGGCAGAGGGGAGGCTTGGAAAATTCAGTTTTCTGGATTGATAATTCGGTTATCCGAATGTTGACCCAAGAGCAACCAAAGATAATTTGGGTTACCGGTTTGCAAAATCCGGTTATCCGGAATTTGTCCCGAGAGAAATCAATAAGAAAACGGTTTTCCGGATGAGAGGAAGTGGTATACCAATTTAGGCTTGGAAAACTTTTTGTCTCTAATTGAATATTGGCTAGCTCTTATACTTGTATTACACACACCATTTTATTTTTGGGTTTTAAAATTGATTAATTTTAAATCATTTTGAGATTTAAAATTTTTCAATAAGCCATTTAATACAAGAAATATAAAATCATAAAATTACAAGCATATCAAGCTGTCTAATACATGAAGCATAAATCCATATAATAACAAACATATCAAGCCATGTAGTAAAATATAAGTCAAGATGCAACTTTCATCTTTCCAAGCTCATGCCTTATCTTTATAAAATGCTCTTCGCTAAGAGGTTTTGTAAAGATATTCGCAAGCTGATTTTCAGTGGAAACAAATTTAATTACAACATCTCCTTTTTTAACATGATCTCTAAGGAAATGATGTCTAATTTCTATATGCTTAGTCCTACAATGTTGAATGGGATTCTTGGAAAGAATTATTGCACTAGTATTGTCATATAAGATAGGTATTTGATCAAGTTTAATACTATAGTCTCTAAGGATTTGTTTCATCCAAAGAATTTGTGCACAACAACTACCTGCGGCAATATATTATGCCTTGGTGGTTGAAAGCACAACCGAGTTCTGTTTCTTACTAAACCAAGAGACAATAGAATGGCTTAGGAAGTGACATGTTCCACTAGTACTTTTTCTATCAACCTTATATCCAACAAAATCGGCATCCGAATAACAAGTTAAATCAATATGAGTTCCCCTAGGATACTAAAGGTCAAGATTAATGGTGCCAATCAAATATCAAAAAATGCGTTTGACAGCAAGCATGTGTGACTCTTTAGGACAAGATTGAAATCTAGCACACAAGCATACACTGAACATAATATCAGGCCTACTAGCAGTTAAATAAAGTAAGGATCCGATCATACCTCGATATGTCTTGATATCAACTTCCTTACATTTCTCATCTTTGGCAAGCTTGATGATAGTACTCATAGGAGTGCTTTTTGCCGTTCCATTATCATAGTCAAATCTTTTAAGTAGATCTTTCATGTACTTACCTTGATTTATGAAAATTCCTTCCTCGTTTAGTTTGATTTGGAGTCCAAGGAAATACTTCAACTCTCCCATCATACTCATCTCAAATTCTTTGTTCATACATGATAAAAAATCTTTACATAATAACTCATTAGTAGAACCAAAAATAATATCATCAATATAAATTTGAACAATAAGTATATTTTGGTTCTTATGCTTAACAAATAAGGTTGTGTTAGCTTTTCCCATTGAAAAATCCTTATTCAACAAGAAGTTTTTAAGTCTATCATACCAAGCTCTAGGTGTTTGTTTTAGACCATAAAAAACCTTAGATAACTTATACACATGATTTGGAAATTTTTCATTTTCAAAACCAGGAGGTTGTTTCACATAAACTTCCTCTATAATATAACCATTTAAGAAAACACTCTTGAGCTCCATTTGATATAAAATAAAATCCTTATGACATGCATATGATAACAACTTCCTAATGGATTCTAACCTTACTACAGGTGCAAATGTTTCATCAAAATCAATTCATTCTTCTTGGTTGTAACCTTGAGCCACTAATCTAACTTTATTTCTTATAACCACACCAGATTCATCCATTTTGTTTCTAAATACCCATTTAGTGCCTATAATGGATTGATGTTTTGGATTAAGAACCAATTTCCACACATTGTTTCTCTCAAATTAATTCAACTCCTCTTGCATTGCCATAATCCAATATTCATCATTTTTCGCATCCGCAAATGATTTTGGTTCAATTTAAGAAATAAATGTAGCATACTCACATGTGTTCCTAAGAGATGATCTAGTGGTAACACCTCATGAGGGATCTCCTAAAATTACATCCTTAGGGTGAGAGGAAACATACCTCCACTCCTTGGGGAGTGTTTGAGAAGTACCTTCATTTTGCTCTACATTTGTTTCTTCATGATGTTCCTCTTAAATTCCATGTGGTGCATCTTTTTAGTTGTCATTTGATCCTTATTCTTGTTGTTCTTCTTCTGCATTATCATCAACAACGACTTTCTCCGTAGAGGAAGGGTTAGACTCATCAAATGTATCATGCATAGATTCTTCCACAACTAAAGTTCTTTTATTATAAACTCTATAAGCTTTGCTTGAATTTGAATAACCAAGAAAAATACTAACATCAGATTGTGGATCAAATTTACCAAAATTATCTTTTGTGCTCAAAACAAAACATTTGCATCCAAAAACTTTAAAATAACCAATGTTGGGTTTTCTATCTTTCCAAAGCTCATATGGAGTTTTATTAAGATTATGTCTAATCAACACACGATTCAAAACATAACAAGCGGTGTTGACGGCTTCGGCCCAAAAATACTTAGGCAAAGAGTTTTCATTCAATATGGTCCTAGTCATTTCTTGAATAGACTTATTCTTTCTTTCTACTACTCCATTTTGTTGTCGAGTCCTAGGAGATGAAAATTGATATTTAATGCCAAAGTCATTACAAAAATTTTCAAATGCATGATTTTCACATTCTCTACCATGATCACTTCTAATACAAGTAATAAAATAACATTTTTCATTTTGAACCTTTTTATAGAAAATTTGAAATGCATCAATGGCATCATCCTTATTAGTTAAGAACAATACCCATGTGTATCTAGAATAATTATCCACAATTACAAATGCATAAAATTTACCTCTTAAACTAGCATATCTAGAAGGTCCAAACAAATCTATGTGAAGTAATTAAAGTGGTTTTAAAGTAGAGACATAATTCTTGCTTTTGAATGAAGTTTTGATTTGTTTTCCAAATTGGCATGCTTCACAAATTCTATCTTTTTAAAAACTAATTTTTGGAAGACCTTTAACCAAATCATTTTTCACAATTTTTGAAATCAAATCCATGCTTGCATGACCTAATCTTTTATGCCACAACCAACCATCATCATGCAATGCGGAGAGAAATTTACCATTTGTCGATGCACAATCTATATTAATGGTATAGACATTAACACATCTATTTCCTACAAACAAAACTTTCCCATCACATGTATTCTCAATAACACATTTTGATTCATCAAAGATAACTCTATATCATTTATCACATAATTGACTAATATTAAGCAAGTTGTGTTTCAAGTTTTCAACCAAACACACATTTTCAATGAAAGTAGAGGATACATTACCGACATTTCCAATCCCAATGATTTTTCCTTTTGAATTATCTCCAAACGATACATCTCCACCATTTTCAATCTTAGTAAAACTTGAAAACCAAGAATAATTCTCTGTCATGTGTCTTGAACAACCGCTGTCTAAGTACCATTTATTCTTCTTCTTCTTTAAGCCCTGTAAAGAAAATCTCAAATCATTAAAAGTATCATGTAATTCATCATATCTAGGAAGAACACTTACCTCATCAAGTTCATCACATGATTCTTCCCCAAAGGCCATGAGAGCTAAATTTGTCATTTTTTGTTGTTCATCATCATCACTTGTCTCCTCATCGCTATCATCCCACGTGGCCACCATAACTTTCTTCTTGAGTTTGTTGAGAATAGGACATTCCAGTCGTATGTGTCTGGGCTTCTTGCATTCATAACAAGTGATTGACTCATTCTTCTCCTTCTTATTCTTGTAGCCTCTGAACTTTCTCTGCTCATTATTTTTTTGTAAAATTTTCTAAATCTTGTAGCCAACATTGCCAACTCCTTATCATCCATTTCGCTTTCCTCATCACTTTCAAGTTTTGAAGTCTTGAGAGCAATGTTTTTTTTTCTTTTCCCCATGCCCTTTTTCAGCTGCCAAATCTTCTTCATATGAATTGAGAGAACCAATTAAATCATTAATAGGTAATACATATAAATTTTTGGCTTCCTCAATGGCAATCCTTTTTTGTCTCCATTCCTTAGGTAGCAACCTAATGATTTTCTTAATTTTCTCGCTATTTGAAAATGTTTTTCCTAAGGCTCCTAGAGTGTTCACTATGTCCGTAAATCTAGCATACATAGAGTATACATTCTCATTTTGTTCCATTTGGAACAATTCATATTGTCAAGTGTACCTAAGATTCTTTCACTTGGTTCGTGCCTTTATAGACAACTTTAAGTTTGTGCAAAATCTCAGTAGCACTTTTGTAACTAGACACTCTATGAAACTCTTTCTTATCTATTGCACAAAACAAGGCAATCATGGCCTTAGAATTTAGAGAAGCTTTTCTCTTTTCGAATTCATTCCATTCCCGTGAAGGTTTTGGAATATCTTCCACGACTTCATTTTTAGTCAAAGGCATGAAAGGACCATCATTAACGATTTCCCAAATTTCATAATCTAAGGCTTGCAAGTAAATTTTCATCCTAGTTTTTCAATATGGGTAATCGTTTCCATCAAAGTAAGGTGGTCTAGTGGTGGACTGTCTTTCCCTAAATGTGGAATCATTTTGAGTTGCCATTGATCTTTAGCTCTAGACGGTTAAGTCTAAATAAGAGCACCTCGCTCTGATACAAAATGAAATATAAGCGTGCAACCCAAGAGGGGGGTGAATTGGAATTTTAAAAAATTATCCTAACAAATCCACACAACAAGCAATCTAATGTCTTAATAAAAATTGAAAGTAATAAGTTCAATAAAAGCACAATAACTAATGAGTAAGGGAGAAGAGAAACAAACACACGAATTTTTACGTGGTTCGGCAATCCCCGCCTACGTCAACACCTCTAAGCGATTCAAGCTTGAGGATTTCACTATCCAAACCTTTACAAGGCTTCAACTGTTTACAATTGACTTCAAGGTGTTACAATTGAGATGAAGAAATGAAGTTACAGTAAAACTCACTCAAAGAGTAGATATTCAAAAATGAAGAACAAGAAATGATTTAATGTTTTGTGTTTTGCAAATTGAAAGCTCAAGATATCTCGTGTGCTTTTTGTTTATGCTTGTTGGAGAGCTTGAAAATGAGTTGGATTTGAGTTTATATAGTTTAAGCTCAAAAACTAGCCGTTATGCACATTTTAGTCTTAACCGGCTTGCCGTTGAGGAATCCGGTAAGCCGCTTTTATGTTACCATTAAGGCAAAAATTTGAATTTCAGAATAACTGGCATGCCGCTTGCGAAATCTGGTAAGTCGTTTATTCTCCAGAAGTTTACTGCCAAAAATTCGGTTTACCGTTTAACCATATCCGGTAAGCCGCTTACTATAGTGACTGCTACAGTGAAATATTTCTCAAATTTATAGTTTGACCCCAAAACTTTATAAAACTGTATTATGGTCTAAAATATTATGAAAATTTGCAAATATGTCTAATTTCAGAATTTTAAATAATGCTTTGTCAATCTTAAAACTTTCTTAAATTATGATTTCACCCAAACTATGTGAAATTATAGAATGACCCAAAAATATTTAAATAGTTTCAAATATGTCCAAATCTGAAATTTAAAACACTATCAAAGATTTTAAAATACTTTCATTTTAGTCCAAAATACTTTAATTCCATAACATCATTTTCTTATTATAAAAGCACAATTCATAAATCTTTGCTTAATCAATACATGTGGTTTGTTATCATCAAAATCAATATTTATAGTCATATAGGATAACATGTAAGAAATAAATAGATCAGGAAACTCACCAGCTAATCGCACCTTTGCTTCAATTAACCAATGAATATTAGGAGGAATTCCATTGATCATTCACAAACACAATCTTTCATAACGAGTTTTGTAAAGTTTTTTTAGTGTATTTTGAGGGAGAGAAGAAAACCGCTTACACAATTTATGTTGTACTTCTTTCATGCTTGATTTTAGGATCTCAGCTATTGTAGGAAACTGAGGATACTGACTAAAGAAGTCACGAAGTACTGTTATCCACCATTTATACAGGAAAATAAATCAAAACACACCAAAATGAAGAAAATCAAATCAAATATGAAAGCGAACAACAAAAAGAAAATCACAATGTAAAAAGGAAAATGAACTCACATTCGTCCTCTTATTGCGTTAACCTCAAGCTCCAATTGGAGGTCATATATACCACCTTCTATTTCTCTGAGTTATCTTTCTAGATCTTCAACGTATGACACTAATGTTGGTGGTTGTATTTCCCAAATTAGATGTAATTTATAGCTTTGTGTTTGACCTCCCAAGTGATATTTCACTCGCAAAAAGTTTTTAAGATGTTTGAATAGAATCTTCCTTATTGAGGTGCTCATGATGTATAATGATGAGAAAAACACAATTATCAAACACACTTAAGCAAGAAACATGATAACGTTTATCATTCAAGACAGTCAAACAATTCAAACGGTAAAATGACAGTGAAAAGTTAAAACACTTATTAAAAACTTAATCAAGATTTGGTATGCCACTTAAATTTATTTCAGTGCTTTCTTCATGTGGTTGGCACCCTAAATATGATTTTAATCTCTATCCATTAACTTTAAATGTGATACTGTTATTTGGATTCTCAATTTCTACGGCCCCATACAGATATACATATTTTTTACAACAAATGGGTCACTCTACTTTGACTTTAACTTTCTTGAAAATAAATGAAGTTGAAAATTATAAAGCAAAACTTTTAACCAATCTCAAATATTTTTCAAAAAATTCACTTATCATGAAAAGTTTTTGATCTTGCCTTAATAATTCTTGAATTTTCGTATGCGCCATTTCTTAATTCCTCAAGTTCATTTAATTGTAATTTTCGCATTACCAGCATCATCCAAATTTGAATTAAAAACTTTAATAACCCAAAATAATTTATGTTCAAGTTCAACAGATAAGTGACAATGTTTACCATAAACTAGCCGATAGGGTGACATTACTAAAGATGACTTAAATGCAGTATGGTGGGCCCATAGTACATCAGTTAGTAAAAGAGACCAATCTTTGCAGTTTGGGTTAATCGTGTTTTCTAAAACTTTTTTATCTTCTTATTTGCTAATTCAACTTGATCATTTCTTTGAGGATGATGAGGGGTAATAATTTTATGAGTAATTTCATATTTTTTTCATTAAAGACTCAAATGACTTATTACAAAATGCTTTCCTTCATCACTGATAATAGCTTGAGGAATTCCAAATCGACTTAAAATGTTTTCTTTTAAAAGTTTAACCACAGTTTTGCTATCATTATTTCGACAAGAAATTGTTTCAATCCATTTTGAGACATAATCAATTGCATCTAATATGTACACAAATCCAAAAGATGGTGGAAACAGACTCATGAAATTAATTCCTCAACAGTCAAATATTTCAATTTCAAGTATGGGATTTAAGGGCATTATGTTTCTTTTAGTAATTGATCCCAATATTTGACAATTTTCACAAGTTTTGCAAAATTTATTTGTTTCTTTCAATATGGTAGGCTAATAAAATCCACATAGTAAAATTTTAGCTGTAGTTTTTTCTTAAAGAAAAGTGTCCACCACATACTTCAGAATAACAAAAATTAATGACACTACTTACCTCATTATCATAAATGCATCACAAAAAATCTGATCATGACAATATTTGAACAATTAAGGATCATCCCAATAAAATTTCTTCAACCAAGAATTTCTTCTTCTCTTGAGTATTCCATTGCAAAGGCATTTTACATGTAACAAAGAAATTAACAATATTAGCATACCATGGCATTGAAGTAACAGAAAATAAAAATACAGCCGGGAAGGAGTCATTGATGGGTGTTATGTCAGTGCAGAATTCAGCTGTGAGTCTTGATAAATTATCAGCAACGACATTTTTAGCATCCTTTTTATCTTTGATGGTGAGGTCAAATTCTTGACGTAACAAAATCCAATAAATTAGTCTTGGTTTGACATCTTGTTTAGTCATCAAATACCTCACAGCAGCGTGATCATAAAAACAACAGTTTTAAAACCAAGCAAATATGAACAAAATTTGTTAAATGCAAATACCACAGTAAGTAATTCTTTTTCAGTTGTTGAATAATTCATTTGAGTACTATCAAAAATCTTACTCGCATAATAAATCACAAACGGCTTACCATCCCTTCTTTGTCCTAAAACAGCACCAACAACAAAGTCACTTACATCACACATTAATTTCAAAATTTCCATGTTTGTCTACAATAAATCAAAATATAAAATATGGATAAAATTAAATAGAAAATAATTTAATTTCTATAATTAAAAATAAAATTTGATTAAATCATATCTATTTCTTACGAGTTTCACCTTCCCCTAACTATTAGTGTTTAGCTAAACATAATTGAAATAAAGAGAATTATTAAAATTAAAAAAACATATTTAAAAAAATTTAAGAATTAAAAATAAAATAAATTTTATTTATTGAAAATATATTACAAAGAGAGATGAGAAAAAGAATTTGAGGGTAAAGAAGAGAAGAAAATGTGTGGAGATGTGTGTTCTCCCCTATTTATACTAATACAAGATTAATCCACACCACACAAATAAATAAAACTAATTACATCTTAGTCTTACATTTGTCCCACTAATAAAACATAAACATAATTTAATCCACTCAAGCATGTCCAACACATTCCATTAATAATTACAATACCTAATATAATAAAAACTTATAATTTCACAAGTACCACATTTACCGTGGTAAAAACTTATAAATTTACAACAAAAGTGGCGAATCCTCCTCGACAATGACATAATTTCTCGGACTTTCAGAATCTAAATTTGACATCTGTACATTTGTTTGGAGCCTCAAATTGTGTGAAATTATTATTTTTACTTAATAAACATACAAAAATACACAAAATCAAATATTTAAAAAATAATTAAAAATTCATAATATGTTACATAATTACAAAGGTAAATTATATTATAAGCACAAAATAACATTTTTACTTCTTAATAAGCATACAATTTTTAACACTAGTCAGTGGTGCATCTGTCCCACATACTCTTTTCTCTTCAATCTAATGCTCCGAAGTAAAATTGTAACTCATTCAAGTGTTTCGACAAGTGCAATGCGTAGAGGATAGTGGCGATAGTGGAGTTGTAGTGTAGGATCTCGACAAGATGAGCAGCATTTATAGAGGACACGTTTGTTATCTGTCAGCCTGTCCACAAAAATGTATCCACTGCTCAAGCCACCATTGCCTTGTGTCGCGCCTGCTTCATGGAATACACAGTGAAAAACGCCTTGATACCGACCTTCAGGCGACGAGGATATTGTGTCTCGGGGCAATGGTGTTGCGAAATGGGGTGGTGGTGGAGTAGGGTGTTGCATGGCAGAGGAAGATGACGTGGTGGTGGAGCGTCATGTTCATGAGAGAGAAGAGAGAATGAGAAAGTCAAAACTCGAGAGTTATTGCAAACCCATATAAACTCATGAGAGGGGTCGCATTTAATTTATGCAGGTGTTACTATATTATAATTTAGTCTCCTAATAAAGCCCAAACATGATATAGTATTAATATAATACAATACATACTCTTAAGATGTGTTTGGCACACTGTATTGTATTATACTATATTGTATTAGCATTATATTATAACAATGCTATACAATGTTTGATACTATACCATACTGTATTAATTTTTAATTATATTATATTTGGTATTACATTGTACTGTATTAATTTTTTGTGATTAATTTAAATTATATATTATATTATATTATATTAATATTTTATATTATTATTAATTTTAAATTAATATTATTCATATTTAAATTTTTATTATTAGTTATATTAAATTATAAATTTATTAATAAATTACAATGCAAAAATAAAAAATATAATATAATATTACAAATTAAAATTAATATAATATTATTAAATAATAATATTATTAATTTATATTAATCATTATAATGTTAAAATAAAAATTAACATTATATAATATTTTATTAAATTAAAAAGTTATATTCATTTTTTATTATTATTATAAAATAAAAGTAAAAGTAATCGCAAAAAAAAAGCCAATTGCTGCATTAGCTACCCACTTTAATCCCTTACAAATTTATTCCAAACATAAAGTTAGTATTATTTTATTATAAATAATATTTTAATACACTATAATATAATAATACAGTGTAACAAATGCATCTTTAATTCAGCGTTACGAGGGGTTCAAAGACGGGTCAAACACGCGCCTACTGACTAGTGTACGAGTTACTCATTTACGGCTGCACTGGGGACAAAAGGCAAAGTTTTTCTAGAAGCCTGTAGTGTTTTTTTTTCTTTTTTAATATGCATCGAGCTTGTAGTTAGCTGGCTCTTTTTGGCCTTTATTCACCCTGTGATGTGATCATGTGACGCGTAATTCATTGTAGCTACCGATTAGTACGAAGAATAACTAATATGATATGCAATTAAACACTCCAATGTCATTGTCTTATTGCAGCAACGATCATGAGTCTCTTGTTAATTTATTACATTTACATTAATCAATAAATGGTTTGTTCTACTTTAGCACCCAATCAAGATGAGTTAAGAACTCACCAAATCAAAGTACGAATGCATTAGGATTTAGGCAATTGGCAATTGCCGCAAAAATTGACGGGCAGAGCCGAAAGCGCTTCGATTTGAACAAAGTTTGTGTCGCGACATCAACCCATCACTTCACAACTTGGCATATATGGTACCCCTTTGCGGCCGGGATCTATTTTTATACATAGATTTATTGAGCCATACATATATTTTGCAAAGGGAGATGCACCTCAGCCGCAACATCGTTTTTAATTTACCGCACGATCGATCAAAGCCATAAATAGCAACTCGATGGATTCCTTGCTATTTCTTTATATTATCCTCTTCAGTTCAAACATTAAATGTTTGCATAGAAGCTTCGATATATGACTTTTACTACGTCCCACTACAAGTATGCTTTCATTTGTAGCCTTCTGCACATTTAGTTGTACAAGAGTTTGATACTTAATTAGACTTAGGTGGCTTTTGTTTTTTTGTTTAAAATCTAAATAAACCTGAATTAGTCTGAACTCTAAATAGATCTAAATGTCTGAATAGATCTGAATGTCTGAATCTGAATAATATGTTTGTTTTTTCGTCTGAATCTCGAAAAATAAGTACTAAGTTATTTTTTTTCAACTGAAAAAACTGAAAATATGTACTTTTATATTTGTATCCTTATTAAATTTGAATGTCAAATAAATAATATATTAAATACCACAATATTTTAACATTTATAAGTAAAACTATATTCAAGTGATTACATAATTATTTTAGAATTTTAATATATAAAATACCATAAATTTCAAATTTTATCGTATATAATATAAGAAAAAAAACAAGGATATTTTTATGTGGGGTAAATGTCTATGGGTGAGTTTTGGGATAGATATGAAAAATAAATTATAAAACATGGATATTTTTGACATTAGTAAGTAATTGACTTAATTCAAATTTCTACATTAAGTAAAAAGCCAAAAAAACTGACTTATTTTATTAAGTCAAAATTATCTAAAAAATCTCATTAAGTTATAAAAACAAACACTTCTAATTAATTTAATTAATTAAGTTAAGTCACTTTAAGTCATTAAGTTAAAAAACAAACGCCACCTTAGTATTACTGTTTGCTCATCTCTATATCAGCATGTGCATGTGTGCAAAGTACATAAAACTCATACTAAGGGTAGTTTTTCATCTGTCTCAACTCTTATGATTTTTAAAGATTTTGTATGACATTTGTATTTATATTAATGTATTGTTATATATTAAGTGTATATATCAGCACAAAAATGTTCTGATCTTAAAGAAATATTGCGTGGTAGTGTGGTGACAGAGACAAAAGACAAATGCTTTATAATTAAGTGTTGTTCAAACATATAACTAGTTGACCATTATGTTTATACATATAAAAAATTTAAAAAATTGAGGTAATGTTCTTAGTGATTGCGATGGGCCTCAAACCCTGGTTTCAGTCGTTAGTTATCCAAATGGACTAATAATCAATTGTAATCAAACAGCAACTGAAATTGTCAATTCAACTAATCGCACATGATGTCACTGCTTACAAAATTTCCAGCCACGATCCACGGTTTTATAGTCGAAGAGATGAAACTAACGGCAAACTGAAGGAGAAACGAGAAGGAACATGCATGACCAAGAATATATCTATACATGCCACTTGGGTTTTGGCCTGATGGTAAACTACTACTCTCAAAGTTAAGTAGGATTATGAGGATAGTGGTTCGAGTCTCTATACGCTCAACCATCAATGTGTGGAGTTAATTTGTAAGTCTTTCTCCTTTGAGAAATGTAAGTGGAGCAGAGACATCACTCGTCTATGAGGGTTATATGTCTGAACATGTATTTCATAAAATTAATATAATAATATAAGTCTTGTTATATATTTAATTGTAAATATCAGTGTAATATCTGCTCTAATAGCAGTAATTAGTTAAAAAAAAAAAAACATATCTATACATTAGTGTTGATGTGGTCCAAAATCCTGAGCTTTATTAAAGTTTGGAAAAATTATTAAATTGTATGGTTTAATAGTATTACACTATCAAATTAATAATTTTTTTAACAAATCTATGACTTAGGATTAGAATATATATACACACACATTATATTATTTAACAAATCAAGTGAAAAGTGTAAGAATTAATCAAGTGCCATATGTGTGCACAATTAATCAATTCATCTGCATGCGTTCTTGAACAAGCATAAATAAATATTTCATACATCTCAAATTTAAATAAAAGCATTGTATTTTTGCTCCAAAAGGGTATTAGTTTAATAATTAATTAAGCTATTCCTTTTGGTTCTTGTCACTTGAATCCCTCTCCTGCTCATCAAGAGCAGTAGTAGTAGTAGTATTTGAAGCAGCAGCGGAAGAAAAGTTACCCACTTGAGAAGACGAGGATGATGAAAGGCTAAACAGCTCTTGTTCCAGTTGATTTTGATGATGAGTTTGAGACATTGATGATGAGGATGATGGCGATGAACTACTGCTTGATGGAAACATTAACGGTGGATAATCTTGACCGTAATATAGAGCCGGGGCAGCATATTGATTAACAGCGTTATCAATATTGCTACTAGAGAGCAGTTGTGCATATTGGAAAAGATTAGGAAACGTCTGATGATGATCGTATGATGGAGAATAATGAGGCATCATATGATGATGAGAAAGAGCAGGAGGAGAAGGTACTTGTGGTAGAGGATTATTAATAATAACAGATTGAGGTTGCTGAGAAATAACTGTGGGTGAGTTATTATTGTTCTTACTGGAAGCAGCAATGTTGATATAGCCCAAATGATGAAGATCAGGTGGTGCTTGAACGCGTTCAGGAAAATTGAGCTTGGCTTTGCTGCCTTTGAACCTAAGAGCGGCTGCATCATAAGCAGCGGCGGCTGCTTCTGCTGTTTCAAAAGTACCAAGCCAGACTCTAGCCGCCTTATTTGGGTCTCGGATTTCGGCTGCCCACTTCCCCCATGGTCTTTGTCTTACACCTCTATAGTGTCTTCTTCTTATGATGTTTCCTTCAAGATATAAATCATCATCCATCATCAATTTCACATTTATATTATCTTATCATAAATTAGGTCAAAACTATACAACAATAATGCAAGATTGTTTGGTGCAGGATTGTTTGACCGCAGTGATTTTCAAATAGCAGCCATCCGAGCTCGAGTCATTCCTCAAATAAGCATGTCTTTGCACTTAAATACATTTCTCTAACTTATACACACACTTCTAAGAGCATAAAGGAAGAATATGTCAAGGACAAAGATCCGAATACTAGCTAGTAAACTGAAGCAACTAAATTTGGTAAAAGAAACTGGAATTAATAGATATGATCCTACAAAGTTACTAGCACCAATATATGCATTAATTTACCTTGATCTTGAGTATGTTGTGATGTGTTTTGTCCATGAGACGGTCGGTAGCTGGCGCTGGTGGCGGTGACGTGGACAGCAGAGCCTGGAGGCACGGTGGCAGCAGAACTATCAAGTACTTGTGCCTGATGAGATGACTGGTTGACAGAAGATGAGATTTCATCTTCCTTTTTCTCCTCTGATACATCAAAAGGAAGAGGCCTCTTGCCATGTCTTCGATCCACCTTGTCAATTCTCGCTCTGACCAGCTACGCTATATATACTCGCGTTTTTACTTCTAGTCAGTCAAGCTATTATTTCATCGAACCGATCATCAAGTAAGATCTGGAGGGTTGCGATCGTGATTGTGATTGAAAAATCAACGAGACCAAGAAAAGAGATCGGGGAAGAGAGAGGGAAAGAAAGTAAAAATAAAGGCACAGAGAAGCGAAAACTAGGGTTGCTTGTAGGGTTTTCATTGCTGCACGTTAAAGGATGGTTATATTTGTCACTTGCAAGAGCTGAAAAGTTGTAAAGATGTGTACAATATTATTATTCTTTTTCAGAGAGAAAATGATTTCCTAGTTAGACATGTAACTTGTGGAGATCATGCTGGCTTTTGTGGGCCTTACACGTGGCGTTTTGCTCATCTAAGAGAAGGGTTGTAGCTGTCAATGAACGTTGAATTCACCATGTGGATTGCATTTCGAATAAGATGTGAAAATTGTTGTTCAGACTTAAGCTGCACTTTCAGTATCACCGCCATTAAAAACATGTTCGCTTGCAAGCTGTTGGCTGCTTTTATTGTTAATTCGTGTAAAACTCATCTGTAGGATGATGTGTCGAATCGACATAGGCTGCTTCCATAGGATACAGTCCGGACGAATCTTCAAGAAAAACTAACATTTATTTATTCTTTTTTATCGTACTGACCTTTTGTTTTTATTCGACATAATTTTTACACAATAATTTTATATAAAGAGACTCGAGAATTTACGATAAAAATAATTTAGAGAGTCCCAAGAATTTACGTCTCTAGAATTATCTTCTTACATTTATAAAAGTTGTCGTTGAATTATAGACTCACTTATAATGTATGACATCATATCTAACCAATTAAGAATGTTTTTTATGCATAGGTTGGCATTATTTAAAATTTTGGATAATTATTTTTTTATAGACTTAGTTCGTTAAAATAAAATAAAAAATTGTGATTTAAAATTTTAATCTCTTATTATATATATAGCTCTTTTCTCTTGTGGATGCTCCTCTTATTTTTTTATATGGACACATTATTAAGTTATATTTTAATAAACTCAGTGCAGACACTTTGTTAAATAATATGGCTTTAGAGTGAAGTATATACTAATTCTATTAAATCATACGGGTTAACAACATGTCCACATAAAATAAAAATGAGGGCACCTGCATCAATTCTGAAGCTCATTTTCTCACTCACTAATGTCATTTTTAAATTCACTTAGTTAGAAAAAATGTCATTTTTAAATTCACTTAATTAGAAAAATGACAGGAATAATGTACCATCTTAAACAAGCACTAGGCAGAAGTAGGATGAGCTAATTCTACATAATCAAATAATTTTGAGAAAAAAAAAAGATGAAATTTTCATTAATAAACCGATGGGTTTTGTATTTATGACTCTTTTCTATTATTTGCTACGTTGATAAGATAAAAATACATATATTACCTAATAATGATAGGTATTTAATTAAAAACTGGAGGCGTATCGTATTGAGTTGTAATTCCAACTCTAATATCGTTAAGTATGAGACGAAGTGCAAGACAATATTTTGTATGAATAATGAAATATGAAATTGGGTCTTCTATGTGTGATAAAGTGTAAGACTGAATCTTATGTCAAAATTTATTATAATAAGGACTTTTTGTCTCTTTACACTTTTACGGGTTCTAAATAATATTATTTTGATTAAATAGGTTAGGGATGGATTCAGCTAAGACTACTTTTGGGCATTATTTTTCCTTTTAAATATACGTTGAACCCTTTCTAAAAGGGTAAATTGAAAAAAATTGCTCATGTTTTTAATAAAATAAAATACTAATATTTTGGTAATAAGAATGCTATTTAATGCCTTTTGGAGACTTGGTTCAAGTCCCAACAGCCAGTAAGCCCCCCTTAATTTAATTGTTTAGGTTCGTCAAGGTATTTTATATAAAAATATTTAATAAAATTAATAAACATTATTAAAAATTTGTGACTTCGTGCTTCCAAAGCGAAGAATATTTCAAGAATATTTACTATCAAAACTTCGTTGTAATGAGTTTAATTACTAATGAGGGAGGATTAAACGAAAAACTTGATGAAAAAATAATATATTTACATGCAGAGCAAGAATTATATTTTTAAAAACAAAAGAAAGAGCAAGGATTATATCAAATAGAAATGTATTATGAGTGTGTATATAGTATCTTCATTTTATGTTTTGTTTGGTGTAGCGTAGGATTGGATATATTGCAAATCTTTTATTGTTATAAACTTGTAATATTAAAAATCAAAAATTTTATCGTTAAAAAAATGTATTATATGGCAGTTGTTTTATTAAGTATTATTGTAATGAATTATTTTTATGTAATTTTTTATTATTTATTTTTTTAATAAATAACTATTAAAATTTATTTACTTATAAAAATAAGAAAAAATATTTCTTTTTTTTACCATTATAAAATATAATTCTTAATTATATAAAAAAAATTGTGATTTTGATGCTTGAGTTTGATAAAATTTTAATATTTTAGTATATATATAGTTCTTTTCTCGCACGGACGCTCTCTTATTCTTTTCATACTGATATGTTATTAAGCATACTTTAATAGAGTCAATGTAAACACGTTATTAAATAATATGTCTTTATAGTAAAGTAAACAGTTGCTCTATTAAATCACATGACTTAATAGCATTTCCATTTAAAATAAAAATGAGGGCACGCGAATCAATTCTAAAGCTCGTTTTCTCACTTGTTGATGCCATTTTTAATTTCACTTAGTAGAAAAATGACAAAGATAGCATACAATCTTGAATGAGCGCTAGCGAGGAGTAGGATAAGCTGATTCGAACATAATTGAATGATTTTGAGAAAAAGAAAAATGATGAAAAGATTTGTAACTCCAATTCTAATATCGTTTTAAAGAGGTGAAGTGCAAGACAATATTTTGTATGAATAATGAAATATGAAATTGGGTCTTTTATGCGTGACAAAGTGTAAGACTGAATCTTATGTCAAAATTTATTATAATAAGGATTTTTGTCTCTTTACAGTTTTTAGGGTTCGAAACAATATTATTTTGATTAAATAGGTCAGGGATGGACCCAGCTAAAGCTCCTGTTCGACCATTATTTTTCCTTTTAAGTATACCCCAAACCCTTTTTTCTAAAAGAGTAAAATAAAAAAAATTTGGCTACATTTTAAATAAAATAAAATGCTAATATTTTGGTAGTAAGAATGCTATTTAATTCCTGTGGAGACTTAGTTCAAGTCCCAATAGCCATTAACCCCCCCCCCTTTCATTTAAGTGTTTAGGTTCATCAAGGTATTCTATATAAAAAATATTTAAAAAATAATAAATATTATTAAAAAAAATTTACTTAATGCTTCAAAAGCCAAGAATAATATATTGATCAAAATTTTACTTATTCATAAGGGACGATTAAACCAAAAATTTGATGAAAAAAATAATATATTTAGATATATAAGAACACAGGTTGTTTCCAAGCTTCTCAGAAGAACTATTGGTTATCGGGCACTCTACAACAAGTTAAATGAGGTTTGGAAAAAGACACAAGGATTCTATGTTATTGACCTGGAGAATGATTTCTTCCTGGTTAAGTTCAAAACAAAATGAGACGCCCATTATGCTCTAACACAAGGTCCTTGGACCATTTCTAGTCATTATCTCATTGTGCAACAATGGAACCCTCACTTTGATGCCTCCAATGATGATATTGAAAACATTGTTGCTTGGATTCGATTACCGGGAATGCCTCTACACTAATATCATAAAAGGGTTCTTTGCATGCTCGAGAACGTCGTTGAAAAAGTGATTCGAATCGATTACAATACTGAATCAATAACGAGAGGGAAGTTTGCACGTATTGTGGTTGAGGTTTCCCTTAAAAAACCTATTTGTTCACAGTTTTTTTCTAAATGGAAAAATGCAAAAAGTTGAGTATGAAAATTTGCTTGTTATATGTTTTAATTGTGGGATTTATGGTCATAAGAATAAAAATTGTCCTCGGCTCAACACAATGACAAGACAAACAAAGAACTTAGAAAATAATGGGATTGGGAACAGTCCCAGTAATAGTGGTGATCAACCGTCGTCTTCTACAATCACTTCGGCAAACCCTTCTTTTGAGCCCTGGATGATTGTCAGCCGAAAAGGAAGGGGAAGAGTCAACAATGGTGGTGGCTACAATAAATTTTCCAATCGTCATCAAGACACAAAATTTGAAGGGGGATCACGTTTTGAGGTGCTCGAGAAAGAAGATAATGAGGATAGAGTTTTTTCTCACCTTCGTGGCTATAATGGGCTCATAACCGAGAAGGATCAGTCAGCTTTTCGTTTTAAGATCAAAACCAAAAAGAATTCCAAGAATCCTACTACTACAAGTAACCATGCAAATGTCAACTCTCCAGCTATGCAAAATCCAAGTGAAATAAAAGCCAAACACTCATGTTTTAATGAAAACCTTGTTACCCCACCAACTCACATACATGCAGAAATATTGTTACATATGCATTCAAAAATCCTTGTAACCTCAACCAACTTACTTGTTCCCATCGTTGTTCCCATTAGCTTGGACCCCGTAAAACACACAACAATAAAATTTGTTTCCCGACAAGACTTTCATTCAAATCCTAAGGAGGTCAGTTGGGTTTTATCTTTACCAAATTTGGAGCATGCTGATCCTAATATCCTCATTAAAAATCAAGACAAACCCCCTGATGAGGATTTGGAAATATATGCCAATGACAAAGATGACCCGAATGATGAGAGCTTTAAGGGTGAAGGTGAGGGAAGTGACTCAGAATCTGATGATAGCGGAACCTCTTTGAAAGATGAGGACAACATAGAACCTAAATGAAGTTCTGTATAGACGGTTTTCTTCTTTTATTTCTCTATATCTTAATGAATTTATCTATCTTTTTTTAGAATTGCCAAGGGGTGGCTTCACCGGGATTTAAAAGAGCTTTTATTACAATGAATAAAATTTATAACCCTGATATTGTTGCGATTTTGGAGCCTAAAATCAGCGGCGTTAAAGCTAATAACTTTAAAGCTAATAAATTTATAACCTTGATATTGTTAGAAAATTTATATTTATAAAGGAGAAAATCGTTATTTTACATTTCAAGTCTTACTAACACCCTTACTTTTATGTATTTAAACTTCTTGTGATTTAAATATATGTGTTTTATTGTAATTAAGTATTTTATGTATTTTAGGGGTATCATGGTCATTTCACAATGAACGAGAAATCAGACAGCAAAACGGACATCACTTTTGAACTCAGGACAATCAAAAACCATAGGAAGAGTATAAAAGGAAAAATGCTATTATTCATATGTACTGTACTATTCACATGTACGGTATTGTCTACGTTACTGTTCATGATACTGTTCACATATACCGTAATGTGGCATTGACTGATGAGGTGTCACGATTCCATTGGAGAAAATTCTTATGCACTGTTGATTGATGACGTGGCAGCATGTTAGTGGACCAAAAATTGCGCGTATGGTACATGCATATACACAGGATTATTTTCAACCAAACCGCGTCACTGTTCAAGCCAGTTGATTGTTCAAACTACGTGGTCAAACCGTATCACTGTTCAAACCGCGTGGTCAAACCGCGTACTGTTGACTGATGACGTGGCGCAATCCTAAGCGTCCAAACTGTTTTTAATCCGATAACCATAATTTACTCAATGTATCTATAAAAAGGGGCCTCCCCCCCTAATTTGGTATCTCTAAATCTATTTTTGGACTTCATTTTCTGTAATTCCTTCTTTATCTTGTATTTTATCCGTATTTTAATAAATTCTCATTTTGCCCCTATTTCAATTATGAGTAGCTAATTTCTTTCAAGCTTTAGTTAAAGGTGAAGTCGCAACATGTGTCATGGGTTTTATTTGGTAAATTTATTTTCTCTTCCCCTCTAGTTTTTGTAGATGTTTTGACTTCTCGTCGACAAATAATAATAATATTGTCTAGATACCGTCCTGCTTTCACCGGCTCTCTAGTACAAGGTTATTATTATTTGGCACGATAAGCCCTTAACACCATATTAATTAGAGTGTGATTCATGGGTGTGGATTCCCCCCTCATGATTTAATTAGTATTAATCAGAAATATTTAGTCCATGGTACATCTTAATGCAAATCCACATACCCAAGTACGTCATTTTAATAAATTTTCACTTCAATTTCTTCTTGCCATTTTAATTTGAATTTTAGGATAATCTAAATCACTTTCACCACAAATCCAACCACCCGTTTAGAAAATTAATTCTACACACAATTAAAATCCATCTTCTCCTGGGATCGACACTCGTCACCATTGATCTATACTACAATAAATTTGTGCACTTACGAGTTCAATAAAATTTGCACTGTTGTTTTATCATTTGCATTATTATCTTTAATAATTTTATTTTATCATTATTTCTTTTTCTTTTTACTATTTCCTTTTTGACTCGCGAGCCATGTGCTTTAAGCGTTAATTGACATTGACATGTTACCTCATACACAGTTGTGACCCACTATCACCAAGATTCTTAAATATGATTTTTTGTCAAGCACTCATAAATTGTTTTTAATAAGTATCCCAATGGCAGCTACTCTCAATAGACAATTCAAGAACATTTGTGTGCTTTCTACATTTAACTATGGAAAACATAAAGAGTTCGTTGAGGCAGGCATAGATCTTGGTCGAAGTATAGCAGAGAGAAAATTACACTTGGTGTATGGAGGAGGTAACCGAGAGTTATCAAAATTGATCTCAGAAGCTGCTTTTGTCAGAGGAAGCTAAGTGCTAGGCATCATCCCAAGAGTCCTAAAATATTTGGGCAGTTTGTCTGACTCATCGACTGGAGAAGAGTTAGTCGTCTCAGGTATGCAAGAAATAATAACTGATATACTTAATCATGCTGATGCTTTTATTTTCCTACCAGGAGATCTTGCAACTCTATAGGCACTTATCACATTAGCATCTTGGGCACATCTACACATTTACCAGAAACCTATCGGTTTGTTAAATATCAATAACTTTTATGATGACTTTATCGCATTTCTTAACCATGCAATAAAAAACTATTTCATTCATTCCACAGCGAAAAAACTTTTTATTTTTGTTCACACAGCTAATGAGCTATTTGATCTGTTACAAGCTTATAGACCGGAGCCAGACCCCTGAACCTTTGTGTTGGAGCGTCCAAATAATAATGGTAACAGTAGCCGCAGTAAGAAGTATAAATTAGATTTAACTCTCCGCTTGTAAATATTTTATTCTGTGTTGCACCACCCAGGGGATGTCTTCTAAACTCTACTTCTTTTCTTTTAAACATTGAGGAGAATGTTTCATTCTAGTTGGGTGGAGGAAATAGTCGACAATTGTGGAATCTTAGTTAAGTTTTTACTAAATTTTTGTTGCAGAGACTAACTGTAACTAACTTTTTTTGTTGAAGATAGCTGAATATGGAGTGTAGTTACTCTAGAAACGCATCTTCTTCGTTTGAAAAAAAATTAAAAAAATTCAGACATTTTCTTTTTCTTTATTAAGCTTTTTCTTTATTAAGATTTGACAATCATTTTTCTTCTTCTTTCTAATTTCTCCTCTCTAAATATACACTTTTAAATTTTTGAGTTGATGATAGCTGAATATAGAGTGTAGTGCCTCTAGAAATGCATCTTCTTAATTAAAAAAAATCATTTTCTTTTTCTATCATTTTAAATATAACTTTTCTAATTAGTTTTTCTGCATCATTTTCACTTTTCTGCATGCATATTTTCATTTTATGTTTAGAATAGATTAGTGGTAGAATGTTGTTTAAAAAAAAATTGTGTGATTTGTTTTAATATTGGATGACATGATGATTTTTAAATTTTAGTATTTGTATTATCTTTGGTCTTAAGTGACGTTACACCATGTTTGCCTCTACACGTTGATGTTAGAGACAAATATGAGTTGCTTGAAAGAATGAACATATCATAATGAGTACCAAGTGAGTTTTTGAGCTTATCATTTTTCTTAGAGAGTAATCATTTTTGTTCATTCTTCATACAACTTACCAGTTTATTATTTTATATACGATCTCTATATTTCTTTTGAGTCAACCCTCTACAAAAAATTGCTTCAAAAACTAAAAAAAAGAAAAAAAGAAAAAAAATGTGTTGCTACATCTGAAGGCTCACCTAACTAGTAGATATGGAAGATTATTTAACGCCCTAAAAGACGATGGAAAGGCAATCTTTGACCCGTTTGAGTCTTTCTACCCATCCTTATTATGAATTATCCATAGTTAACTATTTGAGCCTTTAAAAATAAAAATAATAATAATAATAATTTTTTCTTTGTCAAATTTATCATCTTGGCCCACTCCGATTTGGAGTATTACCCGATATCTTACAAGTTACATCACCTATTTATGTTTGAGAAAATGTAAATAAATATTTTGTTCAGTGAAGTTGTGCCAAAAAAAAGCAAAAAAAAATTGTTGTTTAAAAAAAAGAAAAAATAACAATAATAGGTGAAATCCACCTAGCAACTTCCAAAAAAATAAAAAATAAAAAATCTTTACATTTTTCTTAAACATACACTTTATTTTCCTTATTTTCCCTCCTTATTAGCCATGTCCCTAGCCTACGTTACGTCCTAATAAAAGTTAGTTATTTGGAACTATAGTCTGAAGTAGAAGCTAGTTATTTGGAATAAAAAGATGTAGTGATACATATAAATAAAAAAGATAAATAAATAAATAAATTGGGTTGACTAATATTTTTATTTGACTTGAGATCGTATTATTTCTAAGCTGAGGGCATATTTCTTTCATCATGGTGAGAGGATGTGATATTACTTCCTTATTATTTTCTCTCAATTACCATTCATTTAAGTGACTATTTTTTGGATTTAATTTCTTTGTGAGAGGGTCATTACTGCCAGTGAGATTTTGGGGTTTCACATGTCATTCTTGAAAGTAGTTATGACAAAGACTATTGGGCTGATTCATGTGGATGGTTGATGCTGGTGTGATGTTTATGTAGACTAGAGATAATGCTTATATTTTTATTTGATTGCTATCATTAATCTGATTGAATAAACAAGAATGTTTAAAAAAAAATTATTTTGGGTTTGAATTTTGTTTTCGTTGTATTTGTTAGGGACTAGCAATAAGCTGGTTGGGGGGTGTGTTAAGTGTTAGAAAAAGTATATTTATAAATGAGAAAATCGTCATTTTATATTTCAAGTCTTACTAACACCCTTACTTTTATATATTTAAGTTTCTTGTGATGTAATTATATGTGTTTTATTTTAATTAAGTATTTTATGTATTTTAGGGGCATTATGGTCATTTCACAAAAAACGAGAAATCAAACAGCAAAACAGACATCACTTTTGAACTTAGGACAGTCGAAAACCTTAAGAGAAATATAAAAGGAAAAATGTTATTGTTCACATGTATGGTACTATTCACATGTACGGTATTGTCTATGTTATTGTTCATGGCATTGTTCACATACACGGATCAATGATGTGGCACTGACCGATGAAGTGTCACGATTCCATTAGAGAAAATTCTTATGCATTGTTGATCGGTGACGTAGCAACATGTTAGTGGACCAAAAATTGCGCGTACGGTACATGCATATACACATGATTATTTTCAACCAAACCGTGTCACTGTTCAAGCCGGTTGACTGTTCAAACCGCGTGGTCAAACCGTGTCACTGTTCAAACCGTGTGGTTAAACCGCATACTGTTGACTGATGACGTGGCACAATCCTGAGCGTCCAAACTGTTTTTAATCTGATGGCCATGATTTACTCAATATATCTATAAAAAAGGGGGCCTCCCCCCCAATTTGATATCTCTGAATCCATTTTTGGACTCCATTTTCTGTAATTCCTTCTTCATCTTATATTTTCAATGTATTTTAATAAATTTTCATTTTGCCCCTAGTTTAATTATGAGTAGCTAATTTTTTTTCAAGTTTGGGTTTAAGATAAAGTCTAAACATGTGTCATGGAATTTATTTGGTAAATTTATTTTCTTTTTCCCTCTAGTTTTTGTGGATGTTTTGACTTCTCATCAACAAATAATAATAATATTGTCTAGATACCGCTCTATTTTTACCGGCTCCTTAGTACAAGGTTATTATTCTTTGGCACGATAAGCCCTTAGCACTAGGGATGGTAATTTAACCCAGACCCGGATGAACCCGAAAAATTCAAGCCAAGTTCAACCCGTACCGGAGTGAATAAAATTCGATATCCGGATTCAATATTTTCAACCCGAACGTTTCCGAGTCCGGGTCCGGATTTGGGTAAACCCATATATCCGGAACCCAGACTCGGATAACTATTAATATTAATTTTTAAATCATTTTAAAATAAAATAAAAAAATTAGAAAAAATCAGCCCTAATGCCCTTTCACGGCTACGGCAACCAAACAAAACCCAAACATTTCCACTCTCTCTCTTTAGCCCTTCTTTTCAACAAATCATCATCGTTGCTCATCATTGTTTCGTCGTGTTCATCTTCATCATCAGCTACCGTTTGTCCAGCTATGTCACGAGTTTTGGCCGCTGTTTCCGTTTGCCCACATTTGCAAATCGGGATCTCGATTTGCCCGCCAACACTTTTTTCCCCTAGTGTTTTACTTTGTCCTCGACAACTTCTTTGTTGATAAATTGATGGGCACTTATGAATGTGTTTGTCTCTGTTTCTTTATTTACACCTTCCCATTTGTTTGTTCATTTGCTTTTTAGAAAGAAAAAAAAAAATCAGCCACCATTTATCCTTCCCCTTTTCTTGACCTAACCCCACAAAGCCCAATTTTTCATCATCATTCATTGCCAAATTTATCATCATCATGGTTGAGACATCATGATTATCTTTGATAATTGAATTTGTGAAATATGTTATCCTGGATTTTATTTCTAAGTATTTGATTTTGAATTATTTTTCATTATTGGTGTTAATATATAGAATATTAGAAAGGAATTCTTCACTGAAGAAAGAGATGGGAAATTGCATCTTTTAACAATCATCCAGGTTATAAATTCAGAATCTGGAAACCCGAATTTTTCCTGGTTTAACCTGGTTCGGACCCGAATGAAAAATATATGGGTTTACATCCGAGTCCGGTATTAAAAATTATCGTTCGGTCCGAAATAGGGAAGGTAAAACCTGGACCCGGACCTGAATTTTGCCATCCCTACTTAGCATCATATTGATTAAAGTGTGATTCATGAGGTGTAGATTCCCCCATCATGATTTAATTGGTATTAATAAGGAATATTTAGCTCATGGTGTATGTTGATGCAGATCCAGATACCCAAGTACGTCATTTTAATAGATTTTCACTTCAATTTATTCTTGCCATTTTAATTTGAATTTTAGGATAATTCAAATCATTTTCACCACAAATCCAACCACCCATTTAGAAAATTAATTCTACACACAATTAAAATTCACCTTCTCGTGGGATCGACACTCGTCACCATTGATCTATACTACAAAAGATTCGTGCACTTACGAGTTCAATAAAATTTGCACAACAATCGCATTGAGTAGAAGCTGAAGGTTTTACTAGGGGCATTTGAATTTTATAGAAAGAATGATTCATGATGGAGTTTTTTTTTAACCACAAGCAGTACATTCATTTTAAAGTCACAAATTTTTCTAGTAATTGGTTGTGAGTCACTGCTATTTATGCTAGCCCCAACCTAAATTTGAGGAAGGAGATATGGAGTGATCTTGACCTGGTGGCTAATTCAATTACAGGACCAAGGCTACTAGGTGGAGATTTCAACTCAATCCTACATGTTTCAGAGAAAAACTGAGGCTAAAAAAAAGCAATGGTGCTTGTAGATTGTTTAACAAATGGTTTAATGATAATCAACTTATGGATCTGCATTTCAAAGAGCATTGTTTTACTTGGTTGAAGGGATCTCTCTTTAAAAGATTAGACCGAGCCATATGCAATGACCAGTGGAATGTTTCTTTTATTGAAGCTTCAGTTTTACATCTTCCAAAAATTCATTTTGACCACTGTCCGATTCTTTTCAGATTTGGCCTTAATTCGAAGAAAATGAATGTTGTTAGGTCTTTTCATTTCTTGCCAGCTTGGTTGACGGACCAGACTTTCCAATCTTTAGTTGCTAAGAAATGGCGTAACTCTGAGGGATATATTCAGGCTGCTCATGATTTTGTGGATAAAGTTTTTGTGTGGAATAAAGAGAATTTTAGGAATAATTTTAAAAGGAAAAGGCGTTTATTGGCGAGATTAAATGGTATTTAACATTCTCTTAAGAGATTTGATTTAAACTGGCTTCTTAACCTTGAGTCTAAATTAAAGATGGAACTTGAAACTATTCTATCCCAGAAGGAGTTACTGTGGTACCAAAAGTGGAAGAGAGAATGGATTTCATGTGATGATAAAAACACTACTTTTTTTCATAGAAAAACAATAACGAGAAGAGGGAGAAATCGAGTGGAAGCAATCCAGAGCAACGAGGGTACGTGGATTTATAACAAAGAAAAGATCAAGTCCCATGCCATTGATTTTTTCTCTAAACTTTTTTATTGTGATGATGAAGTGAGTTTTAATTTCCCTATTGCTAATGCTTTTCGAAGAATTGAAGATTACAATTTAGTTGATCTTAGCAAAACTGTCCTCTGTTGTGCAAACTTTATTGAACTCGCAAGCACACGAATCTATTGTAGAATAGACTAATAGTGACGAGTGTCGATCCCACAAGTAGGTGGATTTTAATTGTGTGTAGAATTAATTTTGTAAATGAGTGGTTGGATTTGTGGTGAAAATGATTTGGATTATCCTAAAAATCTATTAAATTGACGTACTTGGGTTATCTGGATCTGTATCAACATGCACAATGGGCTAAATATTTCTTATTAACACCAATTAAATCATAAGGGGGAATCCACACCTCATGAACCACACTTTAATCAATATGGTGCTAAGGGTTTATCGTGTTAAATAATAATAACCTTGTACTAGGGACCCGGTGAAATCATGGCGGTATCTAGACAAGATTAGTATTATTTGTCGACGAAAAGTCAAATCATCCACAAAAATTAGAGGGAAAGAGAAAGTAAATTTACTAAATAAAGCACATGACACATGTTGAGACTTCACCTTCAACCCAAACTTGAAAGAAAATTAGTTATTCATAATTGAACTAGGGGTAAAATGAAAATTTATTAAAATACGTAGAAAATACAAGATGGAGAAATAATTACAAAAAATAGAGTGCAAAATAGATTCAGAGATATCAAATTAGGGGGGAGCCCCCTTTTTATAGATACATTGAATAAATTATAGTCATCGGATTAAAAACAATTTAGACGCTCAAGATTGCGTCACGTCATCAGTCAACAGTACGCGGTTTGAACAGTAATACGGTTTAAGCCGGCTTGAACAGTGACGCGGTTTGGTTGAAAATAATCATGTGTAATACATGTACCGTACGCGAGATTTTTTGTCTACTGATATGCTGCCACGTCACCAATCAACAGTGCATAAGAATTTTAGTCCAACAAGATCGTGATACCTCATCTGTCAATGCCACATCATCGTTCAATGCCACATCATCAATCTGTCTATGTGAACAGTGTCTTGAACAGCAACGTAGACAGTACCGTACATGTGAATAGTACCGTACATGTGAACTGTGTCATTTTTCCTTTTATACTCCTGCTAAGGTTTTCGACCATCTTGAGTTCAAAAGTGATGTTCGTTTTGCCGTCTAATCTCTCGTTCATTGTGAAATGACTATGATGCCCCTAAAATACATAAAATACTTAATTTTAATACAACACACATAATTAAATGACAAAAAGTTTAAATACATAAAAGTAAGGGTGTTAGTAAAAGTTGAAATGTAAAATGATGATTTTCTCCTTTATAAATATACATTTTCTAACACTCAACATCTTTAACGAGGAAATTAAAGTTATGGTTTTCGGAATGAACCTCTAAAAGCTCCTGGAATTGATGGCATTCATGCTCTCTTCTACTAGTCGTAATAGGATGTGATAGGCTCATCAGTTTGTGATTTTGTGGGCAATATTTTTAAAGGCAATCCCCTCCCTCCAGAGCTTAATAAGACCCTATTGTCCTCATCTTAAAAACCAACAACCCCACCAACTTAAGAATGTTCCATTCCATTAGCCTTTGTCCACTTATGTACAAAACTGTTACAAAAATTTTGGCAAATAAGCTAAAGGGAATTCTACCAGATTTGATTTGACCTACCCAAACAAGCTTTGTTCCTGGAAGGCAAATTACAGGGAATATTGTGATGGTGCAAGAAATTATCCACACTATGAGAAATAAAAGAGGAAAAATCGGGCATACGGCTATCAAAGTAGACTTTAAGAAAGCTTATAATCGGCTTAGGTGGGACTTCATTTATGATACTCTTAACGATGTTGGGCTGCCTAAAAAGTTTATTCGAATTACAATGGAGTGTATTACTACGGCTAGAATGCAAATTTTATAGGAATTAGAGTTCACTGAAGAATTCACTTCATCTAGGGGAGTCCGACAGGGCGACACTCTCTCCCCTTATATATTTTTGTTCTATGTATCGAGCACCTTAGTCATGCAATTAATTTAGTAGTAATTGATGGAAGTTAGTGTCATAAACGTCTTTCATGAAATGTTGTTCCTCTTACTCACCTCTTTTTTGCGGACGACCTACTTCTTATCGTCGAGGCTTCTTACAACCAAGCCCACGTGATCAATAATGTGCTGAATATTTTTTGTAGTTGTTCGGGAGAGTTGATTAGCAAACAGAAGACTCGGGTTTATTTCTCAAAGAATGTTATTGCAGAAAATGCAAGGAAAATCAGTGATTCATTGGGATTTACTATTACATATAATCTTGAAAAATATATTGGAATGCATTTACTTCACAACAGAGTGACCAAAGCCACTTATCAAGAGATTGTGGATAATATTGATAAAAAATTGTCTAGATAGAACGCAATGCACCTCTCCCTTGTTGGGAAAATTACTCTAGCTCAATCGGTAATTCAGGCGATCCCTATTTTTGCCATGCAAACAACAAGGATCCCTCATGGAATTTTGGATAAAATTGATCGAATTTCTCAAAAATTCATTTAGGGGAGTAAGAATGGAAGCCGTAAACTCAGTTTGATTAATTGGAAAACGATCTGTACTCCAAAAGTTAAACGTGGTCTTGGTTTTAAAAATCTTACAAACATGAATAATGCTCTCCTCATGAAAATCATATGAAATGTGCTAACCTCTCCTCACAGTTTTTGGATTCGGGGTTTGAGATCAAAATATAGGCTTGATTCAGATTTTATTCCCTCTACGCTCGAGAATAAACACAACTCTTATCTCTGGAAAGGCATAAGTAGAACATGGGAGTATGTGTTGCAGGGCACAAGATCGTCGATTGGAAAAGAGAATAAGATAAATTTTTGGCATTAATGTTGGGTTTCGGAAGATCTTTTCATTGCTAATCATACTATAATTAAATTACTAGATGAACTGAAGAATAAATGTGTGGCAGATTTTGTGGATAATGAGGGAAATTAGAATTGGAGCATGTTTGGCCATTTTCTTCCCAATCAGATACTTCTCCAGATTGCAGCAGTCAAACCACCATCAGATGATAGCAGCAAGGATAAACCTTTTTGGGCTCCTCTAAATCAAGCAAGTTAACATCTAAGGTGGCGTTTGTTTTTTAACTTAATGACTTAAAGTAACTTAACTTAATTAATTAAGTTAATTAGAGGTGTTTGTTTTTATAATTTAATGAGACTTTTTAGATAATTTTGACTTAATAAAATAAGCTAATTTTTTTGGCTTTTTACTTAATGAAGAAATATGAATTAAGTCAATTACTTGCTAATGTCAAAAATATCCATGTTTTATAATTTATTTTTCATGTCTATCCCAAAACTTACCCATAAATATTTACCCCACATAAAAATATCCATGTTTTTTTTCTTATATTATATACAATAAAATTTGAAATTTATGGTATTTTATATATTAAAATTTCAAAATAATTATATATTCACTTGAATATAGTTTTACTTATAAATGTTAAAATATTATGGTATTTAATATATTATTTATTTAACATTCAAATTTAATAAGGATACAAAGGTAAAAATACATATTTTCAGTTTTTTAAGTTGAAAAAAACAAACAACTTAATACTTATTTTTCGAGATTCAGATGAAAAAACAAACATATGATTCAAATTCAGACATTCAGACCTATTCAGAATTCAGATTAATTCAGATCTATTTAGATTTCAGACAAAAAAACAAACGCCACCTAAGTCAGCTTATCTCTCTCTTAATAATCCAATCTCTAATAATAATGCCCATATATGGAAATTGATTTGGCATTGGAAAGGACCCCAGAGAATTCGTATTTTTCTTGTGGTTGGTAATGTATGGAAGAATTAAAACAAAAGAGGAGTTATTTAAGAGGCACATCCAAAATTCCATGGATTGTGAATGTTGAGGACAGGAAAAAGAAAATGTAATTCATGCCCTTGAAGATTGTGATGTGGCAAAAAGAATTTGGAATTATTTGGTTCTGGATATGTTCAGGCAATCCTTTTTCTCTCTTGATCTTCGTGATTGGTTATGCTTCAACTTGGGCAAGGTTGGTATCAATAAGGTTGTGGATGAATGGGCCAGCTTGTTTGGCATTGCTATTTGGAAATTTTGGTTTTGGCGCAACCAATTTATCTTCTCACACAATGCACCTTGCTACACTCAAATTGTCACGGAAATTCGATCTTGGGTTCATGATATCCATATTGCAGAAGCAGGCCTTAATTTTGTTCGTAACAGTAAAATCATCAGAGAAATTAGTTGGCAAGCTCCCCCTGAATCTTTTTTCAAATTGAATATAGATGGTTCTCGATTAAAGAATGGTTTGGCAAGTGCTGGAGGCTTGGTGAAGGACTGCTCTGGCAAGTGGTAGTTCGGATTTAGAATGAACATTGGTCATTGTTCAGTGACTTCTACTGAATTATGGGATCTATTTCAAGGTCTTCATATCCATTACTTCGTGGCAGAGGTGGATAGCCAATATATCTTTCAAGTTATCTCTTCCACAAGATCGGTGCCTAATGCCCATCTTTCACTAATCAATGCCATTAAGGAGTTGATGAATAGAGATTGGCAAATCACAATAAGGCATATATATCGGGAAGCTAATTTTGTTGCTGATTTCATGGCCAAGTTTGCAGGATCTTTGCCTCTCGATTTTCATGTCTTTGATACAACCCCCCCCCCCCCCCGGTATTGGATATTAGTTATGTAATGATATGTATGAGACTCGTATTCCTCGCTCTGTTTTGTCCTAGTCTTTACTAGGCTCCACTGTATCAAAAAAATAAAAATAAAAGCTTAAGGGTATGTTTGATACACGGGTAAGATGGGATGAAATGAGATGAGATATGATACGATTGGATGTGATACGATTACATTTAGTACCATATTCATCTTGTTTTTTTTTTTTTTTTGTAGCATAGGATTGGATATATTGCAAATTTTATTGTTATAATATTAAAAAACTATTTTATTATTAAAAATGTAATGTATAACAGTTATTTTATTAAGTATTTTTGTAATGAATTATATTTATGTAATTTTTTATTAGCTATTATTTTAATAAATAAGTATTAAAAGTTATTTACTTATAAAGATATTTCTTAATTTTATTTTTCTATTATAAAATTATTATTGTTGTTATTGTTGTTGTTGTTATTGTTGTTGTTGTTATCCCACAGGCCTCATGGGACAAATTTTTTTCGCTTACTTTGGGATTAAATGGTGGGTCTCATTTGGGAGCCATACTCTTTCTATACCAGTCCAAGATGGTCCAAATGTGGATTATCCATTTATCCTACTATAAAAAACAATCTAGGCTTTTTATGAAATTCTATAAAACTATATGACCTCAAATAATGGTAAAAAAGTATAGAGTTACATACATTAGTATAGTTGACGGATATCCACATTTATGATTTATCATATTTCATAACATTAATAAACTATTGGTATGTCGAATAGGATAATATAAGATAAGATATGATAGAATAGAATGAGATAAAATAAGATAGAATAAGATTGTATTATATTTAATAACTTCTTGCATTTTAGTGTAGTTGAGGAATAGATTGCATTCTAAAAACTTATTGTTATTATTAAAATTAATTAAAAATAAAAGAATATTTATTTAATCATAGTATAATTAAATTATTGCAAATAAAAACTTGATAAAAATTAAAAATATTTTAAATTTATTTTTTAATATTTTATATCATAAGATTACAATTTGTGATTTCTTATTATTATTAACGAAAACATTTTGTATTATTTATTACACCAATCAATGTCCATTATTAATTAAACAATAAAATCTAAATCTAAATAAATTTTATTTACATTTATTAAATATATTTTGAATATTTATATAATAATTGTTTAATAATTTATAATTTTAGAAAAATTTAACTAAATATTTTAAATATTTTTTTATTATTTAATAACTATATAAGCAAAATAGTATTAAGATACAAAATAAAAATGAATTATAATATTAAAAATATTATTTAAAAAATTAATTTATTTATAATAAACATTATTAATTAAAAATATTAATTAATAACTTTTTAAATATTGATTTTGTGTTATTAAAAACTAATGATAATATTTATTATAATTTATTATTTACATTATTATAAGCAATTGTTTATTACATGTTAATATAAGTTTAATATTTATGAATTATTATGTTTAATTGAGTTAACAATATATTTTTATAATTTTTATTTATAATTCAAATAAATAAATTTTATCTAATCATAGTTTAATTGAATTATTATAAATGAAGACTCATTTAATATAAATAAAAATATTTTTAATTATAAATAAATGTTTTTATTTAACAATTTATATTATGATATCACTACTTTTATTATAGAAAGTTAAAAAAATATCACTTAATAGTTTTAACTTAACTATAAATTATATAGAAATTATTTAAATAACAATATAAGTAAATATGTAAATTTAAAATAATATTATAATTTAAAGTTAAAAATATAAATTGTAATGTTTATAATAATAAATTATTACAATAATTACAATAAATAAATCATCAATTTAAACTAAGTGTGTTATCCTATGAATACTTTAAAATAAAATTTTAGCTTTGAAAACGTAATCTCAGCAGTCTTCCAAGTTCCAAGGACACATTTTTGTTAGTATTTAAGATAATGCCGTGGGCCCTTGGTTACTTATCCTAACTTAACATTTTAGTACTAAACATGAAATTAGTCTTATTAGTGCTAAATTATCTATCCCATGAAATTTATCTGCAACAAAACTTTTTTTCATTTTTTAGATGAAAGTAGGTCTTCCATTAAAAGATTAATAATCGCTTAAAATAAAACGTCACATGGATGTAGATAAAAGATTACATCAAGTTTAGGTACAACTATAGAATAATACCGAAAACTCAAGCCGAGATTTGGACAATGCCTAAAAATAATTCATAATTTTAAACAATATAAATTTACAACAATTGAAAGGAGATTAAATGATTTCTTACATTAATGGTGCTTTACTTCCCGGATTAGGAATGGGCTGAAATCGAAATGGAATAAAATCGAAATGGGAAACATGAATCAAAATAAGTTGTTTACTTAATCTGTTGGAATCGAAATCGAAATGAATTTCATTCCGATTAATGTGTTTACTTTATGCTGAAATCGGAATGGATTGTTTCAAATTACTAAAATACCCATTGTTGCTTATAATGATAAAATAGATTAATAAAATTAATAAATTAATAAAATATTATTATAAGGATATAATCATATTATTATGATTAAATAGTCTTATGATTATTTTGAATCGTGCTTGCTTTGGAGTGCAAATGATTGGAATGCAAATGATTGTTTTGGATAATAAAAGCGATAATCAGATTTTTAATGACTAAATTAATGGTAAAACCCATGTTCCATAGTTAAAATATTATTATTATTAAAATATTATTATTATTTCATAATAAAATAATTAATTATAAAAACATAATTTATAGTAATATATTATTGTTCTTTGTTAAAAAATAATAATTTTTATTATTAATTTTTATTTGTTAATAAAATAATATTAAACTTATTATTGATTTTTTTATTAATAATGAATCATAATAACAATATTATTGTTGTTGTTATTACAACAACAAAATTTGTGATCCAAAATCAACAAATGGCAACGAACGAAATCAAAACCAACGAACGGGCGATAATGGTGACTGGAAGCTTTCGGTCGGCGGTGAACGAGCGGGAAAGTCAAGACCAACGAACAGAATCAAAACCGGCAACGACAGAGCCCACACCCATGACGAGACCAACGAACACGAGCCGGCGATTTAAGATCCAACGACAGACCAGCTGCGACAACAATCTCATAACCGACGGCAACGGCGTGTGATCTTAGAACCGACGGCTGGCGATTCAGCTTCGAAGAGGAGAACACGGATCATGGGTTCTAGGGATTTTGTTTTTTTTTTTAATTTTCTGTAGTTATATTTTTTTATTTAAATGAGGGTAGTTTAGAAATATTTGAATCTGAGTGGGGGTAAAATGGAAAGTCCCAAAAATGAGAGACTGATTCCCACCTTCCCATTTAAATCAATCTCACGTTCCTCATTCCCAAATAGTTATACGCTCCACTAATTTGATTCCGATTCCTGCTTCATTTTTACAAAATAAACGCGTCAATTATCCCAATTTCAAATTTTGATTCTCTAATCCAGTAAGTAAAACGCGTCAATCATTCCAATTTCAAATTCTGATTCTCTAATCTAGTAAGTAAACGAATCATAAGATCTAATGCATCATAAGATCTAATGACGTATCAGAGGAACCCACCTCAACCATTGGAGATGAAACCGCTTTCCAACCAAAAGAAGAAAATTCTTCATGTCTGATAATATAACATAATTCAATATACGAAGATTGTTATGTTAAATAATGATATAACAAACATGATTATACAGCAGCTGAATGAAAAATCTAAAAAATCTAACTGTTGTGAAAATATAAGATAATAATTATATTATTTCTATAATTAAATTTTCATCTGACCACTACATAATCATGAATATTATGTCATTATATAATATAACAAAAGCCTCAATATAATTATAACCTCAGAACACAAACAGGTAATAATAATAAATAATAAATCACAAAACCGCAGAAAAAACCACTCTTAGGATTCACCAAAAAGTCTCGAGATCCAGGAATCCCAGCCCCAGGCCATCAGAATCTCGCCCCAAGCCATTGGAACTTCAATGCACCACTATTAAAGCTCTCAACAGCTTCAATACAGGCGCACCCTTCCGATCTGAACACTGACGCGATCCTGGTCCGGACACTGAACCAATACCCTCAGAAGCAGTAATGCAGTATAAAATCATGCAAAATAAAATAGAAAACAAGAAAAGAGAAAAGAGAAAAGAAAAGACTACCGGCCGGAGAGGGGAACTCTCTCCGCAGCCAGAACTCCTTTTGAACTACTTTCAGCTGTGGTGAGGTGCGTTTGGTGGCGCAGTGATGACTGGTGGTGGCGGTGGCGGTGGCGGTGGGGTGCAATTAGGTCACAGTTGCTGGAAAAGAAGAGTTGAACAGCGAACCTGAAGGTTGGTGGTTTGAAATTCTGGAGGTGGCGGCTGTGTAATTACATGCGCGGTGATTGATAAGGTCCGGTGAATTTTATTTGGCCGGTATAATAATGGTTTGGTGGACATTACGTTTTGTTGGTGGTCTGGCTGTGTTTTTTCTTTTTATTTTCACTTTTACTAATAATTTAATTTTTTTCATAATTAAAAAAAAAACTGCAACCAAACTTGCCATAAAAGTTCACATAAAGTTTTATAGGACTCCATAGCCTGGGCTAAAAGCCCAAGCCGGCCCTCTACTAGCTTCGCATTCGGCCTTTGCCTATGTTCTAACCTCAAATAAGACTAAGAAGCTTAGCGTGTACAAAGTAATAAATATTAAGTATACCACAAGACTGTTATCTATAATGCTAGTCAATATCATCTTAACATTTATCCTAATATGTGAATTTTAAATTAAGAGTATTATGACGAAACATTTATTAAGCGATCAATAGTTTTACACAATTTTAAAATAATTTATTAAATTTTTTTCTTCGTTCATCTTATAAATATCACATCATTTAGGATATGTTTTTGAATGATTATTAGTAATAAATTTAAAACTACTCAAATTTTGTGAGAAGTAGCACATTATTTTCATTTTCCTGTTTATTATGTTCTAATGACAGAATCTTAGTTATATGAGAGTTAGGAGTGATCACCTGTTAGTAGTACAATGAGAAATTAAAATGCAACAAATTTTCACTGGATTTGTATTCTTTTCAAAATTTTATAATATTATATTTTCTTCTTTATACACCCTAATTCCTTTTTTTTAACTTTTGGAACACTAAGTTAACCTAATTCTTAATAAATAATATTAACAACAACAAAAATGGTCTCATATAACTATTATATTTATACTATGTTCATGTATTTAAAACTAATTAATAAAATTGCTAGCTAAATATGAAAAAGATAAAAATACACACATGGACACACAAATGAGCTTGCAGTTGGGCCAACTGACCCTCCCGTTATTGGCCCAATATAAAGAGTGTTGTTATAAAAATAGCTCGGTTGATTTGGTGGAAGACATCCAAAGTCACCTTCTCTGCTCCCTGCTCTCCTTCTCGGAAGCGAACTGAAAGAAACAATGGAACAAGAAGAAGAAGAAGAAGCAAGAATGCACAAAGCGGAGTTCGACCCACCAGAGATAGAGTACGTAAGCTACGGTGGCGAGCATCACCTGCCGTTGATCATGAACCTTGTCGATCAAGAACTTAGCGAACCCTACTCAATCTTCACTTACCGTTACTTCGTCTATCTCTGGCCCCACCTTTCTTTCTTGGTACCGCCCTTTTTCTTTAACATCGAATTTATTTAATTTACTTTTCTAATTTTAAGTAATGGGTTGGCTTCAATTTGTAATTTTATAGGCATTTCACAAAGGTAAATGCGTGGGGACAGTTGTTTGTAAAATGGGTGAGCATCGAAGTACGTTTAGAGGTTACATTGCAATGTTGGTTGTTATTAAACCTTATCGTGGAAGAGGCATTGGTAATTCTCTTTTTGCTTATTGCAGGTTTAGCATAAATGGGCATTAATTTCTTTCTATATGGAAACGATATATAAGTCTATATTTACACTGTGCATGTGTTAAGCTGTCTTACTGGATGAAATTTAATTTTTTTTTCTAGATATTTATTAATACTTATGATGTTGTTACTTGCTATATTCAATGATATTGCTTTGAAAATTTGAAAATTTGAAATTGAGTGGAACTCGAAATATGTGTTTGTAAGGGCCTGTTGGTTACCATTTTGTAAATATAAGAATGTTTCTGCTAGTATGATTCCAAAACCTTTTTTTTTTTAAATCAACATTTCATTATTAGAATAAACATCATTGAACCCCTGATATTGTTTTGTGAACTAAAACATCATTGAACCCCTGATATTGTTTTGTGAACTAAAACATCATTGAACCCCTGATATTGTTTAGTGAACTAAACTTGAAACTGGTGCATTCACCATGTTTATTTCCAAAGTATGATGAAAATGTCTCCAGGCATTTCAACTTTTGAAGAGCTATATTATGCTCGTATCTCAAAACTGTTTTCAAGATGTAGAACCTCTGGACTTTGTAGTTTTTTTGGTTCGGAAAAATTTAAAACTGTTTTGTGAAATGATGCTAGTCACCCAGATTCATCTAAGGCCTTAATTAAAATTTAAGGGGACTAGTTGATCATCTTTATGCATTCCACAAGTTTATGACTAATAAAGAATTATGTTTTCTTTGAATCGCAGCGACTGAGCTTGTTACTAGATCGATTAAGGTGATGATGGAATCGGGCTGTGAAGAGGTACATTAGCTTTCTGATTTTGTTCTCATGCATTATGTTTGGTGTCTGCACATCATTCTATTCAATCTATTGTGACTGATAAAGTGACAGAGTTGTGGAGAGAATTTCAATATTAAGTCATGAGACAATTAGCTTTTGTTTCAAGCAACCAAAAACTATCATGTGCTTACACCAGGAAAGCATAAAAGTGCAAGAAAAGTTTGAAGTAATGGAATGTATGTTTTGAAGAGTGTAGCTGATCCAGTTCCATCTTGTTTTATTAAGAAATGCCTGCATATTGATTTATTGATATTTTCCTTGAATTTGGTCTGAATTTATATTAAAAAAAAAAATCTTCTCTTGTGTGCATTTTATTAGACAAACAAATTGGTTACTAGGAGTTGTATGTTTGTCCTTGCTCATATTTGTACCAACACTTGTCCATGCCTAAAGATAACTATTTTACTGCATAGTATTAAGTGTTCACAGCTTGTGTTTTGAATTAACCATTACTCTTCATGGTTTTCACTTATGCTCACTGATATTTTGCTGGCTAGATGGGTTTGTGCCAGTTATTGGTTTTTATTGAGGTCATATTTTACTGGAAGTTATTGGGAGAGTGGAATATATGGGGAAAAGTTCTCAAATTATGTCTTAGAAATTAGAACTTTACCATTTTTTTTCATTAGTAGAAAACTCTGCTGTGGATGAAAAATGTAGTGGTAAATTTAAGTGACCTCTTTTGGTATGTTCTAATCGTGAGTGGGTACCCGCTGGTTTGTATTTTCATCAACAACTTTCATTGTCAGTTAGGTATTTGCAAATTTTATAGGCTGTTTCTTGCGCTTTCAGAAATTCAGGGTGATTTCTGATGAATTTTGAAACCATTTGAGTTTTTGCTTATCCAACTTGATCTATCTACATAAATGTTCTTTACTGAGCTTCATGTTGTCAACTGGTCTGTGATGTTCATTTTTTATGCATGTTGGAGCATTGCTCTAGATTGAGTGAGTCATTCGCTAATCATCTCACTAATATTTTCTGAAGGTGACATTGGAAGCAGAAGTCACAAACAAAGGAGCTCTTGCACTATATGGCCGTCTTGGGTTTATTAGAGCAAAACGGCTCTTCCGGTACTATTTGAATGGTGTTGATGCTTTCCGTCTGAAGCTATTATTCCCCTGCCCAGAGATACATCCTTCCCTGTCTATGATGGCAGACAGAGTCGAGAGCCATGGGCATCATGATCACATAGCACCGGAAGAATGTCCAGAACATCATCACATCTCGTAAAATCTGGATCTTCCATCAATGCTTCATTCAACCTCTGCATATTCAATTTATGAACTGTAACATAGATCTGAGTTCTGCTAATCGTGATGTCTATAATCTTTCTGCAGATAGAACCTTTGGAAGCAGATTTCATTCTATTTTGCAAGCTGACATCAGTGTGTTCTTTTTTGTAGTTCCAATGTGCTTTTTAGTCGGTTTAGATACACTTTTAATTTTGAGTAGAATCATTCTAATTTTGAATTTAACTTTCCAAGTGATTGCCTTCTTTTCATTTTTCGCCTGCCCAGTCTCAGGTGCATTATATGTGTAATGCATTTGAATCAATTGTTTATTGCCCTCTTTTTCACTCATTTTGTTTCCTTCTTTTCTTTTCTATTTCTCTCCTTTCCTATTGTTTCTGCCAACCAAATACCGACTAAGGATGTGTTTGATATTATTTTTGATCTGTTGTTTCTCGTTGTACAAAAATAAAAAATAATAAAATATGTTTGCTAGCAGTTTGCACTGGTGAGTTTTCAATTTTTTATGTGAACAATATGTTCATATTTTTCATAATTGCCAAAGGAAAGTGGAGGGCGTACTTTTGGCGTTTTGGGCTTTTGTTTTCCACCTTTTCATCGCTTTTGGGTCCCATGAGCATCTTTCATGCAAATATTCATGGCATGCAAGTTTGTAGGGACACAATTAGCCAAGAGTGGCGTTATTTTCTTAATTTAATAAGGGCTCTTTCATTTTTACTTCATTAATTTAAATTCAATTAATTAAGTCATTAAATCTGTTTTTTTTTCAACTTAGAGAGTGTTGATTTTTTAATTTAATAACTTAAAGTGATTTAACTTAATTAATTAAGTTAATTATAAATGTTTATTTTTATAAATTAGTAGAATTTTGTAGACAATTTTGATTTAATAAAATAAGTTAATTTTTTTGACTTTTTCTTAAAATCGAAAAATCTAAATCAGCGAACTAATTTTTAATGTAAAAAAAATTTCTATTTTATTATTTATTTTTCATACTTATCTTAAAATTCACCCATATACATTTACCCACTAAACTTATCTTTATTTATTTTTTTAAGTTGTCATGGAATCGCTTTTCACTTTGCTTCTCTCATACGTTATTGAATCTTCCATTATTGGTAACCAAAAGTATTATTTTTAAGATCTTTTTTATGTAATTATATTTTTTTTATTAAAAAAGAAATTTGTATATTATAATTAAAAAATCATTATATATTCACTTAAATGAGGTTTGCTTATATATAATAAAATATTAGAGTTGTACTAATGTATGTGTGTGTGTGTGTGTGCGTGTGTGTGTGTACACGTACATACATACATACATACATACATACATACATACATACATTCATATATTATTTGACATTCAAATTTAGGAAGGCTATAAATGTAAAGGTACATATTTTTAGGTTTTGAAGTTGAAAAAAAAAATTAATACTTATTTTCAAATATTCAAATAAAAAAATATTATTCAGATTCAAAAATTCAGACCTATTCAGATTTCAAATCAATTTAATATATTCAAATTTCAGATAAAAAAATAAATGTCATTAATTCATTAAGTTGTTAAGTTATAAAGCCATTTTTTTAGCTTTTCACTTAATTTAAAAAAGTTTAAATGATATCATTAAAAGATATTCTTCAAAATATTACTATCTAATTAATTAATTTTCATCCTTACCAAAATAAAATTTAATAATTAGCATTACTGCCCATCTTGTAACTTCTGATAATATATTGGTAGACTATAATTATTTTTATCTTTTTATTTTCTTCAAATTAGCATATTTATCTTCATAATTTTTATGAATTTTTTTCATATAAAAGCATCATAAACTACAATAAAATTGATTAACGTATACTAATTTAGAATATAAAGGGTTGTATTCAATTGAACATAATTTACACTATAATAATATATTATCTTATTTAAGTTTTTTGAGATGTTTATTATTTGTTTAACATTTATAATTTGTAAGTGCACCAATATAAAAATACTAGATTTTAAATTTTTTAAGTTAAAAAACAATTTAATGTTTGTCTTTAACAATTAAAAAAATCATTCATATTCAAACATTCAATACTATTCATAATGTAGATTAGTTCAAATCTATTTAGATTTTAAACAAAAAAATAGATGCCACCTATATTTCTCTATACTAATTTTTGTTTCTATTTTGTTTCTAATATGCTTTTCTTTTAGCAACTTTTAAGTAATCCATCTATTAGAATTTGATTATTAATATTTTCTTTTTTTTCTTTTTTATTTTTTAAAACCCTCTGAAATAAAAAAAGGACATTTGAATAGAAAAATTAAATAAAAAATCACTTGATTTTATTATTTTTACTAAAAATTCGTAATAAATATAATAATCATAATATTTTTAAAGGAATATATAATTAATAATTTAATCAAAATATAATTTCTATTAAAGGTCTTTTCAAAGATACATTTTCGCTATTTTTAGTTTTCATCATTCATCATAAAGCAAGTTGCCACCAAACGTATTTAAAACAAAAAAACAAAAATGTCACATCAAAAACCTCAATTTTTTCTCCTAAAATTAGTATAAAAAATAACATTGACAAAATAATACCAAAGGTACTTTAATTGTCATTATGGTGGGAAAAATTTATAGTGCAACTGTGGTACCGTATTACAGTTGCATCCAGCTGTTGGATGTCAGTGGATCCTATCCATTTAAGTGCATCCAATGACTGAATGTAACTGTGACATGGTACTATAGTTGCACCGTAGCCGAACCCCATTATGATGATGAGATCCTATCTCAAAGCTCCACTTATATTAGGATAGAACTATTTAAATTTATTAATTTCTTTTCAAGCCCATTTTTTTATTAAAATAATTATCAAATTACAACTTCTTATTTTTCATTCACTAGTTCTCAAAAATTATAAAATTACCCTTATCAATTATTTTCTTTCTTCATTGTAACAATGATTAAAACATAAACCGGCTTCTCTTTCTATCAATTTTTCTTTATCTACTCTTTCTTGCTGAATTAACTTTATCTTTCTCCTAATCTCTACTATTACATTATCAGTGTTTACCTATTGTTATCATTTAGAGTTTGTGCTTCTCTGAGATTTGACCAAAAAAATTCTAATAGATTTAGAATGATATAAGAACTTTTATTTTTGAGTTTATATGATAAGTATTGATCATTTCATTTTGTTTAATTACAATAAGGTTGAATTTGTTAATATTTGAATAATTTCATTTATTAAATGCAAATATGCAATACAATGAGGGTTAAATGAATTTCAACGAGTCCACACAATATTGGGATTCATTATTAGGGACTAGAGTATTGATTCCCAACGGGAGGTTGGGAATATAACCCATTCTCGAGATTGACTAAATTACCACTACTACTTTTTCAATTTTTTGAAAACACCCTTTGTACAATACAAAAATATAAATTAAAAAAATTGCAAATGCCTAACTCTAGCCGATGAACCCAGAACCTTTCTATTACCTCAAACGGCTAAATTGATCTAGGAAGAAGCTAACTGATCAAGAAAGAGAAATTATTATTATTGTTGTTGGTGCCAACAATTATTAATACCAACAATTTTTTTAATAACAATAATTACTTTCTAAAAAAAGGATAATAATAATAATAATAATAATGATGATGATGATGTGGATAATTAATGATGATATTTTAATAATATAAAATAATTAATTCTAATTCTAATATAAATAAAACGAATTAATGATAATACAGTTCATTCTAATATCGTTCATACCATTCAAGTAAATAATTTATTATGATTTATTAGTAGCTCATGCTCGATAAGAAATAACATTAAGAAAAAGTAAAAAGTTAACACCATTATAGTTTTACCTAATTTTCATTCATTGTTAGCACATGTCATCGCTTTACTCAAATTTCATCCCTAAAATCGAATCTTTTTGATACAATAAATTTGAATTTTACAATATTAATTATAACATGCAATCTCTAAGTTATATTTGTTATAGCTCAAAACCAACAAAAATAATATAAAAATGGATAATATATAAATAGAGTATGTGCACTCGCTAATATCTTATTTTTGTCTTATTTTTTGTGATTGTAAGTTACATTTAATGTAGCTTTAAAAGACCCATTATAACATTAATAATATTCTTTTAAAAGGATAAAAATGATAATAATAGGATGAAAAAAATTACTCAGGTTTAATGATAGTCATTAGTCGGATTGTTGGGTTATTTATAGGGAAAATGATAAATACACTCCTAACGTTTAGACAAAGAGATAAAAAACCCCCTAACGTTTTGAAAAGACATTTACATCATCATTCATTAACAGAAACAATTATTTTTAATGGAAATAGTAATTTTAATATATAATTATCTTTATACACTTCTAGCACATAAAACAATAATTGTTAATTGTCTAATTTGTCCATACATGGTTAATAAAATTACAAATATACCCTCGTTGCCCAATTCCTCTATTTAAATTTTTATCAACTCTCTTCAAGCCAAATAAATTTAATCCATTATCAATTTTTATGTCTATTGGATATGTTATTTAATACAATTAAGATAAGATTTTTGTAATTATTATTGTAACGAGTCTTTTTTTTATTTTGTTGATTATACAAGTTTAAATGATTGACATGTAGAGAATTATTATTCTTATGACATTATAACTAATTTTATTTATTTTTATTCTTGAGTAATGGATTAAATTTATTTGGCTTGAAGAGAGAATTTGAGAAAAATTTAAATAGAGGAATTGGGTAATGAAGGTATATTTGTAATTTTATTAACAATATATGGACAAATTAGACAATTGCCAATTATTTTTTATGTGCTAGAAGGGTATAGCGGTAATTATATATTAAAATTACTATTTCCGTTAAAAATAACTGTTTCCGTTAGTGAATGAGGGTGTAAATATCTTTTTTAAAATATTAAGAGGGTTTTGTCAATTTATCTAAACGTTGAGGGTGTATTTATACTTTTTCTTATTTATAATTTATGTTTTCTCGTAATCTTGCCTTTAGGCTCCGTTTAGTACAGCTTATTAAATAGAGTTTATAACAGTAGAGCTTATAGCAGTAGAGCTTATACTAGTAGAGCTTATACCATTAGAGCTTTTGGACAAAAAGTTATTGGGTGTTTGGTTGTCAATAAAAAAAGTACTTTTGAACCATTAAATTATGTGATATTTTTTATATTATATATTTTTAGAAAAACTCTCTAACCTCTACTCTCAAAAGCTCAAATTTTTAGTTTTTACTAATATAGGTAAATTAGCTTATTTAAGATAAAAAAACTCAACTAAAAAAAAAACAAACACCATAAAATTTTAAAAAGTACTTTTACGATTAAATAAACACTTATACCTTTTAAATAAGCCATACCAAACAGACACTTATTCAGTTATCAAATTTTGACTTGCAATAGCTATTATTCATTATTGTCGCTAAATAACATCTAAGTCCCTCAGATTTTGCAGTAATTCTCAAAATATAACAAAATCCATTCATAAGAAATAGGCCCTATAACCTTTTAATTACTGAAATATCCTTCAAGTTAACATTGTGAATTTGTGATGATGATCTTTATCAGCCACTTCCACAAATCCACGGAGACGGAGTCAGTGGGTCGCCGATCTTTGGAAAAATAGAAGTCTCATTTGAGGAAACGTTAGAATGTAGGGATTTAGATGTAATTTTACCCGTAATATAAATCGCCGTATTACCAAAAAACTTTTGTTTGGAATATAGGAATTTATATGTAATTTTACCCGTAATTTAAATCGCCGTATTACCAAATAATTTTTGTTTGGAATGTAGGGATTTAGATGTAATTTCACCCGTAATTTAAATCGCGTATTACCAAATAATTTTTGTTTGGAATGTAGGGATTTAGATGTAATTTCACCCGTAATTTAAATCGCGTATTACCAAATAATTTTTGTTTAACCAAAAATTCTCGAATCCGAAGACCTTCTTGAGACGAAAAATTTTCGGAGGGAGACCGAAAATGCAAAGAGCGGGCAAACGCCACAACAGACAAAACAAAAACATTTGCAAACATATCGCGATTTAATGCACGCGCCCTCTGCCCACTCCTAAAAAATAAAAAATGAAAAAAATTTCCATTTTTTGGCAGCTCTCCTCTCTCACTCTTTGAGATTCTCCATCTCATTTTTTCGCCATTTTCACTCTCCATAATAGAGAAGGAAGCCCTAGTTAAAAATCACTTGTACGCCAATAAATCCGGGCGAAGATGGTGGTAGTGAAAGCGCAGAGGAGGGTGAGCGCGAGGATTCAAGAGAAGCAAAGAGAGGAAAAGCAACGGGAGGAGAAGCTGCGTTTGGTGAAACGAAGAGTTGATCTTCTCACTGATGAAATTATTGGTAATAATGGAGCTGCTGTTGATGATGGTGACGTTGATGATGAAGAAAAGAGTACTATTAATGCGTTCAGTAAAAGTAATAAAAGAGGAAGGAAGGTGAAAGATGCGGAGAATGTCGAAAAGGAGGAGGAAGTTGAAGAGGAAAAGTTAGAGAAAGGGAAAGTTTCTGTTGAATCGACGTCGTCTGGAGCTGAGTTGGTGGATGGCAATGTTGTAAATTTTGCTGAGAAGAGTGATCATGCTAAAGTTAAGGAGACTCTGAGGTTGTTTAACAAGTATTATCTTCAAGGAGTCCAGGTGTGTCGTTTTATTTTTAGCAAATAGGTATAACAACACATTTATTGAATTGTTTGAATTTTTTTTGAATGTTTTTGTTTTTTTTTTAAATTTTATCTTATAGTACAGAGTATAGACTAAGTAATTTTTATTTTTCAACTTTATCAAACTTTTAATAACTTTGAAAACGTTCAAAAATGATTTTTATGACGATTCCAAAAACAATTGAGCAACAGTTGTTTTTTCCGCTCATCATCATCATTTTTTTTATAGTCTTTCTAAATATAGTATTAAGCAAATCTCTTTCCTGGTTAGTTGGCTTAACTGATGAAATCTCTTGTGTTCGCTTAAAGGTCCGAGGTCTGAATCCTGCTTTGAGTTTCCATAACACAATACTTTAAAAACCAAAACTCTGGGTTTAAACACATGTCTCTTGTATCAATTAGCTCTCACTATGTGCTACATTGTATTTTTGGATTCCAATATGAGTGATAATTGTTTGTGGTTAATATGTTGAATAATAATATTTTGGGCTACCAGACATTTTGTACCGATTAGCACTCGCGCTTAATGTTATATTCTCTTTTTGTAACTTTTTCGTTCCAATCCGGATGCTTATTGTTTGTGGTTTGTAGGAAGAGGAACAAAGGTGTTGCAGGATATTGGAAGTTGATTCGAAAGCATCAAAGAAGTCAAATAAGTCAAAATCTAAGGTCAGCATTGGCTTCAAGCTTTTTCATTTCTTGCAGATGTTGATGTTGATTTTCTTGTATCTGTTTACTCTTATTCTTTTAATGGTTTAAAAATAGAAAGTTAATATGAAGATTCCATAGAAGTGAATCAATAGAACTATTGAAGTCAAGCTATTAAAGGAATCGAAAAGAGAGAAACACAGTGCTGAAAAATCAACCAACTAAACAAGAAAATATATTTTTTGTTAGGGTAGATAAAGGGAAACATAATCTTGCAAAAGTGATTTCAAAACTTGTGAATATGCCAAAATGTTCCTTCAATGTTGAAGTTCCTCGCATAATGAATCTTCAAATATGCACTTATTTATTTCCATTCAAATTATTTGAAATGAAGTAGCAGTAGAGAGACAAATTCTTTGTATAAACTATTTTATACCAAATGATTTGATAATATTGTATGATTGCAACCAGGAATACATTATTTATTATTGTTAATCACATTGATGTATTTGTTTTCATTCAACCAGTGCTTTTATACCACACGAATTTCTAAACAATAGTTTTTTTCTTAGTACTACTAAAAAATGTCAACTATGTTTAATATCAGTTTGTATACAGTAGTTTGTACCCTACTACTTTTCAAAAGATGATGTCCAATTATGGGAACTTTCTTCCCTTAACCAAGAGCACAAAATTTCTTAATAATCGAAGACATGGAAATCAGAATAACCATTTCAACATAGCTTCCAAGGTGGGGGCATTCCATAATATTTGAGCTAATGGCCAGAGAAGAAGAAGATGGTTTATGCTTTAAGTTTCATTTGCAAATAACATATAGTTAAGGAGAATAACACATCATAGGTCTTCTTCCGGAAGTCATTTAGTCTTTCGAATCTTTGATAGTGTTCAAACACTTATAGTGGATACATTACTTCAAATTACACAATGCCAAAAGATGTCTTCCAAAATAAATACCATAGCAATTTTCCTAATATAGCCAAATTTTTCTTCTATAAATAACCCACTTCTATTTCACAGATTCAACAGATTGCATGACATTAGGTGATCTGAATTGCGTAAGAATATTCTCATATGCTTCTCCAATCCAATCTCTTAGCAGCCATAGTCCTAATCCTGCAAAGAGTTCTTAGTATTTGTAACAATACTTGACAAAAAGCCCTTCTTCAGATACTGTCTTCACGTTCTATTTCATTGGATCCTAAAGTATATGGCGCTCTTGGATTCCCACTGTTAAACCTTAAGATTTCATAGGTTTCCTTCTCTCCCCACAATCAATGCAGGAGCATAAATGGTATCAAATAACAGAATTTTGAAGAAACTTTGATTTCAGATCAGTTACAAGTCAGAATTTTGATGTGATAACCAATGTTTCATGTAAATTTCTGTCTTGAAATTCTAGTTTGATGGCTTGAAACTTGTGGTGGGCTTAGAAATCAAACAACTTTTATTGTGGGCAAAGTTTTTAGACTAGTTAGTTGTAGTACGTATAACTTATCATGTCAATCTAGGCATTTCAGTCTCTTCCAATTTACCAATTATTATTTGCTTATTTCCAACTGGAATTAAGTTATTCCTCCTGAAATTGAGTGTCTGATTAAGCAGGGTTGAATTTTTTGCCTATTTTATGCAATTTGAAGTCGATATCTGAGTTGTGGTGTTGTTTATCAAAGTTTTAATTATACGTTTATTGAAAGTTAATTTGCATATAAATACAGAAAGCTGGATATAAATTTGCTGAGTCTTGGTCCATAAGCTTTTGGATATTCGATAGTGACGACTGTTGACAAAATTTCTGCAGAAAGGAGATGTGCCTGAAGACGAGGCTAAAAGCAAGGCCAAGCGACCTGATTTAAAGGCAGTATCCAAGGCAAGTCTATATTTGATGGGCTAAAGGCTTTTTTAGAGTCTTAGCTGCACACATACCAGCAGTATTGTCACTGCTCTCAATCAAAAGTGCCATTTTATTATTCCTGGTCTCTAGTTTGTAATTTTTTTTGTTTTGTTATGTTCAACCTTTCGGCTTGTTTAGATGAATGTATTTTTCTGCAATGTGTTTAAATTTATTTGTTAATTGCCTTTGATGATATATTTGTAAAATGACCAAGAAGCTTGAAACTGGCCCTTAAGGCCTTAATGCAGATTTTGACAATGGAGGATTTTGACGTCCATAGATTTGCTCAAGTTTTGGATTTGAAGTCTTACTTTAATTTTAGTATTAAGACCATTTTAATTGCATCTAGCAAATCTATCCTTAGCTTGAAAGCTGCAACTTTACTTGCATATTTGTGTTGTTACAAGAGCCTCAAGGTGCAGATAAAATTTTTATAACCTTTAGCTTCCTTAATTAGTTACATACTGTTGACGTCCCTAATTTTTGCTGCCTATGGATTATGTATGATGGTACATAAGATTTGCAAAATGTCTTGATGGTAGTTATATTTTTGTCAACACTTTCATCTTGTCCTGTTGCTGTATTTGTAGAAGCATATACTACGTTAACAACAAATAATGATGGTTGAAACTATTGTTTATTGTTGCAATATTCTTATGTAAATTAGTATTTTGTCCGCTATCCTTCAAAAAATTATTGTTCATTGGCAGATGATGAAAAATAATGAGATATTGTACTCCACAAAAAGAATTGGTGATATTCCAGGTTGGTTTCTTCACTAAATTTTGCCAACATGATGCTGTGTTTCACTGATATTGAGTTTTATTGGCTATCATATATACATATTAACTCGTTTACAGCTTGACCTGAGCTAACAAGGTCTTGGACTTGCTCTCGATGATAGGTGTTCATGTTGGGCATCAGTTTTATTCACGGGCTGAAATGGTTGCTGTTGGTTTTCATAGTCACTGGCTGAATGGAATTGATTATATGGGGATGTCCTACAAAGGGGTAACACATTTTTCTCTGAGATTTGGGATATCTGAAAAGGAGTATAATTGGATATTAATGCACATTCCTTTTATGTGTAGTTTGTTTCCAATTTGTATTGAATTATGTTTCAGAAGAAGGGTGTTTGTTAAGTGTCTTTTAACCCTATTCTATATTATTTTATTTGCAGGTCATTGGATATACTTTTACCTTTATTTGGACTGTGAAACTATGCGTGATTAACTGTACATTATTATTTACTGCTCAATTTCAATTAGACTTGTATGAATATTGAGAATTTAAGGATGGGATGAAGGGCTTCTTTATGTGAAAATTCCTTTGAAGTAGATGTGTGTGCAATTATAAATGGCCTTTTGATGTATAAGTTGGTGGTTCCTCTTTTCTTCTTCCCAAAGTACTCTTGAGGATTTATGTAGTACCATCCAAATTTTTTACTTTGTTGGTAATGGGGCTATGATAAAGTTTTGGGAAGTCATAGGCATTTGTGTATATCCTATCTTTAATTTGTTTCCATGGATTTAAGTTACTGATGAACCATGACATGTCTGTTAATACTATGAAAGGTTGATGAACATATTTTTGGCTCATGGCTTTAAGACTATTAGCATGAATAATTCGGCTTCGAAGTCCAGACTCTTAATCATAGACAAACTTGTACTGATCTCACCTCCTCATCATAGTGTAAATTGAATCTTAAATTGCATAGGAATCTTATTTGGAGAGGAATCTTATCTAAGGAGTATATGATGTTTATGAAATCTTTAAAGGGTTTTTTCTATGTGATAATTGAACTTCTTTTTGATCAGTTTGATAAGAGCAAAAGTTTATTGTAAGAATAAGATCATAGAAAGATGAACTTTGATGAAACCTTAAATGTTATAATTGTGCTCCTTACCTAAAAGTTTAACTGTTTAGGCTTGTAGGTCAAGTGGTTTAAGTGATTGCTTAAAGAAGATTACTGGGATAAATTGTGTCTTTCAGTGATGCATAGTGTGCAAGAGAGATGTTTAGAGTTTAGAGCATTGGTCAAGGACCTTATCTTGCAGTGCCTCATTAGCACACATCTTTGACTCAACAACTTTAAGGCTTTTAATCACAGTTTGATGTGGCCGTACTTCTTATTGTATCTTTATCAAAAGAGTTCTTGACTTTAGTAGAAGAAGAGAACTACTATCTTGTGGGGCTCATGTGCAAGAAAAATCATTGATACCTTTTTTTTTTAAATTTAATTTTATTTGGAGGGAAATCGAGGATACCTGCAAACTTTTTGAGGAGATTCTTTGGTTTTCTAGTAATCATGTTTTTCCCACCCGCCGCTGCCCCCTTTCCCCCATTTTCCGTTCCCTTTGGAATGTGTTCTTGATTGGGGGTTCTATTTTTTGTTATTATCTACCAAGGGTAAAGTCAATCCTTTTGAGTCTTTTCTATATTGAATAATTAGAGTACATGATACCGTTCTTTTTCTCCTTGTCATTACACTGAATCACTTCCTTTTATGTCATTCACCTCCCTCAATTTCAGGATTACAAAAATTATACATTCCCACTTGCAGTAGCCATAGTCTTGTCTGGCATGTATGAAGATGATTTAGATAATGCTGAGGATGTTGTGTATACTGGTCAAGGAGGACATAATTTAACTGGTGATAAGCGTCAAATTCGAGATCAAAAGTTGGAACGCGGTAATTTGGCACTAAAGGTTTGTACTCATTTTTTTCCTCGAGATAAATATTTTGTGTTTCATCTTCCCTGGATATCTTTTCGTCACTAGGGACTAAAAATTGTGTCATAGCATTATTGGTAATATATAAATGCTAAACTGACTCTCTGCCCTAGATTCCCTACAATAATATGGCAACAATGTGAGCATGGTGAAGGTAACCGAAATCCCTTTCCACCCATGTGAGCTTGGTGAAGCCTTAAACCTCGTGTACCACTCATAAGAGATTTTACCAATAAACTAGCACCCTTGCAACCATGCTACATTCTTTATCCATTTTTGCAGTAATGATATCATATGACAACAGTTTCTCTTGTACTCCTTTTACATAGGAATATCGATTTTGGCTTGTTTAAAGTTTACTTTTTTCCTTTGGAAAGGAAGCAGAGAAACTTTTCTAGAATAATATAAGATGCAAAAAAGGATTACAAAAGTGAACCATAGATCCGCAATCATAGATCCACGATCTAAAAGGTCTTTTCTTTTAAGTTATAATGCATTGGCTATTTTTTTTATCATGGAAAAGGCTTTTTCTTTATAAAGAAAACTATATTTGATATAGTTTCTCGAGACTAATTGATGCTGATTTTATGAATAACTATTTTAGATCTTTATTCTTTATTGCTCTGAATGAATGCAGTTATTACTTGCTGTAACTGGTTTGTCCTTTTAAGGAAACTTAAGGCAATGTTTTGATGTACTTTTCTTTTGTTCTTAAGGGGGGCCTTTTTGTTTTCCCCTTGCCTGGATATTTCTTTTTTGTTTTATTAATTCCAGTGCTCGCTCGCTTTGGAGAGATTTATTAAAAGAAAAATCAATGTTTTGCTAATTACTTTTTGAGCATTGTAAACTAAAAGTCTTTTAAGTTCTTAGTACACATTTGATCATATTATGAAAACAATTTTTGAAAAGCAACAATAGCAAAATGATTCTCTTTCAAGTATTTGTCAATTTATTTTTCCAAAAATGGCTCCCAATGTCTTTGGGCTGCTCTTGAGTTTATCTGCATTGGCATTTTTATTTTTTATTTTTTGGGTCTCATGTTAAGTGTAAGTTATAAGAAACTGGTCATTTCTTGTTTATTGACACAAATTGACTTGATAGATACATTTCACCCATTTTACACTATCTGTTTGGTATCTTTAAAGAAATGTAATCTATTTCAACTTTTTTTTTTATAAAATTTAAAGCAATAGTCCTAATAATAACAATTGGTCAAATCTTATGCACATTAACAATGTATGTTGTAGTGTAGGTACTGTGGTATGGTACCTGAATTATCTTTAATTTTGTCTGCTTTTGATTGCAGAACTGTGTGGACCAAGATTTGCCGGTCAGAGTAATTCGTGGTCATGACTGTTCTAGTAGTTACACAGGCAAAGTGTACACATATGATGGCTTATACAAGGTGTTTTCTCAAATTAAACTTTAATGTCGTTCTGTATATTTGCCAATGACATTTGTATTTCTGCATTTTTCGGCATTCAATAATGTTTACTGAGGAATTGGTGAACACTAAGATTATAAGAGATGCTAATAATCAAACTGTAGCATATTTCTTTCCTGGTGGTTAATGGTTTTATTTTGAAGTTAGAGACCAAAACTGTGCTCAGTCCAATCAATTGCTATGGACATTTGAATGGTTAAAAAATTATCTTTTGTTAAGAATCTTGCTACCCTTCTCTGCATGTATGATGGAGTTGACCGATCAAAGATTAATCAGAGTTGAAAATTATTTAGTTTGTCCAAATCAGTGTTGCTTTCACTTCCTTGTTTATCTTGCCATGTTGTTACTAGGCTTTTATTATTGAATTAGATTGCAATATTCTCTTTTTGGGCATGCTGTGAATATTGTTTTTGGACTAGAGTCGAGTTCTGTCATTCAGCACTTCAGCTTAAGCTTTTTGGGATATTAATGGTGTTTTGACATGGTATTAGAGTTTGTCTAACCTACAGATCCTCAAATGTTCACAATTCTTTTGTTTGTGTTTGGATCAGAGACAAGTGTATGAACTAAATTCAGCCTTGTATTCTGGGCATACTGGTGTTTAAATACTATTGTTGATTAGAGTTTTCATATTGTTGCTGGGCTTTCTGATCTGCTTAAGTTTTTGAGACAGCGATAGCAGATGAAGCAATGGTCCTGAAAGAAGGCCACACAGCATACTACTTAACCATGCGTGTGATTGCTCATCTATAATGAGCTCGATCTATGTTCGAATAAGTTGAATAGGGGATAGCCAGCTCTTGAACTCAAATCCTTCATGGAAAATGACTTAATAGTATTCCGTTGAAAATTGCTGCTGGGGCTCATAATAACCCTTTTAATGTGACTTTGGATGACTGCCTGAATCCTATTATGTTGTATTTAATTTTTCTATTGTAATATGACCAGTTCAATATATAATCTTTTGTTTCTAGTAAAAACCAACCAAAAAAAAAAAAAAAGAGACCAGATTTTTCACAATGTGAACTTTTAATTATACAGTGTATACAATATGCTAGACCTATTTAATGTAGTCCACTGGGCTTTCTCTGTTTGCAGGTTGTTAAGTACTGGGCAGAAAAGGGCCTTTCTGGATTTACTGTCTTTAAATACCGCCTGAGACGGCTTGAAGGGCAACCAATACTGACAACTAACCAGGTTTTTATCTATGTTTCTGGTTGCAATTTTCATACTTCTGGATGTTGTTTTATATTTTGTTGGATTTTGCATTTCGTTTTGTGGTGCTAAATTTTCTTTGATACCTATATTTGATGATTTGCTTTGCATGACGGACTAGTGATGATATTCAGATGTTTGTTCTCTGTAATAACAGGTTCGATTCATTAATGGACGTGTACCTCAGTCTCTGTCTGAAATTCGCGGGTATCAAAAGAATTGTTGTTTATTTAGAATAGTGTTTATGACATCACATATTTGAAATGTAATTTTATCCCACTCTTTTATTGGCATAGGTTGGTCTGTGAGGACATTTCGGGGGGTCAAGAGGCTTTTCCAATTCCTGCTACCAATTTGGTTGATGATCCACCCATTGCACCCACAGGTAAGCTGTTGCTGCAATTTAATTATTACTTTGTATCAAAAAAATGCAGAGTTGACTGAGACATTTGGCATTATTTACTTGGTTACTTATGTTTTATTTCAATTTTTTGAGTGACTTTTAAATGTTCCATAACAAAGTATAACACAGTTAAGTGCAAAGGCATCTCTATTTTATATATCAAGGACGTGTTATTTGAAAAGAGAAAGAGAATAAAAAGATGTTGAGATTAATAAATTTATGTCCCATACCCTTCTTAGAGTTTGTAGTGAAATTAATTTCCTATTGGATACTGAAAAGAGGCTTGTATTTCAACATTCTGGTGTTCCTTGTCACCTACGTCCTCTATGTATGTCAATTCTAGGTTCTCTAACCAAATTTTATATTTGTGATAAGAATTATATTTGATTTAAAAAGTGATAGGATTACTGGTTTCCTTTTTAGCATGTCATGATAAGAAATGCTTAACTACATTCTTTGTAGGCATTTTGTTATTAGGTCAAATTTGTTTGGTTTTTCGTCCCAATTATGTGCACAGAGTACTTTATTGGTTCTGTGCTCGTTTTTGTAATGTAAGCATGTAGGTGTTTGTCTTTGATTGGCCTCAAGTTTTGAATAACTGTATTGAGCATGTTAACATGCCCAAAATGAGCTGTTTGTTTATCTTTGGATTTGTTGAAATGCGCATGGCTAAATTCTCTTTCACTTGATTGGAGAAAGATCCATTCTTGTTGGCTTGTTGTTTAAATCCACCTATGAAAGAGGTCTGCTAATCTCCTTTTAGTTTTTAATTTTCCCATTTATGTCGAGTTTTAGCATTCATAATGTGATTTAATCATCTTTCATTTATTGAATTGTATTTCTCCTTGTCCTACTAATTTTAGTAAATGTCATTGCTTCATACGGGTACCTTTATTTATTAATTTTTGTTTTGTGGATTACAAATGAGCAAAAATATTGGGAAAATATTCCTCATTCATAGAAGTTGCAATCTTTACATTATATATTAGTCTGACTAGGCTACATAAGGACGCTATGGGAAATTAAGAAAAATAAACTATACAAGGAAAGAATAAATATATGTACACAAAATTAGGCTATAATCTTTGACTTTCAACACTCCCCCTCAAGTTGGCTCGAAGATATCTATCATTCCCAGCTTGGAATTCAGTGATTGAAAGACTTGTTTTGATAATCTCTTGGTGAGAATATCAGCTATTTGCTTTTGAGTAGTAACATATGGAATGTATATCAGCCCTCTCTACAGCTTCTCTTTGATAAAGTACCTATCAATCTCAATATGTTTTCGTCCTATCATGTTGGACTGGACTATGAGCAATGTTAGTGGCAGCTTTATTATCACAGTACAGTCTCATTGATCCAGTTTTCCACACTTTTAACTCCATTAGAAACATTCTCAGCCACATTAGCTCGCAAATCCCCAATGCCATTGTCTAAACTCAGCTTCAACACCTGATCTTGCAACCACTCATTGTTTCTTGCTTCTCTAAGTAACTAGATTTCCCTCAACAAATGTATAACCCGATGTTGGCTTTCTATCAACAAAGGATCCAGCCCAATCCGCATCTGTATATGCCTCAACCCTTAGGTGATTATTCATAGAGATTAAAATGCCTTTTCCTAGAGATATCTTCAAATATTTCAGTATCCTAAACACAGCTTCCATGCGCTCTACATTAGGAGAGTGTATAAATTGACTCACAACGCCTATTGTAAATGTAATGTCTAGATGAGTATGACACAAATAGATTAACTTTCCAACTAACCTTTGGTATTGTACCTTATTAACCAAACTACTTTTAGTACTTGCCCCAAGTCTATGATTGGATTTTATAAGAACATCGCTAGGTTTGCATCTTAACATTCCAGTTTCTTTGAAGAGATTGAAAATATATTTCCTTTATGACAAATATCCCTTTGCGAGACCTAGCCACTTCAATTCTGAGGAAATATTTCAGAGAACTAGGTCTTTAGTTTTAAACTCTTTAGTTAACATCTTAACTCTTTCAGTTTCATCTCTGTCATTTCCAGTGAAAATAATATCATCCACATACATGATAAGGACAACAGGCTTATCTTTTTTACCATGCTTAAGAAACATGGTATGATCACTATGGTTTTGTCAATATCCACATTTGAGAATAAATCTTGCAAATCTGTCAAACCAGGCTCTTGGTGATTGCTTGAGCCTGTATAAGAACTTTTTCAGCTTGCAAACTTTTCCCTTTCAAACATATTCTGAAACCTTAGTGTTGGATTCATATCTTACCTCCACTTTTAAATCTCCCTGGAGAAATATATTCTTCACATCTAGTTGTTGTAATGGCCATTCTAAATTTGCAGCAAGTGACAATAGGGCCCTAATAGAGTTCATTTTGGCAACAGGGGCGAATGTCTCTTGGTAATCAATTCCATATGTCTAAGTATATCCCTTAGCCACCAGCCTAGTCCTTCTAGTCTTGAATCTCTCAATTGATCCATCCGCCTTATGCTTAACTATAAATACCCATTTATAACCCACAATTTTCTTTCCAGAAGGCAAGTCTGCAAGAGCCCAAGTTCTATTTTCATACAATGCTCTCAGTTCTTCATAAATCGCTTCTCTCCACTTTGGATTTGCAAGGACATCTTGTGCTGTTCTAGTAGTAGTTACAGATGACAGATTAGTAGCAAAAGCTTTAAATGATGATGGCAATCTATGATAAGAGATAAACTTAGAAATAGGATGTTTAGTACAAGTTCTAACACCTTTTCTGTGAGCAATAGGCAAATCTAAATCCAAATCAAATGATGGAAGAGAATTTAAATGTAATTCAGACCCAGATTGAACAATACCTGTGTCTTTCAATAACTCTATATTCGGTTCAGAATTTTGGCAATCAGGAGATGTACAAACTGTTTTATTTCATCGAGAATACTCCTTTAGCTTTTTGAGCATCCTCTTGATTTTGTTCGGTGGTGGTTGAATTTGTGAAGAAACTTGCTGTTCATCAGTTGGGTTTGGTTGTTTCTGTGGGGAAGAGCAATGTTGTTCCTCTTGCTGATTGTTATTGGACGGTGGCAGATTTTGTGAAGAGCAAACTATCAAAGGAGGAGTTGAATTTGTGATATTATCTCTAAAATATGGCTCACTTGAGTGTGTGGGTTTTGGAAAAAATTTAAGAAACTGATCTTTAATATTATATTCCTCCTAAAGAGAGGTTTTGGAGAAATAATGCTTAGTTTCAAAAAAGGTCACTTCCATGGTTACAAAATATATCCTAATTGGAGGATGAAAACACTTGGTACTCTTTTTGTATAGGAGAATAACTCAAAAACAGACGCTTGAGAGACCTAGGATCAAGCTTACTTTTATGATGATTCTTATCATGAACAAAAGCAACACACCCAAAAACTTTAGGAGGAAGAGAACTAAGGGACCGAGACATGGAATAAAGTTGCTGAAGAAGTTCGGTTGGAGTTTTAAACTTCAAAGTACTAGTAGGCAATCTATTTCTGAGATAACAGGCAATTGAAACCGTTTTACACCACAAATAATTTGGTACTCCCATGGTAAGCATTAAAGATCAAGCAACTTCAAATAATTGTCTATTTTTTCTTTCTGTAACTCTATTTTGTTGGGTGGTATCAACACAAGAGGATTGATAAACAATTCCATTCTCAGTCAAATAATTTCCCAACATAGAAGAAAAAAATTCTTTGCCGTTAGTTCGAAACACTTGACTTTTTGCTTGAAATTGGGTTTGAACCACTTTGAGTCCATTTGGGAGTGTGGTGAGGTAGAAGGTCAACTACTAAGGTGTTTGGTAACACTTATAACTGGGCTTTGGTAGCTTAGCAAATTTTTTTTTTTCCAGCTTTTACTCCACAGCAACTGCAATTTAAAAGATACAACACCTCACTCTCAAACACACATTTTATAGAAGATTTGGCAAGTTTTAGAAACTTCATACTTTTTTTTATATTAAATACACCGAACAAACTCGAGTATGATCATCAATAAAATTGACAAACCTCTTAACTTTGAAATTATTGGCAAAACAAAGAGGACACCTTACATCACAATGTATAAGAGAAGGGTTGTGAAACTTTATAAGTTTGGGCAAGAAAATGAGTATAATGATGCTTGGACAATTCACACACTTGACATTTTGAATTGATGTCACTCTTATTCTTAAATAATGTCGGGAACAACAACTTTAAATATGAAAAATTTGGATGTCCTAATTTGAGATGCATTAATCTATTTTCATTCTCACTAGGCACTTGAGAAACAATTTTGTCAACTAAGGATAGATTACTCAAAGGTTCAGGCTCCTCTTCGAAATAGTAGAGTCCATCCACCTCCTTAGCACTACCAATCTTTTCCCTGTACACAGGTCCTGAAACTCACAATTAGAAGTAGAAAATTTAGCCATACGGTTCAGGTCTTTTGTAAGTTTACTGATAGACAAAAGATTATAAGGCAAATTGTTTTAGAAACTAAAATTGAACCATTTCTTGAAGAAAGAGACCCATTAGTGATTTTCACCTTTTGTTTACCAAAAAGAGGTATGTAAGTAGAGAATAAGTTGGCCAAACCAGTAATATGATCGGTTGCCCTTGAATCAATGATCCAAGGGCAAGAAGTATTTGAAGAGATACCGAAAGCATTTAGAAAATTACCTGTTTGGGCTAGATTAGAAGGTGTTTGACTCGTGAACCTGGCAAGTTGTTGACGTTGCTCCTTAGTGAATAGATATGATCCTTGATTCCCTAAGTTTGCATTGGCGTTATTAGTCGCGGCTTGAAAGCCCTTTGAATTTTGTCCAGAAGACTTATTACCCTTTCTTGAGTTTTGTGGCCTTCCATGGAGCTTCCAACAAAACTCTTTGGTATGTCTCAGCTTATGGCAATAATCACACCAAAGTTTATCCTAATCATCTTTCTTTTTGCTCATATTCTTTTGTTCACTTACCAATGCTGAATCAATAGCACAAGTAATCAAGGAAGAATTATCAGTATTAGAGTTGCTCATCATTATTGCACATCAATACCTTTCTTCTACTTTCTTCCCTTCTCACATATGCATTGACTTCCCTATTTGTGGGAGGTGGTTCTCTGCTTAGTACTCATTCTCTAACTTCATCCAAATCTGGTTTTAGACCAGCCAAAAATTCAAACATCCTCTCCTTCTGTAACCTCTTAAATTTTTTACTGTCATCTCTACAATTCCATTCTCCATCATAGTACAAATCCAATTCTTGCCATAAACTATTCATGATATTGTAATATGCAGTCCCAGTGTCACTTCCTTGTTTGGTTTCATGAATACGACTCTTAAGTTCGTACAACTGTGCAGTATTTCCTAGATCAGAATTTGTCTTTGTGACTGCATCCCATAAATCTTGTACTGATGGTAAGAAAAGAAATGCCTGACTATTGTGAGGATCCATTGAATTAATAAGCCATGACATTACCATAGAGTTCTGTTCTTTCCATATTTTATATGAAGGGTCGTCGGCCTCTGGTATGTCTATTGACCCATCAAGATAGCCCATTTTACCTTTTCACTTCACATGCAACTTCACAGACTGTGACCACTGCAAAAAGTTTTGGCCATTCAATTTGTGAGTTGTAATCTGCAATGACAGATTGTCAACTATTGGCTTGAACATGTTTAACATTGACACCAGAGCTGGATTCGCTCACATCTGACATTTTGAATCAGAATTTTAAAGTCACAGAGCAAGATAAAACCCTAAGGTATTGGCAGCTGAAAATTCGTGGATAAAAAACTTGCCCAAAAACCCTAATGTGGGCTCTAATACCATAAGAAAAAATATTGGGAAATCATTCATAGAAGTTGCAATCTTTACATTATATACTAGTCTGACTAGGCTATATGAGGAAGCTATAGGAAATTAAGAAAAATAAACTATACAAGGAAAGAATAAATACATGTACACAAAATTAGGCTATAATCTCTGACTTTCAACAAGAAAGATATTTTATATATATTAGAATTTTCTTTTCTTTTCGGTGCTAAGTTGTCAAAAATTTCAGGTTTCACATATTGCAAGTCAATGCAAGTTGCAAAAGGTGTAAAGCTTCCAACTACTGCTATTGGATGTGATTGCAGAGGAAATTGCTTAAATTCCCATGACTGTTTGTGCGCGAAGCTAAATAGTACTGACTCTAAGCATTATGACTTTCCATATGTGCATCGTGATGGTGGCAGGTAAAATTTCCTATGCATGATGGTTTATCGCTGGTTTATTCATATGCCTTCCTATCTGATACTATTTTTGTTTTTGTACCACCAGATTAGTTGAGGCGAAGGCTGTTGTATTCGAATGTGGTCCAAAATGTGGGTGTGGTCCTGATTGCATCAACCGAACATCTCAGAGAGGGTTGAAGTATCGGCTCGAGGTTTGCCACTGTGACTTTGTATTTTGTTATTCCTTGTGTAGAATGTTTTTCTTCATTGCATGTTTAGGCATGCTAAATTAGTGAATGTAACAGGTCTATCGTACTCCAAAGAAAGGGTGGGCTGTTAGATCTTGGGATTTTATACCTGCTGGGGCACCTGTCTGTGAATATATAGGAGTACTCAGGAGGACAGAAGATCTTGATAATGCGTGTGATAATGAGAATAGTTTTATCTTTGACATTGATTGCTTGCAAACAATGAGGGGGCTTGGTGGAAGAGAGGTACTGTTAGAGTTCTTTAGTGCATATTTCATTTTTTTTTCATTTTTGTGTAATTCAATCACTTTCATAGTCAAGTGGTTCAGTAATCAAGTCTGTCAGTTTTAAACTTAAAAGTACAGACAATATTAATGACTGACTTTTCTGATGGTTGTGCACTCCTTTACTGGCAATGCAATACAATTTTTTTTCCCTGTAACCCAGTTTTATGGTTTCTGCAATAGTAATTTCAGGTGGGTATAATTTTGTGAAATTAATTCATTATTTTATCTATAACTCATTGCAGTACTTAGGGCAACAATCAGCATGCATGTTTATCTTCCATTTATAACATTTTGCCCTCTCAATGTTCTACACTTATTCCCTCATTATTTTTTGAGTTCACTGCCAGAATAAAACCATTAGATGATGTCAGTTAAGAATGGATAGGGACCCTTCCAGATCTGGGCTCTCTCAAGCTTTTTCTTAGGCCATGTGCTTATCATTGTTCTTGTATGGCCAAGATTTGTTCTTTTATTGTTGTTTATTTTCTTTGTATTTGCTCGGATAAGATCTCTTACATCATGTATGAACAGAGGCTAAATTGGAAATGAATCGCTGAAAACTAATAATTTTGTTAATTTCTATTTATGAATGCATATATTCTTTATAATTGCTATGTTCATTAACTGTTTCATCTACTCAGTTGTTATTTCATCTTCATAGGTTTGTTTTTTCTTTTATGCTACAAGGGATAATTATTCATTTGAATTCTCACATTACAGAGGCGATTGCGTGATGTATCCATCTCGACTATTTATAATTCGGACCGACCTGATGATCAGAAAGTTGAAAATACACCAGATTACTGCATTGATGCCGGTGCCGTTGGAAATGTTGCAAGGTTCATCAATCATAGTTGTGAGCCAAATCTATTTGTGCAATGTGTTTTGAGCTCACATCATGATTTGAAACTTGCGCGAGTGGTGTTATTTGCAGCAGACAACATACCTCCATTGCAGGTTATTCAATGTTCCTCATTCTCTCTTCTTATCTCGGTCATTATAAGCAAATTTTCTTTCGACTTTTGTTCATACTCACTTAGAACACTTAAACTTCTAGGTAAAGGCCTATAGATAGTATTTAAACTTTAATAACATACCTCAGCCAGCAATTGAATTTAAAGCTCTAACTTATCATTCTTTTTTTTGGCAATGTATCAGCTTGAACTTTCTTTCAATCTAGTCTTACCATTTAAGACTAGAATTTGAACTTAACATTGTTCTTGCTGATCTATAGGAGCTTACTTATGACTATGGGTATGAACTAGATAGTGTCCACGGTCCGGATGGGAAGGTAAAACAGATGGCGTGCTACTGTGGGGCAGAAGGCTGTAGGGGTCGGTTATTCTAGATTAGTGGTAAATTCAGGTATTGTCCAATCTTAGCCATTTTGGTTATATAGTATTAACATTTTTTTTTTGTTTCTATTTTTGCCTTCGGCTATTATTAAGAATAGTGATCTTGCAAGTATTGATGCGCCAATTGTTGCTGTCAATGGTGCTCAATTATAGTGTTGTTTTGGTTAACTGTATATTGATAATGCTATAACTCAAGAGAAACAATGAAAAGAAATTTGGTTTAATTGTAAAACCAACATTTTGATGAAAATGTATGAAATGTGAATTACCTTGGAATTTGCATGGTTGAAACTACCGCTGTTCTCAAATCTCCATAGATCTATATATGCACAATATTTCTTGTGTTTGTTTTGTTTTATTTTCACTTGATGCACCATACACCGTACCATTATATGTGTACTGCAGTATCTGAGCTGTTATTTTGTATTTTGGTTCGAAGGGTACTGTTTGAGAACATTTCCAAATTGCGTTTTCCATTGTGGAATTTAACAAGTGCGAAACAATGTTGGTCTCCATTTTCTTAATTTGTATAAAAAAATGTATTAGAGGAAGAAAATCGGCTTGCTAACATAAGAAATACAAGCAGAAAGTGATATTGTTTTTTTTTTGTTTATTTATTTTTCTAATATTATATTTACTTATCATGTCCAACTACGAAATCTGGTGTGTAGTATAATTTATTTATTTTAACCAACTCTGAGCACAACTAAAATTTAAAAGTTCTCTCCAGTCTCCAACTATGTCATGTGAGCATTCAAGAGACACATCTCTTGTATGTTAAAAGATATACAGAATTTTGATGATTTATATGTAAGAATTTGTTAGTGACTACCGATACGCTTACTCATTAATTACATTCTGAAATATTTGTAATAATTAGATTTTAATTAAATATATAAATTTCATTCATCAAAATTGATTTTATAAATGTCGGATGAGATGGTTTTGCTATCAATTAGAAATCATCGCGAATTATTAACATTTTTTGATACGTCGTCAAATTGGCCAAAACCCATCCTAAATTTAATAAAATTTCTCTTATAAGATTGTCGAAGAAAATGTAAGTTGTTGAGCAGCATCTATTTCAGGTGAGGCCAATACAGTCTCTTTTAAAAGGCAGAACAAGATCTTCAACAGATATTGGGCTTGTAGCCCGTAAGGTTATGTGTTTTGTAGAGTCGCAGTGAGATGAACAGTTGAGTCCCCAGAAATAAATCAAATAAGATCAATTCCCTGATTAAAATAATTTGGGAATTTAGATCAATCTACAAAGGAGGTAAATTCATCCCAACACAAACTGACCAAAATGTACAAATTCTGATACACCTTCAGGAAATCATGACAAGTTACAATGGTACGCCAATACGAATGTCAGAGTTTTGTCACATGCTCTGCTAGATTACTCCATATCCGACCTGTCTCTCATCCGATACTGGCGTCCTGGTCTCTGTGAGCCAGTTATTTTATTAGCTGCAGTTTCTGGTTCATCTTCCTCCATGGCGCATGCTTCGTCTTCTGCAACCTCAGCTGCAATAGTGATTGGCATGCCTCTCCTGTGCACACAGTCCTTGCTGGTGCTATCCTGATTTTTCTTTGACTTCATATCATTTTCTGCCATTGTAGCATCACCGGTTTTTCTTCTCGGTCTGAAGGTAACTGTTTTTGTAAGATCAGATGAATCATCCTCTGGCTCTGGTTCTGTAGTTTTTGATTTCTTTATCATATTAAGGAAGTCCGTATAGGCTTGCCTATTAGACTTATCATCCATGTCATCTGAATCGAAAGTATAACGGGTATATTTTGAAGGATTCCTCATGTAATCTGGGATTCCAGAGGGATAACCTGCAGGTAAAGGAAATGCTACATTTGAAACCATAGCTTCATCCTCTTCAGCTTTTCCACCAAATTCATCTTTATGTTCAGAGTTGTCTTTACAAGCAGAATCAAATCGCACACGTTTTTGTGGCCTTGAGTCTGAAGAATCTCCCCTCTTCAGAATTGGTTTCAAAGTAACATCCTCAGATGTGTTAACGTAAGCATTCACATCCGAAGGTGTGTCTTTCTCAGAGACCCGTAAAGAGTCAATTTTCTTAGCAGCTTCTGCATCTTCTTTGAGACGAATTTCAGCAGCAACACGATTGGCACGAGGATCCCTAGTGGCTTCTGATAATAAGTTAGGTAGCTCATTGAACAAATCAGCATCTGTCTCATAATCATTTATATCCTTCATATATAAGCGATCTGTCGGCTTTTCCTTGCCAATAGCCACTTTGTCATATTGATCTTCCTCTTCCTGCACAAGATGATCACCAGTTACATAACAGAAATCACAGATTCATGTTAAAAAAACCTTCATATATATATTTTTCTTTTTCTTTTTCTAAACAAACCTGTAAAATGTAGAAATGCATAAATAATTATATTTCTGTTCATTCATTGCATAATGTAAACAAGAAATATTAAAAAAAAAATCCTTTCTTTTGACTCTGAAGCTATGCGTGTGTGTCAGATCAATCAAGAAAGATGAATGTATAATATGCGTGTGTCATATCAATCAAGTAAGATGAATGTAGTGATTGCTTTAATATTTTAAACTGTGGTAGCACACCAACAAACTTATGATTTTACAGCATTTTTGAGAAAGAGACATACTTGACTAAAATCAGAAGTTTGAAATAATATGATTGTTTATCCTAAATGATTCCACACTACAAGAATATTTAAAAAACAGAAATTATTCTACATCTCACTCGCATGTTTTAAAGATGAGTTAACCTAAAATCAAGAATCAAAGCCAAACCAGTTCACTATGCCTATTCCTCAAGCAATCACAGCATTCACAATATTAACTTTCCAACCTCTAGTGTCTTAAAATCATCATTTTATTTATTTTTTAAAAATATTTTACACTATTATATAAACCGGATAATTAAAATGAATAAGTGCGTATAAAAAAAAATCTATAAAGAGTAAAAGAGAAATTATAATTACCTCGTTATCGAGCGTACAATCCGCGCCAATATTAGACTTAATCTCCCACTCTTCATCGTTATAATCTTCTTCTCTAGCAGGCGGTGCAGACCGACTCGAGGAACCTAGCGAGTCACGTGCCTCCGTTTCTTCCTCATCTAAACCATCGTCCAAGTCTAAAATATCCTTCTCCAGCTCCTCGCCGAGCCAGCTGTCCGGCTTCCTGTCTCGATGGTTCCCGAAGTACGCGTTCGGCCCGGCTTCCGTCTCCAGCTCGTCTTTCTCCCTGTTCCATTCTTTCCTCTCGATTTCGTCGTCTGTTAGAGACCAGAGAGAGTTTAGGTTTTCAGATGTTGACGTTGAAAGAGAGCCGAAGACTCTGTCGACTCGCAATTTGAAACTGTCTTCCATTGTTGTCGCCCGTTATTTGAATTTGGGATTAGGGTTTTGCGGTTGGTAAACATTTGGTATGCTCGTCGGGTTTATGTTAACTTTCGATTGGAATAGAGAATTTGAGATTGTCTTGTTACCGAACATGTCATCTTGGGCTTTCAAGGAGGTTTAGATTAAGCTATTGGGCTAGCAACTGGGTATTATTTTATTTCTTTATTTATACTAGTGAAGCCCGTCACTTTATCTCTTTAAACCCCAACAGTAATTTTCATTTTAATTATATTCCACTATTAACCAAAATTACTAAAAGTACATATAAATATTTCAAACAGTCATGAATTTTATTATTGGTAATAGAATGTTTGTATGTAAAAGGAAGTTGAAGCAAAAAAAATATAATTAAAAATTAAAAATAACAATAAGACTTAAGACTATAAAGTGGTGTTTGAGTAGCTACAACATTTTTTTTTTGTCCTTTTTTGATTGGGTAGAGTGTAGAGTGATATAAAACAGTTTATAATGGAATGGATAAGAAGAGTCGTTGGGCCTTAGCACGATGGCATAAAATAATTATCCAAACTCTTATTTGGTTGTTTCTGTTTTTATTAATTTTTTTTAATAACAAGAAGTAATCTAAGTTTAGGGCAGATCTTAACTTAAGAATAATCATTTATGTGAAATATAGTCTAATATTAAAATAAAAACTATATAATAAAATTATTACAACAATACCTTATCCTTATAATCAGTCGTCATCACTTTCGTTTTCATTATCAGTCGCTGTCGCTCAGTCACAGTGTACACGCCTCTTTTGTCTTCACATACACGATTCCAGGCAGCAGCTCCGTTTCCTCACAAGCGAGATCACACAAATTATTAAAAAAAAAAAAACAACCATTCAACGTCCATATGTTTTCACTTATGTCAACTTGTGAAACTCCAACTCCCTTAACACTGTTAATAATTCCACTTCCCAATCTGAACACAAGTACAACTCAGCTAGAGATAGAGCTCAGTCTCTTCTCTTCTCTTCTGCTGTAAGAACTAACAACCATGTCCATCACTGCGATCGCGCTAACAATCGCCACCATTTTGGCGGGAGTCATCAATGGAAAGTCAGAGTACATAGCTTACAATACAACGGCTGGAATCGTCCCCGACAAAATCAATGTTCATTTGGTTCCTCACTCCCACGATGACGTTGGTTGGTTGAAGACCGTTGATCAGTACTACGTTGGCGCTAACAATTCGATTCGAGTATGTCTTAGTGTTTTAATTTCTTTTTCTTTTTTGCTTTTTTTAACTTTTTAACTGTTAATTGATCTTGAGCCTATATAATAACAGGGAGCATGTGTACAGAACGTGTTGGATTCTGTTATTTCAGCATTGTTCGAGGACAAGAATCACAAGTTCATCTATGTTGAAATGGTACCCATTTTTAATTTTTCATACACAGAAATTTAATTTTTGCTTTGACTGATTTTGATTTTGTTTTTTTAAGGCTTTTTTTCAAAGATGGTGGAGGCAGCAAAGTAAGGCAATGAAAGTTAAAGTCAAGGGACTCGTAGATTCGGGTCAACTTGAATTTATGTATGTTTGACTACTAAGAGTAACCCGCAGGCTTGGATTGGAATTCTTAATTTTATGGCTAATTTTGATTTTGATTTTTTAAAGAAATGGGGGCATGTGCATGCATGATGAGGCATCTCCACATTACATTGACATGATTGATCAGACAACACTGGGGCATTGGTTTATCAAAGATAGTTTTGGAAAGCTTCCTCGAGTTGGTTGGCAGATTGACCCTTTCGGACATTCTGCTGTTCAAGCCTACTTGCTAGGCGCAGAGGTAGTATATCTTTCAGAAATACAAAAGTTTACATTTGGTTTTTCTTTTCATTCTTCTTACATTTTTAGTAACTCTTTTTGTGTTGTATCAACATGACTGTCTTGAAAATACTTATGTGTTCGTTTTTTTGTTTGTAGTTAGGATTTGACTCTTTGTATTTTGCCCGAATCGATTACCAAGATCGAGCTAAGAGACTTAAGGAGAAGAATCTTGAGGTTGTATGGCGGGGTTCCAAGTCTCTTGGTTCATCATCTCAGGTTGGGTCCATAGCCTGGTTTACTTTTGCCTTTCTTTCCTTTTGGTCTTGAGTGCTGATGATTTTCGGAGATAGAGCTACCCCTTATGATATCTCAAAGAATACTTCTGAGTGTTGACTTCTAGCTTTGTTAAATTGGTGTGCAGATTTTCACTGGTATATTCCCTAGGCACTATGACCCTCCTGATGGTTTCACATTTGAAATTAACGATGTATCCCCTCCCATTCAGGTGAATTTCTGTAAAAGATCCAAACGATAATCTTTATTTTCTCCTCTATCATTCTATTCACATGATCTTTTTTTTTTTTTTCTTTTTCTGATTGAAGGACGACGTTCTCCTTTTTGACTATAATGTTGAAGAGCGAGTTAATGACTTTGTAGCCGCTGCTTTAGCTCAGGTAAGATCTAGGAATGAATATCTATTCTTTTTTTTTTTACTGTAGATGCTAGTTTTAAATCTGTTGTGGATTAGGTAACTGCTCAACCCAAAAGCTTAAGCATATAGGCGACCGTCCAACGACGATTTATAAGCTCTTGAAAGCTCAATCAAATACAAAGAAAATATATTGAACATAATCACTAGCAAACTTATAACAACAAACACAAGCATGACTTATTCTAATTTAACTATTGAAATATGGAAATTTTGAGCCAAAGACCCATAGTTCAACCTAGCCATGCTGCCATTATAAGTTCGCTCAATCCAAAAAGCTTAAGCTTATGCCCTGTGGACGTATTTAAGTTCTAATTCTGTGATTAAACTTAATGGTTGAGAATGATCTTGTTTATTTCTATTTAAATGTGTAGGCCAATGTAACCAGGACAAATCATATAATGTGGTTGATGGGGACAGATTTTCGCTACCAGTATGCAAATTCATGGTTCAGACAAATGGACAAGTTCATTCATTATGTTAATAAGGTACTCAACTTTTAGAATCCTTACTGGCAACGAATGCATTAAGAAGACAAATCTAGACATTTATTATTATTATTTTTTTCTGTGGCTTCTTGTTTGTAGTTCATTTGATCTTTATCTCCACTGTTCTAGAGCTCTAATCTCATTTTGAGTTACTAAAATCTTTAACTGTTGAGAAACTCTCTCAGGACGGGCGTGTGAATGCTCTGTATTCAACTCCATCCATATACACTGATGCAAAAAATGCTGCAAATGAGGAGTGGCCCCTCAAAACTGAAGATTTCTTCCCGTAAGTCTGATATTGTAATTTTGATGTTTGGTTTTGGAGAGGATTTTGTCATTTTTTTCCAAACCTTGGTTATAGAATGAAATACTATTTTTCAGGTATGCAGATCATCCAAACGCATATTGGACAGGCTACTTTACAAGTAGGCCAGCCCTTAAGGGCTATGTCAGAATGATGAGTGGTTACTATCTTGTAAGATATTGGTCACTTCCTTGTCTTAACTAAGTGTTTCTTCTGATGGGCACACATGTTATGACATTATATCATTGATAGGACTTAGGATTAGGTCTGATTTTTATTAATTGAATTAAAAAAAAAATCTTGACCTACAATTCGAGAGGTAGGTCAATATTTCCAAAAACTCCTAATTATGTATAACACTGGACAAAACTCAACATAAACCCTAAATGACTCCTTAATCTCTTATTTATACCTGAGCCCTAATTAAGGAATAAATAAAATTACTAAACTGTCTTTGCCCCTAAAATTACTAAACTGCCCTTTTATATTTGCACCTAACAGAAGTTTTATTGGTCTAACATTACTCAACTACCAAAAAGACACCTTGCCTTTTCTTCCTTGGCTTCTTCCACGCCTTCCTCCTCATCACACATAGTCAGGACTTGTAGTGATTTATCCTTACATTGATGCCCTAGTGAAAATTCTCATCCCATTGAAAACACAACCCTTTCGCCCTCTTATCCCTAATCTCTGTCTCTGTGAGGCATTTGAAAGTCATCCCCGGTCTTTGCCCACTAACCCGATCCCTTTGGGAATCTCTTTGCAGCCCCATCATCTGCATTTTCTGGCCTCCCGATGGTGTGCTTTGGAACTCTCGCTCAAACCCCAAAGATTGGGTTGTCTGTCCTACCAATGGTGTGCTGTTTCGGCATGAAAAACTGACTAAACTGCTCCTATTAACTTGTTCTGCTGTGTTTTTATCCTCAATCACCTGGGTCACTTCGTTGACTCCCCTAACCCTCTTGGCCTTAGCAAGCGTAGCAAGGCTCGGATTTCTGGCTTCAGTCTCTTCATAAAATTCTCTTCCAATACTGTCTCTGGGATTTCCCCTAAACGCCCGATAGCAACTCAAACTTCTCCCTATACTCCATGACCGTTCTCTCCTAGGTCAGAGCAAAAAACAGTTTATGCAAATCTCCCTCTTGAGTGGTCTGAAACCTCTCCAACAGCTGGTCCTTAAATTCACCCCATGAGCTCAATGGTTGTCATTGTTCACGCTATTGAAGCCACTCAAGGGCCATTCCCTCCAAACATAATGCTGCCGCATCAGTTTTTCCCTTTCTGAGAGTCCATTGATGGTGAAATAGCGCTCTACCCTATATACCCATCCATAGGCATCCTCACCTTCAAAAATAGGCATTTTCAGTTTCCTTACCCTAGAATCTACTCCAAATTGAGTCTGTCCTACCCAATTTCGCACCATTGGAGGTCTCCAACCTCCCGAATCTACTCCAGTTTCCACAAATCCCGAAGACCCAGTCCCATATTGGGCGGATGGCTGAAAATTCTCATTGCCCAGCCCCATATTGGGCTGAAATCCCTTGCCCAGCCGCATTCTGGTCATAACTGCTCCCTCTCTCACTGGAAACCCCTCCTCCCGGCCATCGGCCCCCAAATCCAACCTGTCCAAAACCAAAACCGCTTTGCCCGGGCCCAAATCCAGCCTGCCCCGGCCCAAAGCAGCCCTGCCCAGCCCAAAATCCAGCCTGTCCAGGCCGTGCATCACCCCCAAACGCCACCGAGTCACCAAGCCTGACCATCCGTGACTCCTGCGCCCCTCAGTCCGGTGCCGAAACGCTGATTCCTAACCCTAAGCCGCCTCCTCCAGCCGCGACCCAGCTTCCTCCGCCGCACCCAACGCCGGGAAAGGCTCCCCAAGGCCACAAATCCCTTGGGCTGACCTCCCCGCCTCCAAATCCACCGTGACCTGTTGCCCCTGGCTGTGCTAGACTGGTCATTTTCGGCCCTCCGCCCTCTGCATCACCACTGACCAAAGGTTCCGTACCACCGGATCCTTCTCCCGCCCCGCCAATGTGGCCTGTCGATGTTGCCGGTGGTGGGTTAAGGTGGTGTTCCATCAATTTCAGCAACATAGCTTCAAGAGATGAAAATTGTTGTTGAACGGTGTTAAATCACTTGTCAATGGTGGCCTTGAGCGATCCAACCTCCGCTTCCAATTTCTCTTCAAGTGCATCTACCTTCTTTGCTGCCATTGTCCCAGGATTCTTGCTCTGATACCACTTTGATACAACTTAGGGCTAAATTAGAGCTGATTTTTATTGATTGAATCAAAACAAAGAATAATTTTGACCTACGATTCGAGAGGTAGGTCAATCTCTCCCAAAACTCTTAATTATTCATAACACTAGACAAAACTCAACATAAATCCTAATGACTCCTTAATTGCTTATTTATACCTGAGTCTTAATTAACGAATACATTAAATTACTAAACTGCCCCTGCCCCTGCCCCTAAAATTACTAAACTGTCCCTGCCGCTTTATATTTGTGCCTAACATAAGTTTTGTTGGTCTAACAGTCTTTCTTCGCTCTGAAATTAGGTAGCAAGGCAATTAGAATTCCTTAAAGGAAAAAGCAGTTTAGGTCCAAACACAAATGCCTTGGCTGATGCTCTGGCAATTGCTCAGCATCATGATGCAGTTAGCGGTACAGAACGTCAGCATGTTGCTGCTGATTATGCTTTGCGAATTTCTATAGGATATACCGAGGTGAATATCACTTTTGACATCTCATACAAATTATTTTAGATACCAGCATCTGTTGTATCAATGTGAAAATCTAATCTTTTCTTCTGCAGGCTGAGAAATTGGTTGCCTCTTCACTTGCCTTTTTGACAGCCTCAAGATCAAGTGTTGGACAGGAGAAAGCAGTTGCAAACTTTCAGCAGGTAATACTGCTGTGGAGTTTAAATTGCTTTTGATCTTATCACTTCTCACTGTGTAAGGCTGTGTGATATTCGTTCTCTTGTAAGGAAATATGTAACATGATGTAACTCTTAGTTTACTGATGTTAGCATTTGCAGTTGCATCTAATATTCCATATGTGTACCTGCTACAGCATTGCTCTTATTCCCTCTTTATGGTATCTAGCATGAGATTGCTTCACAAAGTTAACTGGTTTTCCATATAATGAGTGTTCAGATGCACATATATTAGTATATAGCTCATTTAAAGATTATCAAGCAGTGCATATGGAGATTTAAGTATTAAATTGTGATATGCAAGTAGACATGGGCATCAGGCCATGTTTGATGATTGGATAGGAAGATACATGTTCTTGTACTTCCCTACAAATTCTCATATACATGTTCCTGAAGCATGGTCATGTCTGGTAGGCAACCTATTTGTTTTAATTTCTTTTTTTTTTTTGAGAAAAGCTATTGCAAATGAATTATTTTGCTGAATACTGTAATGTGGAATTCTTGGCAGTGTCCGCTTCTTAATATAAGTTACTGTCCTCCATCAGAAGCAGTCTCATTCGATGGGAAAAGCCTGGTATGGATATTAGTGGGTTTTATTGTTTAATTTCTCTTGTGATAAGTTGATTCTTCAAATCTGTTTACTAACTTGTTCTCTCTTTTTTACTGTAGGTAGTTGTCATCTACAATCCTCTGGGATGGAAGAGGGAGGAAGTAGTACGAATTCCGGTGAGTGCTTCATTATTGTGTCCTCCTGTTTGTGCTGACCTACCTAAAATGTGATCGGAATTGTTAGTAATGCAGAAATAGGAGACGCCAATTGCGTTGTTGGGATATAGCATGCTTTTCAATAGAAAATCAATACTGTTAGCTATATGACGGTCATCTGTGCGGATGTAATTGACAGATTGGTTGATAATTTAGAACTCTTTTTCACAAAGTCTGATCTAACTCAAAGAAACCATATATTTGCAAAGACAGCTGTTGTTATTATAGCTACATATTCTCTTTTTGTTCGTTAATTGATGGATTGTCCTTTTTTTTTTTCGTCTCTTGTTTTCTTGTATGAAAGAGAAATTGTGTATCCTTTTGTAGCTCGCTTTTCGTTGTTTGATGATCTCTTCAGGATTTTATGCGGCTTCTTAAAATTGCTACAGGTCTCCTCTGAAAAGGTTATTGTTAAGGATTCTGGTGGGAGAACAGTTGAATCTCAGCTCTTACCTCTGTCCAATGCCACACTGAGAATAAGAAATCGCTATGTTAAAGCATATTTGGGTAAAGCCCCAAGTGAAATACTTAAATATTGGCTTGCATTTTCAGCATCAGTACCACCTCTTGGTTTCAGCACATACACTGTCTCAATTGCAAAACCAACAGGTTAGACATGTCTTTGGTGTATTACTACCTTCCAGTGAAGATGAACATATGGGAAAGTCTTCAAGTTACTGACCATTGTCTATCAATATTATTTTTGTTTCACTTTTTCAACTAAAGGTCCTAGCTCAACCATTTCAATGGTCTACACATCAGAAGATAGCACAAGTAATAGCATTGAAGTTGGCCAAGGAAATCTAAGGCTTCTATATTCTGCAGATGAAGGAAAACTTACTCATTATGTAAATAACCGAAATAAGGTAAAAGTATTCTTGATGCTTCAGTTTTCTGAGGAACTGTTTGATAGACTTTTTTGATAGTAAACCAATAAAATAAAATTGAAACTCGATGCGTATTCACTCATGCAAATCTCTCATTCCATTAATGTTGTTTGATATGATGAGTATGATCATTTTTCTGTTGCTTGGTTTTCTTTCGACCTAGTAAAGCTAGGCCATAATGCCTTTTTTTGGTTTCTCTCTCTCTCTCTCTTTCTGGGATAACTTTTCTGTAATTTTATAATTTCTACATTGATGATTTTGTAACAATAACACTTATTGTCTTATGTAATCAATGATGAAGGTGACAGCATCTACTGAACAATCATATAGCTATTATTCTGGAAATGATGGAACTGATAAAGATCCTCAGGTAGTCAAATCTCTAAATGGAAACGCTTGTTACATTGTTTTAACCTTTTTTTGCCCTGTGCTGTTTTCATATTGTCATTAGATTTTAAGAGTCGTTTATGGTTGAAAGAAAAATATTGCGAGAGTGGCTAGTGTTCTAACAACTCTGGGTATTTGTTGAAGGCATCTGGTGCATATGTTTTCCGTCCGAATGATACATTTTCCATAAATTCGGAGAGCCAGGTATTGTTGTAATTTATTTGGTAAAATTTTTGCTCTGATACTTTAAACCTGTCACCGTGTCTTTGTTACTTGCCAAAAATTGAGTGATTGAGCAGAAATGGAAACTTATGTTTAGGTTCAATTAACCATTGTGCGGGGTCCTTTGTTGGATGAAGTGCATCAGCAGCTTAGTCCTTGGCTATCGCAGGTAAAAAAGACTTCATATTTTGATTCAACAACTTCTGACATAGAACCTTCTTACTTATCTTTCAATGTTATATATGATGCAACGAATGCTTGATGCAAAAGAAGAAAGAAAATGGAAATTGGCATTATATGGTGATCATTTAAGCTTTTGCTCTGACATTGGGGACTAGGACTTGAAAAATAAGTTCTTGAATGAGCCTGAATCAAAAGCTTGGTAACGGCATTGAGCTCCATGAAAAACAAGCTGCACGTATTACATTCCAAATATGAGGGTGGACACCAAAGACTTGTGTCTACATTTATTATTGAAAGTTTGTGTATTGGTCTGATTTTCATGTGAGCAGCTGTTGTTGGGAATTTGACATCAGTTCATGTTTAAGTTCCTCTCTTTTACATCTCGTGTTGTAGACTTGGTGAAAGTATCGGTTCTTGCCCCTTTGATCCTGTGCCAATCATGGTTATGTACTTTGTCATTTTGCCTCGTAATTGTGTAGGTGATGTGAAAAAGCTCAAGTGCTCTCTTTGGTGCCGTATTGAGAGCAATGAGATAACAGAGTTGTGTTGAATTTTGATGGAGATATATATGCTCTGTTTCACATAAAATTTTACATTTGAGCAAAAATATGAATGAACATGGATTTGGAATTTTTTTTTTTACCTTCCAAAAGCTCTTGTTTCTCATACTTTCAGTAATAAATGCTGCCTTGTACACAGATTACAAGGGTATACAAGGGAAAGGAGCATGCTGAACTTGAGTTCACTGTGAGTTAATACCTCTTTTTCTCAAAACCTGATAGTCTTTTATCTTCTGTTGATTAAACAGTTGAGAAGTTCTTTATGGATTTATTTATTTTTTTAAATTTATGATCATGATTGTAGATTGGACCCATACCTATAGATGATGGGATTGGTAAAGAAATCACAACTCAGATTACAACAAGCTTGAAGACCAACAAAACATTCTACACAGATTCAAATGGGCGCGACTTCATTAAAAGGGTATGTTGCCATTCTATAGTATATTTCGGTTAGGGCATGTTTGTAACTATCTCTGCTAATTCTGAAAGCACAAAAATTAAAGTGTTAGGTGAACAACCACTTTTATTGGCAGCTAATGCCAACCACCCACCACTCGCTCGCTTAGATTATTGTGAACTGTTTGTGTCCTTTGTCATCACTTGAAATACCACCACTGGTTGTCAGATGGCTCTTGTGGAATATAATCAGTTTTGATCACAAATCATGCAAGTGTTTTTGACAACTAGTGATTCTATTCCACAAGATTAATAGTCACAACACTACACTCTCAAACAGACCTTTAATCATAATTTAGGTTGTATTATACTCCTGATTGTTGATCCTGATTTTTGGTCAGCTAGAAAATTAAATAAACAGGATAATATAAAAGACAAAATAAAGAGCATTTATGTGGTCTAGCACTTGACCTACTTCCTCAAGAATAAAGAGTAACTTTCACTATTTAATGAGAATTAGAACAATTTTTTTTTCTGGGCTATTTGCCTGTATATTTTCTTATGCCTCTATGTATCAAGGATTACCTATTTATAACACAAATTTTTTGTAGCTTAAGTTGTGGGTAACTCCTTGTTTTGATTGGTTTTTATCACCTAGTTACAAAATCAATATCTAACTTTTTCTCAAAGTGAACTTTTGAAGATTCTATATTTTTCTTCTATTATAACAATAGCTAGCATATATGCTTCATGTTTCAAATCACTTTTGCTTCAGTATGCTTCTTGCGTGTATGCTTCCCGCTTCACTTTAGTTTGCTCCAACATACTTACTACATACGTGCTTTTTTTTTTTTTTCACTTTACCTTGCTCCAGCATGCCTCCCATTCATGGTTCTCATGACATAAACCTTAAGTGTCAAGTTCGAACTCATTTTTATTGCTCAGGTAACTGTCTAGGATGATGTTTTAATACATCATTCTGTGGCTACACTGTCTTTCTTCTTTGTTTCCTGTAGTGACGTGGAACAATCCTCCTCTTCTTTCTATTATATTTGATGATGAGAAAAATTTGTTGTTAAATTTCCTTAATATTTCAGAAAAATACAAATGTCGGGATTATCTCTCCTAATTGGGTTTCTTATCAACATTCGGTTTCATCTCCTTTGGTCATTTTTTAGCTCTTCCTAAAGATGAGCTCTTTCTTTATATCAATATTTTCAATGAAACAGTAATGTCATGTAATAATACATATATCATTTTTTCTTTTTAGTTATGTCTTTTAAAAATGATGCTGCCCATAAAAAAAAGAAGATTGATAAGCATCCTCTTGTCAAAATTAGTAGAAAACTAGAGGATAAGTCCACTTTTTCATGTAAGGGATCGTCTTCTCAGGTGACTACTTTTACGTATCAATTTCAACAAGAATTCGTACTTCCACCCACTATTAATATGGCTGCATATCCACTGTCAGCAAACTCTTGGTTTGCTTTTGCTATTACTTATGTTCAAGTTTCTACATCTTTTTCATCAGATCCCTGCCGAGAGACCCTGGCTTGGTTTGAAGATTTACAAAGCTTTATTTAGGAGGACCCTTCCCAAACATATCTTAACTCTTTCAACCAACTCTGGTCTTGGTATATTTGTTCTAACGATGTGAGGCATATTGAGAATTGTAACCCAACTGACGTCATGCTAGCTAATATTTGTTAGGTACATTTTGTTGCCTTATGCTTAATGTTCCAATAAGGTTTTTTCCTGACTTCTATTTATTCAACTGCAACTTAGTTGCGCCATCAAAGCACCCAGGAAGAAAATTGAAAGTTTAATGTTGTAAAGAAATACTCTATGTGAGTTAGGACAGGCCTTTGAAAGGCATATTGCTGAGCTAAAGGAGAGTTTAAATGAGGAAAAAATCGGTGTGGCCGAGCTAAAAGCAGATTACGATAATCTAAAAGCTCAATGCCAATCTCAGATTCAGGGTTTATCTAAATCTCTCGATCAAGTAAATCTTCAAATTTCAACTGCAAAAGTTACGGCTGTAGACAAGCTCCCTTGACTGGGATATGATGGAAAAGATGCAGAAGGCAGAACATTAGTAGTGGCAGAATTAGAATGAGAGCTTGTTGGTGGATATGCAGCCACATTAATGATGGGTAGAAGCAAAAAGTCTTGCTGAAATTGATAGGTAATAATAACCACTTGAGAAGATGGCTTGTTCTATAAAAAAATGGACTTATCCTTTAGTTTTCTACTAATTTTAAAAAGATGATGCTTATTAATTTTCTTCTTTTTACGAGCACCATTATTATCAGAAGATATAATTAAAAAAGAAAAAGAAATATATGTGTTATTGCATGCCATTATCGTTTTATTGAAAGTATTAATATAAAGTAAGAGCGTACTTCTATGGGAAGTTAAAGATGAGCAGGGAAGATGAAACTGAATGTTGATAAGAAACCTAGTCGAGAAAGATATTTCCAAGATCTGTATTTTATTAAAATATTGAGGAAGTTTAGCAACATAGCTCTTTTATCATCAAGTATAATAGAAGTTAAAAGATGAGTAAGGAAGATGAAACTGAATGTTGATAAGAAACTTAGTTGGGAAAGATATTTTCAAAATCTGTATTTTGCTGAAATATTGAGGAAGTTCAGCAACAGAGCTCTTTTATCATCAAGTATAATAGAAAGAGGAGAAAGGTTGTTCCATGTCACCTAAAAAAAAAAAAAAGAGAGATATTGCAGCCGTAATGATATATTAAAACATCACCTAAATAGTTACCTAGGACACAAAAATGAGTTCGGACCCAACACTAGGGGTTTTTGTCATGAAAAATCATGAGTCTTTTCAAGATACGTTAGAAGATTTATTTTCGATAAGTAAAGGAGGAAGTTTAGGCTAAAAACACACGTAATACCAACCCTTAACGAGAGGGCCTCTGTTGGGGTTAGGAATGCTTATGAGTTGGTAAAACAACTTAAATTGGTTGGGATGTTAGGCCATGAAGGTTTCTTTGCTTCCAAAGAATGTACATGCCCATCATGGTCAGACAAGTTGGCTCAATTGAGTAGGAGTACACTTAAAGTTACTAGGCATGTATCTAAGGTAAGGATGGAAAGGAGGTCTAACACCATGTGTAAAAAAATTTGGATGCGTGGTGACAACTTTTGGAAGAGGATGACTAGATTTTTTATTTTCTCTGGCCCTTTTGAGAGAATTGGAACATGGTATTCCATAGGAGATCCAAATAGATTTAATTGACATTTCATCCATGTGATTATCCTCTTCATCAATGCTCAAACCAATAGAAGTGGAAGAAAGAAATAAAAAAGTACAGGCAAAATTTATAATGAGTGGTTGGTTATTTACAAGTTGGTAATTATAATCTTCCTTAGAGTATTCACAAAGAATAAAATAAGAGAAACTCTTAGAATTTGAAGCCATTGTTAATATGTTAATTAACGATGTCAAGGGATTAATTAAAAAATAATAGATACTCACTAAAGATTCAAATTGATAAACTCAGAGAATTTTGAGCAAAAGTTGTGCTTTTTCTTGGAGGAGAATTTCCATTATATACTATGAATACAAGCTTATGTTTAACCCTAAACATAGGTAAATTACCATATACAGAACTATCTAAAATAGCCTACAGTTAGTATATCCTAAATAAGGAAAACATAAAAGATTTACAATTATAAAGATAATTGTTACAGTTGTATAGGCATAGAATCTGCTAATTCCTTTGACATCCCCCCTCAAATTGATGCTGGTAAATCTACAAGCATCAATTTGCTAACAAGAAAGTTATGTCACTAACGTGTCATGGATTTGGTGAAGATATCCGCAATCTGTAGAGTAGTGGAGATATGCAGATGGGTAATAACTTGGCGGTCATAGGCCTCTTGAATAGAGTGGCAGTCAACCTCTATGTGTTTCGTGCACTCGTGGTAGACATGGTTGGCTGCAATTTGGATAGCACTAGTGTTGTTAGCATGTAGGGGAGTAGGTTGATGTTGTGAGAAACCAAGCTCTGTTAAGAGACCATGCAACCAAATGATCTCAGAGTAGGCTGCAGACATGGCGCGGTATTCTACCTCAGTGGATGATTTGGAGACTAAGTCTTGCTTTTTGCATTTCCAAGAGATAAGGGCATCACCAAGAAACATGCACCATCCCATAGTAGATTTTCTCATGTTCGGGCAGCTAGCCCAATTTGCGTCACTGTAGGCTTGTAGTTGGAGTAAAGAACCAGTAGGCAAGAATAAACCGCGGCTAGGAGTGCCAAGAATATATCTAATGATGCGGCGAACTGCGGATAGATGGAGATGTCGAGAGGCTTGCATGAACTTGCTGACGGTGTGGACAACATAAGAGATGTCTGGGCGGGTGATAGTTAGATAAGACTATCAACCAACTTCTGATATAAAGTAGGATCTTAAAGTAGTTCCCCTTTGTCTCGTCGATATTTCACATTAAGTTCCATTGGGGTGTCAACAGAATTTGTGTCCATAAGTCCAGCTAATTGAATTAAATCCTGAATTTAATTGTGCTGATTCAAGAAGATACCTTGAGGCCGATGATGCACCTCTAACCCCAAACAATAGTTGAGTTGAGTTGACCGAGGTCTTTCGTGTGAAAAGTGGAGTGCAACAAATTCTGAAGTTTAGAAATTACCTCTATATCAGAACCAGTGATAACGATGTCGTTCACATAAATAAGGAGAACAATGATGCCTTTAGATGTCTGTTGGAAAAAAAAAGGAGTCATACTGACTTTGTGTGAATGAAAAACTGAAAAGAGTTTATCGAAACTTCTAAAATCATACTCGCGGTGCCTGTTTCAACCCATACAAAGAATGTTTTAGTTTGCAAATATCATTAGGTGAGGAAGTAGTCATACCGTAGGAAAGTTTCATGTAAATTTCCTCCTTAAGATCACTATGTAGGAAAGTGTTCTTTACATCCATTTGATGTCAAGACCATCATTGTGATGCAGAAAGGGCTAATATTGTTTGAACAGTGGTCATTTTGGCTACCGTTGCGAAGGTCTCATCGTAGTCTAGGCCATATTCTTGCTTGTTGCTAAGAACCACCAACCGAGCCTTGTAACGACCTATGGATCCATCAGAACACAGCTTGATAGAAAACACTAACTTACTACTAAGGGGTTTCACAGATGGAGGATATGAAACAATATCCCAAGTCTTCCTCAAGTGCAAGAAGTTCTGATTCAATAGCTCTTCACCAACATTTATGCTACATTGCCTGTTTGTATGATGAAGGAATAGGAATAGAAGACAAAATGGCTGTCAAAGATAATAGAGGGTGAAACCATACCTATCTGGTGGTCTACGAACTCGAGTACTGTGTCTGAGAGGTTCAGGTGCAGTTGCTAGAACTGGATCAACATTTAGGGAAGTTGTTGGAGGGGGCCCAAGAGGTATTGAATTCTTGTGTCGCTGATAGACTATGAGATGTTTAGAAGGTACAGAATCTGCAGAAGGGTTAGTAAACTTTGGCAAAACAGAAAATGATGGGGAAAAATCATCGTGGTGTGCGGAAAAGAAATATTGATTTTCAAATAAACCCTTTTTGGTGCATAGAATATCCTAGAAAAGCACATTTCACAGCTTGGGCTATAAGTTTTGTGTGTTCATGTGGAGGAAGATGAACATAGCACACACAACTGAAGGTACGGAGATGGGAGTAATTTGGTGTATAGCCAAATAACCGAAAGAAAGGGGAGACATGGTTCGAGGAAGGAGAGGGCAATCTGTTGATGAGATAGGCAATAGTGGAAAGAGCTTCACACAAAAAACGAGAGGGTGCAAATGACTCTAATAGAAGAGTGCAGACAACATCGAGAAGGTGACGGTTATTTCTTTCAGCCACCCCATTTTGTTGGGGGGTTGAAGGACAAGATCTTTAAGAAATTATACCATTGGTGTGAAAAAATTCTTGAAATAAATGAGACATATACTCACCCCCATGGTTCAAGGAAGGAGAGGGCAATCTGTTGATGAGATAGACAGTAATGGGGAGAGCTTCACATAAAAAATGAGAGGGTACAAATGACTTTAATAGAAGAGTGCGGACAACATCGAGAAGGTGACGATTCTTTCTTTCAGCCACCCCATTTTGTTGGGGGGTTAAAGGACAAGATCTTTGAGAAATTATACCATTGGTGTGCAAAAATTCTTGAAATAAATGAGACATATACTCATTCCCATTATCAGAGCGAAGAATTTTAATATTAGTAGAAAATTGGGTCTGAATATGTGCATGAAAAAGCTTGAAAACAGAGAACACTTCATCTTTAGAATGCAGAAAATAAATCCATGTGAAGCGACTATAGTCATCAATAAAAGCGACAAAGTACTTGTAATTAGCATGAGATTTAACAGGCACTATACCCCACACATTACTATGTATCAAATCAAAAGGCTGGACAACATTTGGTGTGTGAGTGGGAAATAGCAAAATTTTACTTTTTCCAAGCTTACAAGAATTGCAATAAAATTGAACAGCACTAAGAGATGGTGATCTTTTAATAAAGCATGAAGTACATTAGATTTTGGGTGTCCTAGACGCTTATGCCATGCTCGATAATTAACATTAGTAAAATTACAAGTAATGACGGGCAAAGAGAAACATGGAGACTCAGCAAATTAGAGAGGGAAAAGACGTCCTATCTTAGGCCGTCTGGCAATCATCTTCCCTGACTGTTAATCTTGCACAACATAACCAAATTTAGAGAATTCTTCTTTACAATTATTGTCAACTAACTGACCGACTGAAATAAGATTAGTGGTAAGACTAGGAGAGACAAAGACATTGGTTATAGAAGAAGAAACATCACCAGTGGCTGTGATAGGTAAAGAGTTGCCATCAGTTGTATGAATTTTTAGACTTCTAGGGTATTTACTTACATTAGTGAGGAATTTATCATTGTTTGTCATGTGATGGGAAGCCCCAGAATCAAAGTACCAAGGAGATGTGACGTGATTTACCTGAGAGTCCTAATGAGGAGAATGCAATAATGATCATTTGTTGAATCATTTTTGGGGTCACAGATTGAACAGGAGCAGGAGCACTTTGTGTCAAATGTGCTGTATCGACAAAACTACCAGCACTAGAAGAATCAACTGAGGTAGCATATGCTGTTTTAGATTTCTTGAGGCGTCGAGTAGGGCATTCTTTAATGATATGTCCATCCTTTTTGCAGTAGCTGCAGATTTTTTTAAACAATTTGAAGCGTAATGTCCAAATCCTTTGCAACAAAAACATTGAACTGTACTTATGTCCCTACCTTTTGGCTTGCCTTGAGCTGCATAAGCCATAGGAACAGAATTGGATTTTTGTTGTTCCATGGTGTTTTGAGTAAGAAGTCGTTGCTCCTCACGAAATAAGTCATTGAGGCATGTATCCAAGGAAGGGGTAGATTCTCGGTTCAAAAGATTGGACCTAGTGCTTTCAAATTCAGATCTCAATTTCATCAGAAACTGATCCCTCTTAGTAGTTTCATGTATAGATTGAACAGAACTAAGGCCTTCGGGAGGTAAGGTAGCATAGATTATATCAGTATATTCAGCTCAAAGATTTATGAAGCTAGAATAAAAATCAGAAATAGAGACTGCCCTGTTGGAGATTGGCTAGCTCATGTTCAAGCTGAAATCGATGAGCAGTGTTGGTTTGACTGTAGAGTTTCTTCAGATGATTCCACATTCTTGCTACGGACTTGAAGGGTCAAAGATTCAAGATGAAGTTGGATTCCACAGATCCTAGAATCCATGCCATGATTTGAGCATCCTTGACTTCCTACTTGGCATGCCTATCCTGGTCTATGTCTTTGTCAGGGGCAAGTTTCCTGCCATCAATATGTCCCCATAGATCTTTGCCTTTGACAAATATCTCGAAATGAAATGCCCAGGCTGAGTAGTTTGTGCTATTAAAACGGATAAAAAAAGCATCATACTTGTTTGAAGACATGAGGCTGAGATAACTTGATAAAAAAAAAACTAAGAACAAGGGAATGAACTAGGAAGAAGAGAATTCAGAACTGAGGCTCTAATACCATGATAAACTCAGAGAATTTTGAGCAAAAGTTGTGCTTTCTCTTGGAGGAGAATTCCCATTATATACTATGAATACAAGCTTATGTTTAGCCCTAAACATAGCTAAACTACCATATACAGAACTATTTAAAATAGTTTACAGCTAGTATATCCTAAATAAGGAAAACATAAAAGATTTACAATCATAATAAAGATAATTGTTACAGCTGTACAAACATAGAATCTGCCATAGAATTTGCTAATTCCTTTGACACAAATGACCGAGACTTAAAAAAAGACAAGAGATGGTCTTTGCATAGAAGAAAAACCTTCAATGACGACGAATATATATATGTAAGGAGTTAGCTCCTTTTTAACTTTGAAAGTCAAGTTTCAAAGAGTTAGGAGACAACGGTTGTCAGAAGAAAAAAATATGCTGGAGCAAAGTAAAGTGGAGTAGGAAGCATGTACGTAGAAAGCATACTGAAGCAAAGTAAAGTAGAGTAGAAAGCATGCTGCAGCAAAGTCATTTAGAACACGAAGCATATATGCTAGCTGTTGTCATAATGGAAGAAAAATTTAGAAACTTCAAAAACTCACTTTGAGAAGGAGATACATATAGTTTTCGGATAAAACTCTAATTAAGTGGTGAAAATCAATCAAAACAAGAAGTTACCCACAACTTACTATGCCTAAAAATTGTGTTATAAACAGGGAGCCCTTAATACATAGAAGGAATAAGAAAATATATAGGAAAATAGCTCAGTTAAAAAAAAAAAACTCATTGTAGTTCTCATTGAATAGTGAAAGTTGCCTTCTATTCCCGTGGATGTAGGCCAAGTGCTGAACCACGTACATTTTTTGTGTTTTGTTTTTTGTATCGTCCCGTTTATTTAATTTTTTAGTTGACTAGAATTCAACGTCAACATTGATAATATTAAATCTTTGGTAACACTAATAATATTAAATCTTTGGTACTTAACTCCCACGTTCTCATCTTGCTAGCAAGAATTCTTAAAAGTTGGATTCAATAAATTTGTATCAAGTAAATGGAAGTTTTGTTTATAGAAGAAGTGTTAAGACAATGGAAACTTAAAATTTGAAGTCTCACTCAGGAGTTTATCTTTGCTATTAATTTTTTTTCATGATTGTCCAATGCCATTGCTTAATCGATTTGCAGATTCGAGATTTCAGGACAGACTGGGACCTACAAGTGAACCAAGCAGTTGCTGGAAACTACTACCCTGTATGTCTTTTCATGTCAATGTTCCATCTTTCATCTATCTTTTTAACTAAGTTCCAACTTATTCTTGTAAATATACATATCTTTTGCAGAATATCTGCTCTCTCTGTTCTGAAATCCTGTAAATGTGATAGATTTCCCTATCATGCAACTGAAACATTTCTCTTTCCCTTTTCTGAACTTTACTCTAGGTTAATCTTGGAATTTACGTGCAAGATGACAATGCAGAACTCTCATTGTTGGTGGATCGCTCAGTCGGAGGATCCAGCTTAGTGGATGGTCAAATAGAATTGATGCTTCACAGGTTTGTGAGACCTTTCATTACATTTTGTTATAATTATTGCAGCATGTCGGTTTCAGAACCAAGATTGCTTGTTTTCATGATCTCTGACTCTTTTTTTTTTTCAAATAAAAAAAGGAGGCTGCTTCATGATGACGTCAGAGGGGTTGGTGAGGTACTAAATGAAACAGTCTGTGTCCAAAATGAATGTGAAGGTTTAACTGTAAGTATGCCTTTCCAACTCATCTTCTCAGTGGCTGTTAAACAAGGGTTGTCATGATCATCCTTCCTTTCCAGTCAGTTACATGTTGCTATGAATAATAAACTAACATTTTATCTATCAACCTCTAGCGGTTGTTTGGCGGTCTCTTGTGCACTTGATGCAAGTGCTTTCCATAGGTTACTTTGAATCTTCTCCTTGTTATTTTTATATAAGCACTGAAACCAATTACATATTAAAACATCCCAGGTCTAAAAAAACTAAAATAGGATGGTAGGAGTCTCTCTTTGTTCTTTGAGATTAAAAGCATCACCTAATCTTTGTTCTAGGCCAGCCAACACTCCAAGTGGATGAAGAAATTCTTTTTCTTGTTCTAATTGGTTGCATGGGAAGGATTTTTGATTAAACTGATTGCTACTTGGTGTTAAAGTGTCAGAATGGAACATATCACTCGGATAATAAAGCGGCCTGCACATCCATTATTGTGCTTTCTATATTTGTTATGACAAATTTTTAAAGTCCAGATTCTCTGTTTCTCTTCTCTGATTTACTTCTGCAAAGCAGCAACACCTTATGTGTTACCATTTTGCAGATTCAAGGAAAATTTTATCTAAGAATCGATCACCTGGGAGAAGGTGCCAAATGGCGTCGCTCAGTTGGCCAGGAGATATATTCTCCCCTTCTCTTAGCCTTCGCAGAACAGGTGAAGTGAAACTTGAAAATTGACTCAATTGCAAGGGCCTTCAATGTTTTGTTGATTGTTTGACCTTTTGCAGGATGGAGATAATTGGATGAATTCACACGTGTCAACTTTTTCGGGAATTGATTCATTCTACAATTTGCCCAGTAATATTGCTATAATAACCCTCCAGGTAAGTGTACATATGCCTTGCAAACAATTTATAAAAGTGGCTCCTCAATAATCTTTGGAAGGGTTAATGAGATGCAATTGATTGATAACATATCACTGCGTTTACTTATTTGCTTAAGGTATCTGGATTTATATTTTTTCTGTTTCTGAATATTGCAGGAACTTGAAAATGGACAACTGCTCCTTCGGTTGGCTCATCTATATGAGGTCTCACCCCTTTCAAACCTTTTTAATCTTATAGAAGTATTGGCTGTAATGGTATTATACCTGTATCAGGAACTTCTGTCATGTTTTGATCCGCAAATTTGGTGGCATTTCCTATTCTAGCTTTGATTTTTCTTCATAAATCTGGGAACTGAGTAATGCACAACATTTCAATACTAATATATTCTGTCTTGGGTTTTATCATCTACTGCTTTCCGATCTGCAAATTCATGATATTAGAATTTCTTCTGCATTCTTGTTTTAGACTGGAGAGGACAAGGACTATTCTGTATTGACAAGTGTGGAACTCAAGAAGCTCTTTCCAAACAAGAAGGTAAAGGCAGCGCATGCATGATTGTAAACCTATATTTTTAACCAACAAGCATGTCAAAAATTTTCATATCAGTTTCACTTCCCTTTTCTTTTCAGATAAGTAAAGTGACAGAAATGAACTTGTCTGCCAATCAAGAAAGAGCCACTATGGAGAAAAAGAGGTTAGCTTGGAAAGTAGAGGGCTCTGCCGAAGAAGAAACTAAGGTAGTGAGGGGAGGGCCTGTTGATCCTGCAACGCTGGTGGTAGAACTTGCTCCCATGGAAATCCGCACTTTCTTTATCGACTTTGATCACATTAAAATGTTTGGCTCTTGAAGAGGAAGCGCTTGTTCAGAGGCTGGAGGACTACATTTTCTTATCCTGAGATGTCTCCAAAGGTTGTTTTCGTTTGTTGTATGTAATTTACTAATTTTTATTGTACTGAAATGTTGGACATTACCCGCAGGAAAGAAAAGAAGGCAAAAGCGAGAAAGAAAAAGAAATAAATAGATAGAAAATTCTAACCTTTTTTTCTTGACATTGGAAAATTATTGGTTGCTATATAATTTTTCAAAAACGTACGGCTTGAGGCTGCCTGTCTGCTAGGCTGATGGGATGAAGCACCAAATGTATCACATAGGAGATTATATGGTGAAGCACCAAATGTATCATGATTGTAGGATGTGAGTTGTTTTCTGATTCATGCATTTGGATGTGGGAATCACCTAAGTGGTGTAACTACTATTAAAAGAAGAGATGGCAAGTCTGTGGCATACTGTCCACATATCTTATACTTATCATGATTTTAACGCATAGAAGATTTATATATGCTCGAGCACTAGTGTACCATCATTCTACAAATAACCATAGAGCATGAAAGCGGTTTCTGCTTCATGCATCGTGAAACTACTTGCATTGGTCTAACAGTAAAAGGAATGGATGACAAGTTTGTGGTAAACTCACGCTCTGACCTATTTTAATGAGGAGACGGTAATGTCTAAGCTTTATTCTCATAATGTCAAAGGTAGGAAATACCTGCGGAGGGCACCGTTGGTCATCTGTACGGTTCATATTTTGGGTTTACAGGCTCATCACATCACATCTATTGTAGGTGAAGTATACGAACACCAGCTAACAACCGATCTTAAGGTAAAACCGATACAACAAAAGCAAAGAAGGTTAGCTCCTAAGAGAAATAAAATCATCAATAATGAGGTGAATCACATCGAAGAAGTTGGATTCATCACAGAAGTCCAATACCCAGAATGGATTTCTAACATTACAATGATCAAGAAAAAGAATGGGAAATGAACGAATGTATGTATGGACTGCACGAATCTTAGTAAAGCCTGACTACATACCAAAATAATATCTAACAAAATTAAATCACCCACATTGGAAGTTAAAGAACATGCTGAAATTTTCAATAAATTATTTTGCTATTATAATAGTTATAACAGTAAATTACAGTTAATACGATCTGTAGTCTAATACGATTTAACAAAATAATGTGAAATCTTATGTTACTACAATTACATTCTATCTAATAACACATATGTAAAGGCCACCGTAAGTCCCTATGTGAAAATAAAATGATAAAATAAATAACTACTTAAGACATTATTTTCATACAAGTTTCTCAATTTTATAAGAGAAAAATTAGATAAGACGGGAGTATCACATTATTCCTAGTCTTATAAGGAAAGAATTAGGTAAGATGCCTGTATCATGATATTCACATGTCAAACCAATATACTTTTAATACATAATAAACTAATTTTAAAATTGGCCAAGAGTGAAAAAATTAAACCCTTAACATGAATGTATTAGATGATCCCATTAGATCATCTCGCCTAATTTTTTTTCCCCTCATATGTAAAAACACAGTATTATTGCCTACTAATGGCAGATGGATCTTGTATTTTTTAATTGGTTAATAATATTTACCAAATATTGAACCTTTGGTTTAATATTTATATAGACAGTTTCTATATATTAAAATTTCTTTCTATTTTATACAACATTTTGGAGAAATCACTTAGATTTTATTAAATTAAAATTTAGCATGCTTAATTAAGGTAATAATTAGGGCCATGCAATTTTCCAAACTAATCACTATATTAGAACAGTAAGACAAAGGAAAATTTGATCCAAGTCATATTCTTATCCAATCCACTATTCAAATGAGGGTATATTTCATTATTTTTTTCTTATGCAAGTCACTCAAGATAGTGTAAAATTAGCTGTGTCTTTAACAGAAACTGAAGTGAATGAAGTAATACTCTAAAAGTCCGAAAATACCCCATAAGCCCAAAACTCAAGAATTGACAAAACTTACTCCGAACCTCTGAAGACAGCTACAATTCATCAATACAAAGCTAAACTTTCTTGATGAATCATCGTTGATTGATTCAGTGCAAGACTTTTTTTTTTTTCCTTTCTTCTTAAAGTGAAACCAAACACAAATACTAAGTGAAACAGCTGTTTATTGAATTTTGATTCCTTTGTATCGAGTAAAAATGATGACACTGAAAGGGCTGTTGTTGTACTATGTTATTGTTTTTATTGCAATAACTTCATGTGTGCAAGCCGAGTACAGGGTTTACAACACTTCACAGGGTATAGTTCCTGGGAAACTCAATGTTCATTTGGTTGCTCATACCCATGATGACGTGGGTTGGTTAAAAACCGTTGATCAGTATTATGTTGGCTCTAATAATTCTATTCAGGTTCTCTTCTGCTTCTTCTTCTTCTTTTTTTTTTATTATTTGATTTTTCATGGATATATATATATATTTTTGATGAATTTGATTGTGTGGACGTTATGTTTGTTGTTTTTGAGTGTGCAGGGAGCTTGTGTGCAGAATGTGTTGGATTCAGTTATTCCTGAATTGTTGGCCGATAAGAATCGTAAATTTATTTACGTTGAGCAGGTATGTAGACTTCCCTTGTTTCTGTTTCTGATTTTGTGATAACGGTTGATTGTGATGTGTTCGGTTGCTGGGAAATTGGAGAGAAAGAGAAGGGGAATGAAAATGTTGAAGCTAGAAGGGGAATGAAAATGTTGGAGTTTTAGTTAAGTTTCTGAAAATGGAAGAGTTCTATTTTGGGTTTGAATCAATTAGGCTTTCTACTTGATGACTGAACTCTTGTGGAATTATTCATTCTGTTCTGAATTGGTCTTTTCTAATGTATTGCAACTGATCAGAGAATTTGGGTTTTGCTTGTGTTTGGCGTTTACCATGAAGATGGGGAGGGGCAATGAGCCAATCACTTTTAACTACTATTAGGAGGATTAAGTAGACCAACGTAGCCCATACTGATAATGAAGCAGATTTTTGTTTACTCTTTATACCAAATTGCTTCAACGACTCATCACTGTCTTTGTATCTTAGTTTTTAATTATGCATTTCAAATTCACAATGTTAAAGTGCCTTAGACATCTCCAAGTATTTAGTTGTATTTAGAAAGTCTAAAGTAAAGGTGCTTTCAATTTTGACACCAAGACGCTCCGGTGCATGCCTATTCATAACCCATGTATTGCCTAACCATTAGATACTGTCATTTAGTGGCTGTGGGCATATGTTTCTGATTTGCCATAGTATGTTGCCACATTTTTGTTCACTCATTTCCCTCTAAAGGTACCTTTTTTGTGATTCTTATGGATTAGTTTAACTTGTGTTTTTACTTGATTATTGCAGGCATTTTTCCAGCGATGGTGGGATGAACAGAGTGAGGCTATGCAACATGAAGTGAAACAGCTAGTTGGATCGGGTCAACTAGAGTTCATGTAAGACAAACAGCCACAATTAAATTATTGACCTTCCTACAATATCATATTTGTCAGAGACTATAGAACTTGATGATTAAAAGCTGTTGTCTTTCATTTTATTTAATATTTAAAAATTTAGTTGTTGACATCTCTTGCCCCTTACTCCATTTCTATTTGGTTGTTACAGAAATGGTGGAATGTGCATGCATGACGAGGCAGTGACGCATTACATTGACATGATTGATCAGACAACTCTTGGGCATCGCTTTATTAAAAATGAGTTTGGTGTAACTCCGAGAATTGGTTGGCAAATTGACCCTTTCGGACATTCTGCGGTGCAAGCTTACTTGTTGGGAGCTGAAGTAAATGGATCTACTTATTTTAACTCCAAAGAAATCTCTTAATTCAATTTTTTTTTTTTCATTTTTCTCATGCCACACAAATTGATTGTGTGAAAAATATCAATCTTGGTGTAGGTTGGATTTGACTCTTTTTTCTATGGCCGGATTGATTACCAAGACAGGGCTAAGCGTAAAAATGAAAAAAGTCTTGAAGTTGTGTGGCAGGGTTCTAGAAGTCTTGGTTCATCTGCACAGGTGAACAGCGTGGTTCCAATTTATTTATTTATTTTCTCTTTAGAGTTTATGCAGTTGGATGTCCTAAGTTATTTTTTTTCTTGTGTCTTTGTTATCTTCTTTCTTTGATGCTGAAGATTTTTGCTGGTGCGTTCCCTGAAAACTATGAGCCTCCGCCTGGTGGGTTCTACTTTGAAGTCAATGATAAGTATCCTATTATTCAGGTATAGATGTGGTAACATTGATTATCTGTTATGAGTATCTTATACTCACTTCCCTATGCTAATTTTGTTTGGTGCTTCATTCTAGGATAATATCAAGTTGTTTGATTACAATGTCCAAGACCGAGTTAATGACTTTGTTGCTGCTGCAATATCACAGGTAAATGGGATGGGGATGGTTGTCCTCATATTAGGATTTATCCTCCCTTTTTACCCAATGAGTCACTGGTTTTGGTTTTTGATTTTTGTTTCATTCTGGCAACTTGTTTTAGGATTTAAACATTTGCTTCCAGCGCCTTCATCTCGATATTTATGAATTTTCCTTCCGTGAAGAGCTCTCAGCTGCACTAAAATAATTATAGCTTTCTCTCCTCTTTTCCATTAAAGTATACCAATCCGAAAACATAAAGTATAACATTTAGTTGTTTATTATTATAGAGCTCAATTTATTCGATAAGTAAGAGTATGTGTAAAATATCAAGAGGAACTATTATAAAAAGTCATGCCACAAGTTTTTCTAAATGCTAAATATACGTTTTGTAATTCTGATTAATATTTGCCGGAGACCTCGATTGTACCATAGACTTGCTCTTGTACGCTATATTGGTCCTTTGTTTCTAGGAAAATCAGAAGTCTAACATGCATTCTACTTTCCTTGTGGGAGATAAAGATGTACTTCATCTGTTAGTAACTTAGTATGACCGTGCGTATTGACCACAACAAGCTGGCAATTCTTTGAAGGATGAAGAATTGCTTACTGTTGGATAAAGTTTTTTGATAATGGAATCACAATAGTTCGCTTGAATGCAGATTTTACATCCCATTCAAGTTGACTTCTATCAGTTAATGCAAACTTTTTTGTTTCATTATCAGGCTAACATAACTCGTACAAATCATATAATGTGGACAATGGGAACAGATTTTAAGTACCAGTATGCGCGCACTTGGTTTCGGCAATTGGACAAGTTCATTCATTATGTGAACATGGTAAGTCGAAAAACAAAGGGATAAAGATAGTGATCTCATTGGAATGCTTTATGGTTGTGCTTTTCACCTTCAAATTTTACATGGTAGCGTTGTGATTATGTCATTTTGGATTTTGGTTGATAAAGTGTCACCTCCAATTTTTAGGTTGTGATATAGTCTAGGATGTAGTTTTATGAGCTGTACTATATTTAGCAGATTCTGAGTTCCATTTGTTTCCAAAGAGACTGTTTGTCTTTAGTGATTGAGTTCAAGTGTGTAATGTCCTTCAAACATTGCTTCTGCCGATAGTGGTATTTCTGTTTTGATTTATATTTTTTTCTCTAATATGGAATAAGTGAAAATAAACTCGGGACATTCATTTTCCTTTTTGATTTTTTCTGTGTATGCGCTGTCTTTATGTCTCTTCTGAGGTGACTGAATGGAAGTTTCCACTGCCTTGTGATCTTCCATCTCTTCACTAGCTTATCTAATTATTCAGATGCTGTCAATCTTATTGTTTTGTATGGATTTTTGTAGGATGGACGTGTCAATGCTCTCTACTCTACCCCATCTATATACACTGATGCAAAATATGCCTCAAATGAATCCTGGCCATTAAAGACTGATGACTTTTTCCCGTGAGTTTATTTTTCATATGCTATAATAATCTTTTCAAATGCTATTTGATTACTGGTACCTGCTCTTAGAATTTGAAGTACATCAGTTACGCAGATCGCGCACATGCTTACTGGACAGGGTATTTCAGTAGTAGACCAGCATTGAAACGCTATGTTAAAGTGATGAGTGGTTACTATTTGGTATTGTTCATGCTATTTTTAAGTTTGTTTGAAGAATTAAGTTTTATGATCTTACAACAGTTTCTTGTGTAAAACCTTACGCACTTCTAATGCATGATCAGGCAGCAAGGCAACTAGAGTTCTACATAGGTAGGAGTGAGACAGGGCGTAATACAGACTCATTGGCAGATGCTTTAGCAATTGCTCAGCATCATGATGCAGTGACAGGTACTGAAAAGCAGCACGTGGCTAATGATTATGCAAAACGACTAGCAATAGGCTACACAGAGGTAGATTTTGTTATCTTGCTTTCTTTTTTCCCCTGATGAATTTCCTATGTTCACTTTAGCTAGAATGTCATCCACTCATTTTTAACCATTTTGCAGGCTGAAGAGGTAGTTGCAACTGCACTTGCTTGCTTGGTTGACTCGCCATCAGATAATGGATGTGGGAGGTCAACTACAAGATTTCAGCAGGTATGGACCATGTACATTTAAACTTTATGTGATTAGTTCCATGGTAACTAAGGTCTGACATGGAAATGAAACTTGTGAAAGCAAGTTTCTTTCTTAATATGGTGTTGCAAATTCAATTTATGCTTCAAGTTTAAGCTTGAGGTTTTGAGTAGAGTGTTGGCTTAATATATTATCAGAGCTAAATTTGGTCAAGTGTTTTGGTATTCCACTTCCTCCATCATTTTCATTAGGTTCTAATGATTGTGTTTTTGTTTGTATTTGGTCCATGTAACTTGCATGTGAGAAGCATGTCAGATTTAAATACTATTGTCGGGCTCTTAACTATAAGCTTTAATTTTGGTTTCAACGATGACTTAACAAGTATCAAAGAAGGATGTGGGGTTAAAGTAGTTGTGACTTCTAATATTTGCTTTGTAATAGCTTCATTAAGATACACGAGTCAACTCTAAGAAGGTGTGATCAAATTTTAATATTGAGGCGAAGTTGTCTACAGATATGGATGAGATTTTTTTTCTCTGCAAATTTGGAATTAAGCTAAAATGAATTTTCTTTTCTTCTTTCAGTGCCCACTTCTGAATATTAGTTACTGTCCTGCATCAGAGATTGATTTCTCCAATGGGAAAAACTTGGTAAGATATAGGGAAAAACTTGGTATGATAATGTAAATTCATGTAATAATCAACTTCCCTTCTACTTTGAAAGTATAATTAGATGCTGCCTTCTCTTTGTAGGTTATTGTGATATACAATTCTCTCGGATGGAAGAGAGAGGATATAATTCGAATTCCGGTGAGTAATATACTTTGGGCTAACTACTTCATGCATTGATTCCCAAGTCATCCACACACCAGTATAATGTTAAAACATTTCATTATAGTTTATTTCCCTTCGAATGATCCAACTGTGTGTACCACTACAATCTTTATGTAGCTAATCAAGATTTTAAGCGCTGATATTTGATCTATTATCCAAGCCATGTTGTACTTCTTTGCCCTATTAATCTGGAAGTGTTAGGGGATTTAATCAACTTTATGGTCCTGAAAATATTTAAAAGTGTCAATGGAAACTTCTATTTATTTGTTAGCATGAAGCCATTTCATTTTGGGGTGATTACTAGCTTTTTGGGTCATTGACCCTGTCAATGACTTGCCTATAAAATGCTGCCATATAAAATCTATAACCCGTGGAAAATTTCAAGACATAATGGCTTTATATGATTGTTTTCACCCTGTGCTCTGGGAATATGATTGAGCATGTGATCTGGTGCATAAATTTCTTTCAAAGGTTGCCTCTATAGTAGTAACCTTAATTTGTTTATTGGTGGGTGGGATAAATATGTTTTTGTGGTGGGCCTTTTTCATGGGTAAGTCAAAACATTTTCTATTTTAAGGTGGCTTATTTTTTATTTTGTTTTTGTAAACTACTGACAATATGTAAATGATGTAGGTCGCCAATGGAGATGTTACTGTTTTTAATTCCGAGGGAAAAATAATTGAATCGCAACTGGTTCCTCCAGCTGATGCCTTCATGGACCTGAGGGACTACTATGTTAGGGCATACTTGGGTAGAAACCCAATGGTGCCTCCTAAATATTGGCTTGCATTCCCTGTTTCTGTACCTCCTCTTGGTTTCAGCACATATACCATATCAAGTGTCAAAAGGGGAGGTTAATCCATATCTTATGCAACAAATATAGTATTCATGAACATATTTTCCTTTCCAGTTCTTCCAAATTCTCAAAATGAATTTCTCATTTCAATGCTTTCACTTTCATTTGCAGGTGGTCATTCAATAAGATCATCCATTCAAACATTTGAAAGTAGTGATAAATCTACTGTTGAAGTTGGTCAAGGAAACTTGAAGCTTATTTTCTCCTCAGATAAAAGCAAGCCTATTAATTATATTAATAACAAAAGCTTGGTATGTAACATAACAAATGATTGGAGAATTCCTTTTCACTTGATGCTTACATTTCCCTTCTCGTATCTGTTCAAATTCGTAATTTTCTCGTAATAAATCGAGGTTACTGTTGACATATCTTTGAGGATCCAAAGAAAAAGGGAAATATCTTATTTTCCTTATTTCTACAGGATTCCATTAGCACCCTTCATTTAGACTACCTGCCTTGTGAAGTTAGATCCCTGAATTTCTCTTTTTTCTTCTGATCCTTGAAGATTTGTCAACGCCTACTATTAATGTTATTGCTCATTTTGTTGCCAGAACTTATCTATTCTCATATAAAATTGTGTGGATAATGCATTTTGCTTAATTTTTGAAGGTTGAGGAATCGGTTGAGCAGTCGTACAGTTTTTATCCTGCATATAATGGAACTAATGATAAAGCTCCTCAGGTACTCGTTATTTAGAAGTTCTCTTGTTGCTAATTTTTGTCCATGTTTTTTTTTTTTTTTGTTTCTACGCTTCCTGAAGTTGAATAACTTAAATTTGTAATTGATACAAATTTTATCTTTTCAATTTATTTTCTCAACCTGCTTGCTGTATTCTTTCAGAATGCTGGAGCATACATTTTCCGTCCTAATGGCACATTTTTCATAAAGTCTGAAGGACAGGTATGAAATACATTCTGAAAACAGTCTCATACCAACTTATAATCATTGCAATTACCAATTAGAAGATTTTACAATTTTCAGGTTCCTTTGACTGTTATGCGTGGGCCCATATTAGACGAAGTACATCAAAAGATCAATGAGTGGATATATCAGGTATGTTGTTTTCCATGCTCATTAGGTTTTGAACTGCAATGGTTTTTCTCTTCAGTATAATTCTAGCAGGTTATTCAACAACTAGCGGTCTTCTTGAAAAAAGTCGGGGAACTCTGCAGGAATGTTGTCATTTCGACTTTAGAAACTATACCCCCCCCCCCCCCCCCCCCCTTCATAGTTTAGATATGCTGTGACAGGACTTGCATTTATTTTAGGAATGTACATTTTAGTGCTTCTGGTAAGCTCATTGACTCCCCAGAATGTCCAGGGCCTTAAGAAAATGATTGTAATCAGAAAACTTGGACCAACGTTTTAAATCAATCTTCATTTTAATAATCTCTCTTTTTTCCTTTTTTTATATCACAGACCTTTCTAGGGAAAATTTTGTGGAAAGGAAAGCATATAATAAAGGATCTGAAATAGTTGTTTTGACTCTGTGTTAGGGAGTGATAAATATGAGGATAAAAGTCTCAAATATTTACTAGAGAGGCGAAATTTTCTTTTCCTTAAATGTTATATGGAATGTGTTCACAGGTTACCAGATTATACAAGGGGAAAGAGCATGTTGAAGTTGAATTTATTGTAAGTGTACTTGTTGGCTGCTTCAATTTATACCTGTTTTAAGTAGTTGACTCTTAGTGATGGAGGTAATGCTTTTTATATTTCACCCTCTTTATCTTCTTCAGTTGGTTTTGAAGTTGGTTGATCTGAGTGCATTGGTTCTCCAGAAGTTGCATGCTGGGCTTTAAATTTTGGATCTCTGCACTGACAGTATTACTATACCAGGTTGGGCCTATACCAGTTGATGATGGACTCGGTAAGGAAGTCGTGACTCATATAACAACTACATTGGAAACCAATAAAACTTTCTACACGGATTCTAATGGACGTGATTTTATCAAAAGGGTATGTGGCATAATGTTATGATGATGCTCCAGATACTCATTAGCTTTAAAGTATAAGTCAGCCCTATATGGTCTTTGCTTTACTTGATATGTGTCAACATTCTTTAGTTGATGGAAGAAAACAGGTTATTTTTAATTGTTATGCGGCATATAGCAATGTTTCTTAATATTTATATTCATTTCCTAATGCATATGAGCTTGCAAAGCTTGCAATTAATTCAAGACACCTTGCTTTTGCAGATTCGTGATTATAGAACAGACTGGGACTTGGAAGTGAATGAACCAGTTGCTGGAAATTATTACCCAGTATGTTTTTCTGGATGTGCCAACTTTTTCTTTTATAAGCAAGATGAAATGAAAGTGTTGCAGAGAGAAATGTACTTAAAAAAAAAAAAATCAAATGTTTAATAATCTCTCATGGTAGTCTTTTTGGTCATTGCATTTACTAATTATTTCAAATTTTGTTGAAATTTCCTCATAATTTTCAATTGACCATACAGATAAATCTTGGAATTTACATGCAAGATGTTAAAAAAGAATTTTCACTTTTGGTGGATCGGGCCCTTGGAGGATCTAGCATAGTGGATGGAGAAGTAGAATTGATGCTTCATAGGTAATTTGCCAATTTGCTTACCTTCAAATGATCATGATCAGCACTCAGTGACTAAAAAACCGTCTTGTGATCACTGATGGGATGTACGAGATGCATATATAATTTGTTATCACTCGAGTATTTTTCTTAATGGGATGAATGTGACTGTGATTTAAGGCACTTATAAGGGTTATGTTTTTTGTGGTACGGCTGAAGCATGAATCGGCATTATGACATTGACCTTTTTGTGTACACTTGCATTATCAGAACCCTAATTGAAATTCCTCATCCTATAGGAGATTGTTGCTTGATGATTCAAGGGGCGTTGCAGAGGCTCTAAATGAAACTGACTGTGTGCTTGATGAATGTAAAGGACTGACAGTAAGTGTACAGAACCACCTTGGGTTCCATGAGTGCAATTTGATAATTTTCAACTTCCTTCACACCAAATTTATATTTGTGGTCCAGGACCCTCATTTATTTCAAAGTTGGTTTTTCCTTGTCCTTTTTAAACAAATAGTTGTAGCAACTTTCATGAATAAATTAGTCTTATCGCTTTTAATGAAGCCAAATGAAACCCTCATGAATTTCAGTATATAAAATATCATTAATCCATCTTGGTTCATGGTTGTGGTTTTATCATAGCTTCAAATCTAAAAGTAGCTAGCTTAGATCATCTGTTTAAAATTAACATTTCTGTAATTTTTGTCTTAGAACAACTTCATGTCATTTTAAATTTAGAATTCGCAGCTGTGGTTATTGTACGCATAAAAGCTTCATTAACATTAAAATTCATTGTATTTTCTTTTTAGCATCTGATTCTAACTTGCTCCAATGTTTGCAGATCCAAGGGAAATATTATTTCAGAATTGATCCCATAGGAGACGGTGCTAAATGGCGTCGTACTTTTGGCCAGGAGATATATTCACCTCCCCTTTTAGCCTTTACCGAGGAGGTGAAATTATTTGAAAGAGAATATTTTCTATCTCTGGTCTTGATTGGTTTATAAGCAGTTTATATCTTCTTGCAGGATGGAGATAGCTGGAGGAATTCTCATGTAACCACTTTCTCAGGGATTGATTCCTCCTATAGTTTACCTGATAACGTTGCTATTATTACGCTTCAGGTACTTTGGGCTTCAGTATTGGCAAAGTCAAACAATACTGTCAGTTTTTCATTCTGTTATTTTTTGGTAAAATTCCGATTACAGACCATCAGTTTTCAGTGTCTTAAGTGGCTGGCCCTATTGCAAAGTTACTAAATCAATGAGTTACAAGCTGCTGGGTCATTTCTTTTACTTTCACTAACTAGATTTCTCTCTTCTCCTGAGTGATGCAGGAGCTTGATGATGGAAAGATTCTCCTTCGGTTAGCTCATTTATATCAGGTTTTATTTTTTTTCACCGCTATTTTAAAACATTTGAAAGGATCTCTTAATTATATCTCAAGTACCTTATTCTATTTGAAGATTTTACTTGTATATGACTTTGTGTTTTGTTTGTCAATCAATGACATGTTTTCCTGTATTTAAGCATTATTGTGTGAGCTATTGCCATAAGCTTCCATCGATCTGACTTTGTTGTTCTCTTCTGTGGTTTTGTTTGGAATTTTAACTTTTTATTACTCTTGGGTTCTTAAAATTATGAAAGATTGGCGAGGACAAGGATCTTTCTAAGCCAACGAATGTAGAATTGAAAAAGTTGTTCCCTCGCAAAAAGGTACGATCAATGCTCCCGAGAGTAGCAATGTGTCTTTTAACAATCATTTACTTCTCTCGTTTAACATTCTGCTTTCATTGTCTCTTCAGATTGGCAAAGTGACAGAGACAAGTTTATCTGCGAATCAAGAAAGGACCGAAATGGAAAAAAAGAGACTCGTCTGGAAAGTAGAAGGCTCTTCCTCTTCTGGAGAAGAATCCAAGTTGGCGAGGGGCAGACCCGTGGATCCTAAAGAACTGGTTGTGGAACTTGCTCCAATGGAAATTCGAACCTTCGTCATCGACTTCGATCACAAGTCCTACCGCTGGGCGTTCGATGCTTAATTGCTGCAAAATGCTACATGAAATGCTTCATGCTATTCAAAATCTACTCACTTGTGCTATGCTTGTATTCATAGTCAGAACTTATGTGTGCCACAGGTGAAAAATGTGTAATGTAGCTTGCTTAGTGTAAATTTAAGGGACTCATCTTTTGAGGGCAATTTGATTTGAAAATATTACCTGAGGAGCTTTCCTTTTTGCCCATTAATTTGATAAGGGAACTTGTAAAATGGACTTCAGCTTAGGGGTGGACAAAATTACCCCCACAACCCAAACCAACGGTTTAAGTTGGGTTCCAATTTCCTATCACCCACTTTGAACTTGGGTTGGATTGGGCTAAAGCTCAAAAAAAAAAAAGTTTAAGCCCCGTTGGCCGTGGTTGCCTACGATGAAGCATAAATAGAAGTGCTAGGTTTGTAACTAATATCAATAAGAAGGTTTTCTACGCCAAATAATGAGGTTTTAATTTGTGCGTTGTGATAATTCCGGGAAAAAAGGAATTTGCATTGTGCTTAATTCAAAATTTATTTTTATTTTCTCTACTTTTATTTTATTGATAATATGCTATCAACCCGGTAACGATGGAAAATGCATTGTAACTTGAAGTTTTATATTGCTTCCATGCATCCTCGTGGTGCAGTTTATGTAGGGCTATAGGTCTCAGTTAAGTAGACGGGTTTTTAGGCCAGTAGCTTACGAACAAAGTCATATGGCCTTGTGGTGCCGAAGTGGATGCCTGTTATATACAAAAAAACATTGCGCATGACAAGTTAAAACACCACCATTTGATTTTATTTTAAAAGCCTCTTCAGTTAACCCAAAAAAAAAAAAAAAAAATTATCGGAATCACATTTCAGTCATCCACCCATTTCACTTACAACTCACACATATTTCGTTCACGGCAGCCCACACCAACTCCGACGAACCGCCGCTGCTAACAAGGAGACATCCAGCTGGCTTTGGAGGAGTGTTACAGACACAAATTGTCTGTAACGAGAATTGAAATAAGATTTAAAAAAAAATTGATGATGAATAAGTTAATTCGAGAAAACTTAGAACTCCTAAAAATATTGGTGCTTTGAGGAACCGGCAACTCCCATAAACAACTATCAAGTTACTACGTAAATAATCAAAGACTTGTTATTGATGCTGATGCTGGTTTAAACAGTAGGCCAACTTACATATAAAACCTAAACCAAAAGGATAGGAGTAGGCCAGCTTACATATAAAACCTAAACCTAAAGAATAGGAGTAGAATACTGCACAACACTTAGATCAAGTAACACTAAGGTTGTGTTTATTTTTTTATCTGACATTTGAATAGTATTTAATTTAGTTAAAATCTGAATAGATCTAAATGAAAATATATGAATAATGTGTTAATTTTTCTTTCTTTAAACATCTAAATAGAAAAATTTAAAACCTAATATTTGACATAAGTATCATTTTAAGTTATGCATATATTTGTTCTTCACAATTTAAAAATTTAATAAGTTGATTAGTTTGATAGCATTAAAAAAATAATACTATCATTGTTTCTTAATTTAATTTTGTAATAAAAGATGTAACTATAACATCAACTTTCATTATAAAATCAACATTTTTGTTTTAGTTTTGATTCATCACAATTGATATAATCTGATTTATTTAATATTTGAGAAATTAATGTTACCACATGAATAAAAATTTAAGCCACTTAAAAAAAATCCTAGTATAATACAAAAGTATTAGGTTTATATATAAAATAGGAAATACATGAATTGTTAGGAGTATTTTTGAGACTTAAAATCAAAATTTTTCATTTAGATTTCAGACTTAAGATAAAAGTGGATTTTTTTCTATTCAAATAAAATTGTTAGATAATAAGTAATAAATTAGCGAAAAATTTAGAAGTCTTATTTACTTATTTTATCTTCTATTGATAAGTATTACATAACTTATGTTTATTTTACATTTATTGAATTTACAAGTTTTATATTATATTTGTAAGTTTTCATTTTGTTTGTCAATAATAAATCAATTTACTACTTTTGTGTTATTTTACTTATTTTACCCTCTATTTAGAAGTCTCATATCTCATTTACATAATTTATATTTTATTTTACACTTAATGTTCATTTATAAGTTTTTTATTACATTTGTAAGCTTTTGTTTTGTTTGCCAATAAAACTCTAATTTACTATTCCTATGTAAATCTACTTGTTTTACATTTTACTTCCAATTCCTATATTTCATTTACTTAATTTTTATTTTATTTTACACTAATATTGATTTACAAGCTTTATTTTATATTTTAAATTTTTGTTTTGTTTACCAATCATAAATCAATTTACTACTCTCATGTCAATTTACTTGTTTTACCTTTCATTTATAAGTCTTATATTTTGTTTACATAATTTATGTTTTATTTTACACATAATGTTTATCTTCAAGTTTTATGAAAATTGGTATACTATTAGTCAACAAAGTAAAAACTTAATGTTGATTTCCAAATTTTATGTTATATTTGTAAGTTTTTTACTTTGTTTACTAATAGTACACCAATTTACCACTCCTATATTAATTTACTTGTTTTACCTTTTATTTACGATCTTATATTTTATTTAAATTATTATGTTTAATTTTACACTTAATGTTCATTTACAAGTTTTATGTTATATCTATAAGTTTTTATTTCGTTTACCAATAATATACTAATTTAACACTACTATATTAATTCACTTATTTTACTTTCTATTTATAAATTTTATGTTCCATTTACAAAATTTATGTTTTATTTTATATTTACTGTTGATTTATAAATTTTATGTTAAATTTATACGTCTCATGTTTCATTACAAAATTCATGTTTAACTATGGTATTAATAACGTGATTTTATTTACGGAATCATAGAATGACCCTAAGTTAAAAAAATAAACAATAAAAAAAAGCAAATGTTTAAAAAAAAAAATTTAAATTTTAAACTAAAAAACAAACATTATCTAACAACTAACTCAAATACTAAGAGTCAAAGTACCCACAACAAATAAAAAAATAAATCCAAATTAAAATAAAATATCTAAGAAATAATTTGAGTATTCATGTCATTCCTTCCCCAATATCTTGTCCTCAAGGGTGGACTTTTTTTAATAGAAGTTTTTGTGTCCATTCCTTGATTATTGTTTCTTTTTTGGCTTGAATGATGATTGAACACCCACAGCTTTGATATTTGATCCAACGTGCATGAAAATTCTTTTTGGCCAATTCCTTTATTGAGAAATAATAAATATAAATTCCACCATATTTTAGTGTGCACTCAAGCTATTGCTCCATTGATTGAATTTGCTCCTTTGCCTACCCTTGATACCAAATGTTATGGACACAAATTATTTGTAATGAGAACTAAAATAAAAGGGAAATTATCATTTTACTACCAAAGTTTTACTGACATATATGTCAGTATCAAGATTTGTCAAAAAGTGCATTTTACTACCAAAATTTTGTGTCGTTATCAATTCACTACCATTCCATTAAGAAAAAGTTAATGTTTAATGGAAATTGAGTTAAAAGTCAATTTTACCCCCCAAGAGTTTGATAGTAAAATGATAATTCCCCTAAAAATTTGGTAGTAAAATGATAATTTTCCTAAAAACTTGGTAGTAAAATGATAATTTATCTATCAAATTAATAGACAATTTTACTCTTACAGCTGGAAATGTCTTTGATACCCTTATGATATCAACAAATTTTTAACATTGTTAACAGAACGGTAGTGAATTGATAACGGCGCAAAATTTTGGTAGTAAAATGCACTTTTCGGCAAACCTTGATACTGACATGATATGTTAGTAAAACTTTGGTGGTAAAATGATAATATCCCTAAACAAAATCGGAAAAATTGAAGATAGATAGGTTAATTCAAGAAAACCTGAACCTCCCAAACTATTGGTGCTTTGAGAGTCCAACACCTCTCATAAAAGACTATTGAGTTGCCACATTAATATTCAAGACTTGTTATTGATGATGATGGTGCTTGTTTAAATAGTCGGCCAACTCACATATAAAATCTAAACTGAAAGAATATGAGTAGAAAACTCCACATCATTAAGATCAAGTAACGCTAACAATTGACTAAAATTTTCAAAAAAAAAAAGAACCTCAAATGTCAAAGTATATGTAACAATCAAAAGATAAATACAAACTAGAATAAATATCTAGAAAATAATTTGAGTATTTGTATCAAGAAAACACTCATTAAGGTAATTAACCTCCACTGATTTTTACTAAGTATAGTTTGTAAAATTAAACCTATAAAATAAATCAAATCCTTAAGCCTAGGACATGATCTGTGAAGTTGGTGTAAAATTACTTTAGTCTAATGAGTGTCTCTTTCAAGAAGTAACATGTGTCTTCATACTGTGGATGGAATGCGACGGTGATTCGTCAAAGTGGTTAGACAAACTGAAATTATGGTTATTTTTAAGGATCTCCCCTGAGCTTTAGTGTATTGACAGTTTGATAGAAAATATTCGTGTAATTACAGAGACTTCCCCTAACGTTAGTACACGTTTTCGTATATGTTAGTATATGAGGGTAAATTAGTGATTTCATAAATTAAAAAAATCAAAGAACCAAAACGCTATTTTCTCTCTCATTAAACGAAACCCACAACCATTTTAAAGGTTGAAAAGCTTTGGAGATGCTTTTGAACCAATCCGTCCCGCCCTACGTGAAGGAATCGAAGGTTTTGCTCACGAGAAAGGGGATTGGAATCTCGTTCAGAGTGAGCCAATAGTAGCAAGGCAGTTGTTAGCTATCCGCAGTGACCCTTGTTAGTTCTTGGCAACTCGGTGGTAGGGATTTGATCTCAATAGAGGAAAATGAGACCCTTTTGAAAAAGCTTTGGGTCTAATCGAAGAGTAGAAATTTCTACCGCAAACTCGATCGCATCTTTTTCATTTTCATCTACCACCCTTTCTTTCCTCTCGGCTATTCACGCACGAAGATCGTCGTATGTATGCTCAACTTTGGTTCCTGGTAGGAGTACATTATGGCCAGATCAGTCACTTGGGCTCATTGTTTTTCTTTTTTAATTGTTGTGATTATTAAGAATGAAAATATGTGTTGAAGAAGTTGCTGAATAAGTTATGTTGGACGAAAAAGATATTATTTCTTTTTGGCTATTTTAATTGATTTCAAACTTAAATGAGTTGAAATCTTTGATTTATTTACTTATTATTTAAATTCAAAAGGTAGGTTTGCTGGTATTTTGGTATGGGGATGATAATTGATTTTTGCTTACTTTGAAATTGGCATGGCAGGTATCATTACCCAATTGGTCTAGACTTTTGCTGTGGAAGTAGCATTTTCTTACGCTCTAGTCTGCCTTCTTCATATGGCTAGTGGCGTGAAACTTGGAATAACAAAGGAAGATTTTTTTTTTCTTTTCTTTTCTTTTTTGGCTTCAATTTAAATGGCTAAGGAATATTGGTTGTGTATTTTGAATCCATTGAAAAGTGAATTATGGTTTGTTTATTGTTTTATTGAAGCAGCTTACTAATTATTGAGCTTTTGAGATGTTGAATGATGAAAGAAGAAATTGTGAGATGAAAGTTAAAGAAGCAATGGTTGTAATGGTGATTTTAACTTGACAATTGCTGTAAATATTCACTACATTGATAGCTTTGTTGATTTTCTCAATTTATATTTTTCTCCTTTTTTTTAATATTATGTAATGTCAATGATTTTTTTTAAATGGTCAGTTTAGACTTTTTAGTGTTTTAGTGTGATGTTTAACGCCAAACTGTAGTTACTATCATTAAAGAAATTGTTAACTGTCAAAGCATTTTTTAGGCCAAGGGAGTTTTTGGCTTTTCATCAATCCACTAACAGTCAAGTTAACTATGTAGTAACGTCAGGGGAGGGTCCTGTAATTATATGAATACTTTCTATCAAACTGTCAATACACCAAACCTTAAGGGAGGTCTCTAAAAATAACCCACTGAAATTAGGATGGGTGTGAGCTACTGTGAGTGAAATGAGTGGATTTTGGGAAATGACATATTGACATGGGGATAAGTTTTAATTTCTTTTAATTGTTTTTTAATTTGGGAAACTAAAGCGGTTTTTTCAAAATTAAATCAAAAACTAATATTTAGCTTGTCATGTGCAATATTTTATACTTGATTGGTGCAAATAGTAGTGTTAGATCATGAAAAAAATCAGACACATGACAACTATAATAAATGTCCATGTATGTTGGCACTTAATAAAACATATCAGAGGCAAAAATAAATAAATGTGATTCCATAATAATTTATCAAGGAATATAATGGGAAATTTATGAAAATAACTATAAAACTTTTGTTATTTTCACAATTAACCCTCTCAACTTTTTTCTATCAACATTAGCCAAACACAAGCTTTTGTCCCCAAATTACCCTTCTTTACAGACCAAAAGCAACTTTCTTTCTCCCATATCGTCAAACCAAAAGCAGCTTTCCACTCTTGAATCATCAACCAACGACGACGGCAAAAGACAACGGTAAAAGTAAAATCCAATCATAATCTATCCGGATCCAACATTAATCGGCATCACTTAGTGGTATGAGTTATTTTTTGAACTTGCTCGAGAGTTTAAGTGACTGAGTCATGAGTGAATCTGGCGACATGTAGCCTGTCGCACCAAGTTTTCGTTGTACTTGAATTTTTTTTAATAATTTTTAATTTGATGGGCTGAAAAATTTTTTTAAATAATTTCAAACTTAATGGATTCATTTGTACTTGAATTGTGTTATGATGGTTGGTGGGAGACATTAAGGGATGGCCGTATGGAGTATGTGAATGGTAAAAATCGAGCTTTTTTGGTTGGGAAAAATTGTCTGTTTGATCAGTTATTGGCAAGAGTATACGAGGTATTACAAATAAACCCTAATGAATAGAGTATCACAATAAAGACAACTTTGAGGTCTAGTAACACATTATATCGTATATGTGCACTGCCCATTGATATATTTGATGATGAAATAGTGAGGGTTGTGTTGCATATGGCATCCGACGTAGCCAATTTTGGATGCATTCCTATATTCGTGACCACATCACCTCAAGTTCCGAGCGAAGTGAGGATGCATTCCTGTACAACCCTGCAGAGTCATACAACTTGCTCCCTAAATACTCTCACGTACTAACTACAGCGAATGAGGGTACAGTCACTCACCTCGAGCAGGATGGAGATGGTAATTTCTTGTACTATTTTGTAGCATTCGGATCTTCTATCAAGGGTTTTATGCAGTACATTCGGCCTGTCATTACTGTAGATGGTACTCATCTGAAGGGACTATATCATGGAAGTATGTTCGTGGCAACATGTTTTGATGGTAACAATCAATTGTATCCGTTAGCCATTGGGATCATGGATTCAGAAACAATGATGCTTGGGAATGGTTTATGATGAAGTTACATGGAGTGATTGGCGATAGACCTGAGCTGGTAATTATCTCTGATCGATGCACTGCCATAAGGAGAGTCGTTTTTAAAGTATTTGACAATGCAACTAATGGCGTTTGTTTTTACTACGTCAAAGGCAATATTAAGTCACAGTTTAGAATGTCCAAAGCTCTTTGGGATGAATTTGAGCCTGCCTTTATTAATGCAGTAAAAGCATATGGCCATGAGGAATTTAAGAGACAACTTGAAGGGCTGTGGATGATCCATTCGGGTGCGGCTGATTACCTAGAAAATAATGTCGGTACGTGTAATTGGGCAAGGTCTCAGTTTGAAGGTAGGAGGTACAACATACTTACCACCAACATTGCGAAGAGTGTTAATTCTTTCATAAGGGAACCTAAAAAATTTCCTGTTACTCATCTTGTTGATCACTTTAGGAAAACATTGTAGCAATGGTTTTATGATAGAAAAATTATGGCTTAATCAATGACTACTCGGCTAACAATATGGGCGGATGAAATAGTCACTGAGAGGAGAACTATAGCTAAAAGAATGATAGTTCGGCCGGTGTCTCCGCATCGATTTCAAGTTATAGGCTGTGGGTTTAAGGAAGGTTTGGTTGACTTGCAAAAGAGAACTTGCACCTGCAAAGTGTTTCAGATTGATCAGCTTGTATGTGCTCATGCAATTGCAGCGTGTCTAACACACCGAGTGGATTTTATTAACCTTTACTCGGACTTTTACACTACAGAATCGTTGGCGATGACTTATACACAACTAGTGGAGCCAGTTGGTGATGTGACTGATTGGGAAGTTCTAGATGAAATTCAGGAGATGCAAGTATACCCACCAGTTGAGGCACCACCACCTGGCCGTCGTAAAGAGCTCAGAATACCCTCGGCTGGTGAGGACGTTAATCGACTGACTGTAAGATGCGGGCGGTGTCATGAACTGAGCCATAATCGTAAGCGATGTAAGAATCTCGTTGCGTTGACTCGAAGTTAGTTGTTTTTTGTGTTTCGTTGGTTAAAACTGTTATTATTTTTTTGTGTATTGTACACTTATATGTCATAAAACTTTATTTTATTTTAAATATTAAAATGTGAGCATTAAAATTATATAAACTTAAGTGCGCAAATAAAAATAAAAATTCAAGTTTCAACATTCAAATTACTACAACGGTTTACAATATAATATCGTTATTAAATATGTCAATCGCAATCTTTTTTCTAAAGTACTCGACTTGACTAGCGTTAAACTCCAATCTAAACCCGAACATTAAATACATTGTAACCATCAATACAAAAACACCGCAATCGTCAGTTCTAAGCTCTTGTTGTGGTGCTCTATTAACAGCGATAACTTTCCAAGGGTATGCACTTCGCAACTCAGATTGGATGTTGTAGAAGCCAACGTATTCCAACCATCGATGGAATATAACTTCAAGTGGCTTGAATTTCAACTTGCACCTTTTGTCGTCGCGAAATGTGAATAATGAGTCATAAATCCAGACTTTATTTTTCCGAAAGTCAACTCATGCTAGTACCCAATGCGCGCCGTCCAAGTTAACATGGATGAGTAACTGTATATAAAAATTGAAAAACATGTTCGTTATATATGAAATTGAAATACAACCAAGAAAAACGACTACTCTAATATTTTCATTATGGAGTATGTGAAATGCAATAAAATACATACCATATCGACATCCGTTATTGATTTGGACATTGTGTGCTATCGCTCACAAAGATAACTATTCAAGCGGTCGTCGAATACTAATGAATCGACCGCACAATCCTCGTTGTTCCATAACTGATTCAAGAACACCTAGTACATAAATAACCAAGAAATACATAAATTAACAAAACTTAAAGGCAATAATTAAAAAAAATTAAATAGTATTTATAAGTTTTGTCGGCACGTTACCCAAAAAAATGTGTCAGTATGTGTGACACGTTGAAGTAAGGCTTTCGGATACTGTCATTGTTTCTCGTTAATCAAGCGGAGATACTCGTGAATATGCTGTAGAGAAACAGAAACATTATGATTTAAAAGAAAAATTTTATACACAAATCCACAACACTCAAAAAACTTCGAAAGTATAAATACCTCATCGCCTAGCCATCCTATCGAAGGTGTACCCAAAATTATTTGAAAGAATGACCGCGGGTACTGGACTCTTCGGTGGACTGTGATATCACCAGCGAACCATCGATCAAACTCAGCAAACAGACTAGAGTCCTCCAATCCTCTCAGTGGATTGACATCCACACTCGTACTCATGTCAATCGCATGCTCCATGATTTGGGGTCGAGGTAAAATGCTGGACGTTCTATCCTCACCTGACTGGAGGAATCATGTAAGGACTGTTATAAACATACGACGGTATGTACGCGCAGCTGAACTTACTAACGCCCGGAGGCACCCTAGTGAACACCTGCCCGCTCTCCCCACTAACATCCCCGTAGAAACTATACAATGACGTGGGCGTAGATAAATTTTGATTGCCAACGTCAGTATACACTCTATAGTTATCCGAGGCCTGTCCATTCGCCAAGAAAAACATATTAAACAACTATCAAATTAAAAGTTAAACGAACATAATTATTAAATTTAAATTTGCTCACCGCATATGAACGTGCAGTGAGAGAATCTTTATTTGGACGTTTAGAAAATGTGTCGATGAAGCCAACAATGGTTTCTTTAAAATCTTTTAATTCTGACTTCATTTCATACATGTTACGATCAATCTTATTCAGCCGTCGTCATATGTAATCATTAAGCTGCTTTGTCCTCGACTATTACAAAAGAAAAAAAATTTAGAATAACAGTAAAAAAATAATGATTTATAAAGGAAAAATATTGTATATTATTTATAACCTCAGAATCACGTGCGTCATCAGAGTTGTCTGTTTACTTCTGGTGGTCATCAATAGCCACCTCATCCTCAGAAGTGTCATGACGCTGCTCTGGTATTGGGTTTGGTATGTTGTCATGATCGTCATGCTCGTCTGATTGCCTTGTAACCGATGACATCGCGTTGATTGAGAGTTGGTGCTGTATAAAGTATCATTTAAAATTAGTAAGTAAAAAGTCAAAAATTTCGATTAAAAATTTGATAGTACTTAGAGTATACTGACCTTATGAACCCAGTCTGGAATGCTTGGCATGTAATCCTTCACAGATAGCCAATATTTTCTACTACTCTCCTTTGAATTTGGCTCAAGAGTTTGTAAAACGTCCCCCTGCCATAAATTTAATTGAAAACTTTAAGTAAGTATACATAACTTAAATTTAGTAAAGTTAAAAAAAAACTAATACATATCACTTACAAGACGAGATTCGTCGTTGAAGAACGAATAAACCTCCGCAAAGTTGATTCTCGAAGATGACATGGGCTTCCATTGCACAATGTGGGGAATCTTCTTCTTCGTTTTCACGACCCATGTTGATGACAAACCTCCAATCGTTTCGTAAATCCAAGCTTACAACAACCAAAGTGAAAAATCAAATAAAACAACTATCAAATATTTAATACTATAAAATTATTAATAAAAAAAACGCACCTGAACCCCGGACGTAAAGCCGTAAAAATTTTATTTTTCAATGTTATGATCTGGATTTTTCAATCGAGTCCTCTTAAATTTCTCGTCTTTCTCGAATAGTGCATCGTCAAGACTATCGTAAATAATTTCCCACGACAATAGACCCCATGGACGCTTTCGGAAGTACGCTATATCATCAACTTGGTCAGGCCAATCGAAATTGATTTGACAGTGATTTTTTCTTACATTTAGTACTCTGTCCGCAAAATAAAACAGTGTAATCTTTAATGTGTCTATATCGTCCATTTCCTCGAATTTTAACTCCTTAAATATTGTATCGAATTCGTTAACATTGATCTTACGATGCACACCCCCAAAATACGTCTTCCGTAGCCTCTGCTCCATTTCATTATTTTTTAGTTTGGTATCAACACCAAATGAAAGTCCAGTAACCAAGTACCATTCAACAATTGACAAGCGAATCAAATGCTCACCAATTTGAAACCATAACTGATCCTCACGGCTATCTTCTTCATGGGTCACTTGCCTCAGTAAAGGATTGTGCAAAATTACCCACTAAATGGAAAACTTTGACACTCCAAGAAATGCCCAAATATATCATTTTTGAACATATTCAACTGCCGCTTTGTTAATTTTTCCTCGATGGCTTTTACAACCGAAGATAACTTACACATACTCGAAATTCGACTAGAAAAGTGATCGGCATACTGAAAATACATCTTGCCTACTTCGATATCCAGTGATTCGGATTTCGCCATATATCTGTAATATTTATAAAATTATTACATTGCATTTATAAAAAAAAATTTACTTGTAAAAAAAAATAAGACCACTGTAATTTTTGCCCATCGCACCAAAATGGGTGCGACAACGCACCTGCTGTCGCACCAAATTGGTGCGACAGTGGGTGCGCCTGCTACCCCCTCCCTCCCTACCCCTAAAATTAATCCACAACACTCAAAAATCCAAAAATAATACTCCCAAAATACCACCAACCACCACAAACACCACCACCACCACCACCATTATTCTCAAATTACAACCATTATTATTCTAAAATTTCATTTTAAATTAATCAAAATAAGAAAATGACTAACTTAGGTTTTGTTGAAGGTTGTAGATCGTAGATCGGACGCCGATGAGAAATGGAGCCGCCGCCGACGAGGGCTGATGTTGCCACCGATGATGGGAGTTGGTTCGGTTTAGGAGAGATGAGTGAAAGGGAGTGTTGGGGGAGAGATGAGGGAGAGGGGTATTTTGGTTTCAAAGGTTGTTTTATGGCTAATGTTGATAGAAATTTGTTGGGGGGTTAAGATGAAAAAAACCAAAACTTTAATGGTTATTACTGTAAATTTCCTGAATATAATGCGCTCAAATCAATGTTAAGAAAGAGAATTGATATGCAACATTTAAATGAGGTGTGATTTTGGTGCCAACGATCCCATCTTGACATTATCATTGCGTTAAAAGCGATGTGTCTTGTTGGCCCCGCCTCATTGCTGCAAAGGTTCACTTCGGCACCAAGAGTAGGTAGAATGGGCCTCGTTGGGCCGCCTTGTTGCCACAAAGGTTCACCTCGACATTAGGTGTAGGAGCAATGTATCACCACGACGAATTAAAATAATAAGAAAAAAAACAAATCCCAAAATCATGAAACTATGAATCACTAAATCACAATCAGACTTGGCCACCGCGTTTCCATTCCTACTGCCAGTCTGCCACCAACTCGTTGTCCGTCGCTGCTATCGCTGAGCCTTTCATGAGTTTCTTCCCTTGCTAGTCCAGCCATAGACTGAAACAAGTACTGTGCTTGAGTGTTGTTTTGAAGTTTGAGCTAATCATTTTGGTTGAATGAAGAGTTAATGTTCTGCGTCTCTATAACTTTATTCATCAATTCTTATTCTAATAGCTATATACAAAATTCCAAAAGTAAATGTCCATTTATTAAAAGTGAGTAATTCTTTAATATTAAAATTGGAATGGAAAGTAGTGGGACAGTGGGTGCCCTATAAAATGTGAAACTGGCTTATAATTTATTATATAAAAGCAATCACTTTTTTAATGCAATTAAATGAACAATTGAAAAGATAAAATTTGCAATCATGTATATTTCCTATGAGCCCCATTAAGTGTATTGTAAAATAATATTTTTGTAATATCAAATTTGTATTAAATTAATTATTCTTGTTGAGTTGTAGTTATTTTGTTAGGATTTAGCCTTATTGTGGAATTTAATCTAATAATGGTTTTATTTGATTTGAAACAAATATGAAAAAAATTTAAAAAGAAACCACAACTCTCATCTCCTGTAGAGGGAACTAGTAATGATTCATATGAAGTCAATTTACAAAATTTGCTTGCTGACCCTAGCTTACGACCTTGTATTAATAGTTATTATTGTAATATTTGAGATCAAGTTCGAAGAACATACTTACAAAGGGGTCTTTTTCAACTTAAGGGGCACAATTTTAAATTTGAGAAATTTGGAAATCAACAACAACAATTTGTTTCAGATTAGTTCAAAGAATTTGGTTTTGCGCTGGAATATAAATAAAAGAAGAGTCTGTTTATTGCCTTTTTTGTTATCTTTTCACGGAAGATAATGGTGTTCAAGTGGGCGGTGATACTTTTGCTGGGAAAATGATTTAAAAATTGGAAAAAGAAAGAAAAATTAAAGATTCATGAAGGATGTGTCAATAGTGCCTATAACCAAGCTAGACATAAATGTGAAAGGTTGAAAAATTAGAAATGACATATTGCAACATTTTTTGAAAGACAATTCGAGAAAACTCAAAGTGAATACAAAAATCGCTTGAATGTTACTGTTGATTATATTCAATTTATTTTAAATCAAGGGCTAGCATTTCGTGGGCATGATGATTCTGATGGTTCAAGCAACAAAGGAAATTTTCTTGAGCTTTTACGCTTCATTGTTGATTATTATCCCGTTTGGGAGTGTGGTGAGGTAATTGGGCTTTCAAAGCTACAAGAATTTAAAATCTGTGTTGAGTAAAAGAATATTTTGGGCCAAATGGTTATATTTCTTGAGAAAGTGTGATTTTAGATTGTCCTACTAGGTGGAATTCCACCTATATCATGTTTATGATTACTTTAAAGTTTAAGCCGGCTTTTGATCGAATGGCAAATGAGGATAATCTTTATGATATTTATTTTGGTGAAGAAAATGGTACGACTAGGAGTGGTAAGAGAAGGATGGGACCTTTGGAAAGTAATGATTGGGAAAATGCTCGGTAAAAGCTTAGGTTTTTGCGGATTTTTAATGATGTGACATTGGCATTTTTTGTTTCTTTGAGGGTAACATCGAGTAATTGCTACAATGAGATATGCAAAGTTGAAAAGACTTTGAATTCAATGTCTAAAAATGTTGATCCGCATTTGAAAGGAATGACATTGAGTATGAAAGAACAAGTATTGAGGGGGTATACTGAAAATAAACAAGTTGTTAATTGTTGCGACTGTACTAGATCCACGAAGCAAAAGGAATTTCATAGTAGTTTGCTTTCAGAATTTATATGGTAAGGATAGTATAAAATATGGTAAGATGAAAAGTAGAATGAAAAGCATTTTGCATAGGCTTTATAAAGCATATAGTGCAAAACACCCGAGTGCAAGTGCTAGTGTGAGTGTTAGTGCAAGTTGAAGTGCAAGTGCAAGCCATGCTAGTGGTTATGGGTTTAGTAGTGTGTTGACTTTTCTTAATTTTGGTAATGCCAATGATGATTATGAGGATCCTTTCTCTAAATACATTGAGATGGTTGTTGAGATGAGAGATAACTTAGAATTGTCAAATGAGTTAGACATTTACTTAATGGAAATAGTTGAATTTTAAGTTTCTAATTCATTGGGTACTCAATTTGATATTTTGCTATAATGAAAGGTTAACAATTCGAAGTACCCAATTTTATAACAAATAACAAGAGATGTCCTTGCCATTCTAGCATCTATTGTTGCATCCGAGTCCGCCTATAGTAGGGGAGGTCGTATTCTAGATGAGTATAAGAGTTTTATGACTCCTGACATAGTGGAAGCACTTATATTGAACAAAATTGGTTACGATCTTTGCTTTTCATGGATGCGATAACAAACCTTCAAGTGTTGGTAGAGGAAAATGAGTTTATGGATGCACTTGCAGAAGGTATAATATATAACTTTTTTATGATTATGTTATTAAGACATTTTAGTTATTTATTTTTTGAATTATTTAATTTTAAATCTTTTTGTTTCATGTAGAGCTTTGTAAATCAACATAACCAGACCATCCAAGTGTTTCAACATGAAGACTTTTGGCTAGTTAGTTGCTTGCATCATCTAGATTCCAACCAATTAGGTAAGTTTTTTTTTTTTTACAAAGGCTACGATTGGTGAATTATTAATCTTCATGTACATATTTATAAATATGAGCTATTTGCAATTGAGGCTTATAGTTGCAATAATAGTTGGTTAAAAAAGAATAAATTATATGATTTGGTGGTGTTATGATGTTTTAGAAAGTAACAGTTGGGTAAAGAATGAAGGACTTATATATATATATTAGTTGTTGATTCTTGTTTGGTGGAGGTTAGTTGTTGCCTAATGGGCAGATTTGCCTTTTTTTTTTCTTTCTACAAAATGGACTGATTTGCTTCATCATTTTCTGTTTATTGATGAGAAATGGAGATAGTTTTGCTTTAATTCAATAATTTTACGGTTGTTTTTATTTATTTGGATTAACTTCATGACTTGGAAATTGGAATTGGCATTATGAAGTTACTTTCTTTATTGTTATTTTTTTTATTGTTGTAATTTGTAATGGAATATTTTCAATTTTGTGTTGAATTTGGTGTTTTGATAACCTGGAAATTTCATCATTTGCTTGTTTTGTTATTTAATTTGCTTATTTTACTATTTAATTTGTTTATTTTTTGCTAATATTGGTTTGACCCGAATTATTAACCCAACCCAAATTATTAATCCGAACCGAATCAATAACCCTAGTCGTTTTGCAACCCGAAATTCACAATAGAACCCAAATCGAACTGAACCAAATTCAAAAGCGAACTGCACCAAACCGAAATAATTTTCAACTCGTTTGGATTAAATTTTCAAACCCAAATGAGTTGTAAACATAACAAAAAATCAAAAACATTGAACTGTAAACCGAAAGTCCCACCCCTACCATGTGTATCCGTTAGTTTACCAATTAGTTACATTGACTTTAATTCTACCCATAGCCACTGCCACTGGAGAGAGAGTATTTTCAGCCATGAATTTTGTGAAGAATCGACTTCGAAACTGGATGGATGATCAATGACTGAATGATAACTTAGTTGTGTACATAAAAAAAGAAGAAGATGTATTTGCTTGTATTGACAATAAAGCTATTATTCGACGTTTTCAAAACATGAAAACATGTCGAGAACAATTGAAGAAGTTTTAAAAATGATTATGTCAATGAAATTGAATATTTTACTTATTATTTTTTCAGTTGGCTTTTATTATCTTGTAATTTTTTTTATCAATTTATATTATGCCCCTCTTGAATTTATTTCCTGGGTCCATCACTGACCTCAACCCCAAGAATATAAGCAAAGCAGCTCGTTGAGGCTGTCTCATTACTGCAAAGTTGTCATTTCAGTACCACTTTATCATTACAGGTGTGACTAAAGGAACATCTCGATAAGATAATATTAACCGCCGTTCACATTAAATACCTATCAACATTAGTGCCAGAGCTAGGCATAAGTTGTTAGATTTAGAGCAGTGTTTAGCAAATGGGGTGTAGTTTTAGTAGGCGTGGGATTGAGATCTTAGAACGAGAGTAAAGTGACTAGTCGATTTGCCACCAAAGAGCAAGTTAGCATGCTTATATTGGTAGTCAAACGTCCAATGCCTAGATGATGCATGTAAGAGAAAGATGAGATCAATGCCTAGACAATGCATGTACTACTAAGTGGGCAAGACTTTTCTCTCTTTATTCACCTTTAAATAGAAGATAAGTTAAAGGTTAAAGAGTGCACAATTTTTCTCTGTTTCTCTCTCTATTTCCTTTTTAAATCTCTCTCTTTCAAACGTTTTCCCATTTTTCTGACTTGAACGTTGAAGTGTTTCTACTGGTGAACCCGACCAGCGACTCTGACCGATTGTATTTTATAAACGTTATCATATAATTTTGAGGTTAATTTGATGTTCGTTGAATGTTATATTCCTTTGCTCTCTTTATTTATGTAGTGTATTTCTCTTAATAAATTATTTGTATTCATATTGTGGTACATCATTTGAGTTGCGATAAATCTCTGTATGTACTTAAATGTATTTCCTCACGACAATATAAATCGAAAATGTTGACCAAAACTTCATGGTAGAATGGTTGAAATGTTCGCATCAACAAGCAACACTCATTTTATATTTTTATTATATAGCCTTTTTTAAAGATGACCAATGGGTCGCGCGGCATGTGGAACGAGCACATTTTAATAGGACACGTGGCACCGCGCGACAAGCACGTGGGCCGGGCCGGGCCTTGAAAGCATGGGAGATGGACCAAAGCACGACACACGAAAATGCATGTAATAAGCACACTTCATTGGTAGGCTAACACGCAGCACGTGGGCTATCAATAACAAAGTATATCAAAATAAATTTTTTTAATGAAAAGTAAATATAAAATGTTATGATTTTACAAATATCTTGAAATTAAATTTTTTAATATATTTAATATTTTTTTAGCATAGGCTTTTTAAAAATAATTTAAGTCTTAGTTTAAATAAATATTCTAATTATTTTATGTTTATAAATTATTAAATGAATAAATAAATATCATGATTTTAATAAATAAAATTATAAATATCATGATTTTATAAATGATAAATACAATTTTTTACAACATTAATATTTTATTTATGAAATCATAACTTAGTTAATGGAGATATGTTTCATTTGTGAATGAAATATTTTTTATATTTATAAAAAAAATTATAACAAAATATTTTTATGATATTTTAATTTTCATTAATCATTACTATGATCTATAAAATTAAATTTATGTATTATTTTTTTATGATTAGTTATTGTGAAATTAACTATATAGTTGTGAAATTATAATAAATTGATAATAAAATATTAATTACTCTCTTAATAAAAATTATTATTATTATTGTTGTTGTTGTTATTATTATTATTAGGCTTATTAGTTTAAAAAAACACGCTATGCATGTGGGTTTGAATAAAATATGATGTACATGTGAACTTGAGAAAAAAAAAATTGGTGGGCCTTTTTTAAGCACTGCTTACAGCACGATCTCGTATATAAAAAAAAAAAAGATATATCTACCGTCCACTTGTTTTTTTCAAATTTTTTAAAAATACATATATCTTAATTTTTTTTGTTGAATTCCACCTAAAATGACATTTTCTTACACTCATCATTTCCATGTTCACGCTGTATAAATCTCGCTGGTGTCATAAAGATAAATTTGTCATTTGACCCTTCTTCCTACCTCTCGAAATGCTTTGTTTCAGCACAATTAAATTCTTTGTTTCATAATTAACAAAAAAAGGTGGGATCCCACCAGGTTTGAGAATAAGGTGGGATCCTTGGATGTAGTTGCCGGTGAATCACTTATCAAAAAGCGGATTTTGGAGAGATTCTTCATCGATGTAGTGGTCGATGAATCATCGCAGGTTTCATTACTTTTCTTCCATTCCTTCATTTCAAAAAAAGAAAAAAAAAAGATATCAAATGATTGATTCACCATTGAGAGCATTAACCCAAAAAGGAAGAATATTGTGGTGTTCTAACAACGGCAGATCAAACGAGAACTTGATGAGCAAAATCTGTCGACAAAAAAAAGAGCACCTTTTTCAATTCTGAAGCCTAGCGTCTCCTGAAAAAGCTCTATCACCTTAATCTCTTCTTTTGTGGAGTTTCTTGCACTTTATCCAACAGCAAGCCCCGCAGCCATTATTATACACCGCTTTCACTCCACCATAAACATTTCAATAGCAATCTCTATCGAAACTTCAACAGGCAACACCATGTTCTCAGATTCCCTAGTCCAACAATATCTCTTTTTCCTTTCTTCACTATGCACCCAACCTCTCACCAATCTCCTTCAGTTTCTTTGCCGCCAATAGCTTGATCTCAATCGATTATCGTGCCACTAGCAGCTTGAGCCTAAAGATCGACCATCCATCACCGACCTCATGTGGCTAGCCACGACTTCTTTAGTTATTAGATTGAGTTTGAGATAAGGTTTGGGCCAGCCACATTTTTTTAGCATTTATTTAGGGTAAAATTATAATTTTAAATTTAAGGTAAAATAGTCATTTGATCAATTTTATAGTTCTTTTAATTGCGTGCAGACGGAGGTAGATAAATACAAAAAAACCTTACTTTAGATATAATTCAACCAAAAAAATTAAAATACATGTATTTTAAAAAAATTTAAAAAAATAATGAACAGTAAATATTTTTAAAAAAATCTTTAAGCACGACCTGTACACCATCTTTTTAACTTTTTTTTTTTTCCAAGGTCCACTTACAACAGAATATACGCACAAAATTAATAGTAGATTTACATGTCACTCAAATAAACAATAATTACGAATGTAACGTGGCGACCGATGTTCCTCGGTGGCAGAGCGAGAAAATAACAATAACAACAGGGAAGTTGTATAAATCATGAAAGAAGCAAATCTTCAATCTTAATGCTTAACCGAAACAGCCCCGGCTGACCGCGAAGAAAAACAAAAGCACTTCCTGAAAAATTTCATGTCCATCTTGCCCTCAGAAGCACAAATCCGAGGACCCAATTCTCCGTCTGATTCCAAGTCTCAAAACCCTAATTTCAATCATGGCAGCACCCAACTCCTTCACCTCTCTTCTCCTTCCCCCTCCCCTAACCAGATTCCAGGTCGTTACTTTCTCTCTCTCTCTCTCTCTTTTAACTATTATTAGGGATTCTTACTTCCTTTTTATGTTTGTTGGGCTAATAAATAAATAAGATTAATTAGTTATTCATTTATTTGGATGCTTTATTTATGTATTGAAATTTGTCAATTAGGTTATCAAAGATACGATTTTGTTCTTTTAACATGTAACGAAGTAGAGTTCTTGTTTAATGGCTAAACTGTGTTTATGTTTCAGGCTTATTGGCTTCAACTGCACAAGATTCGGGTGGATCCTCCAAAGAGGTAAATTTAATGTTGTATTCAAGATTAGTCACCTGCTTTAATATGGACTAAACAACAAGAGTATGTTTACCATGTTTTTTGGTAATATAGTTCATGCAACTTACGAAAATAACAAATTGAAACTTGCAATTTCTTGAGCTTTTGATGATTGTATTTTGCTTTTTCTTTTTCTTTTTCATGTTTAGGTGAGTGAAGCAGGGACACCCAATGGTCGGAAAAGCTTGTCTCCCTGGAATAGCGATAGACAGTTCAGGAATCACAATCACCCCAGAGGAGGAGGGGCTGGATCTGCCCAGAATAAGGGGAAAATGTCGGGAGATAGTGTTTCCCCTAGAAGTCAACAGAGAGCTGGGCCTGTGACCTCTCAGGGTTCATCTGGAAGAAGAGCCCAGACGATAAGTGGTAACCATTTGCTGAATTTTCAGTATGATCCTATCAGTCGTCCTCAATATAGGATGCCTCCTCCTCCAGCAAGAAGGCAGCGGAAGATAAGGCCTTACAACAAAGACTTGTTCCTTCAGGCTAATTACAAGTTTGTTGTGTTAGATACCGGCGACTACGCGCCTGAATCAATGGATCCTGATAAAATGTTGCAGTGGGAAGATATCATTTGTGTAAGGTACTCAAACCCATTGTCGGTGCAGTGTCCAATTTGTTTGGAATATCCTCTATGTCCGCAGATAACCTCGTGTGGCCACATATTTTGCTTCCCATGTATTTTACAATACTTGTTGATGGGTGATGAGGACTATAAAGGTGACTGCTTCAAAAGATGCCCCTTATGTTTTGTGATGATATCTTCAAAGGAGTTATATACCATCCACATTGAGAATGTCAGGCAATATGCTGTTGGTGATACTATAGAGTTTATGCTTTTAACTCGGGAAAAAGATTCATTTGTCCCATCTCAGAAAAATAAACAGGAGTCGACCACAGGTTCCATTGACGAAACGTATGATCCATTTTCGAAGTTTACATTTACATCAGATGTAGATCTATCAGTCAGAAAAGCAATGTCAGATTTAGATGGTTGGTTGGCCAAAGCCGATTCGGGCCTTGTGGATGATTTAGGGAAGCTTCCATATGTTTGTGCTGCAATGGAACAATTAGAACAGAGGAAAAAGTATTGGAATGAGCGTCGGGCTTGTGGCAGTGATAAAGCTTCTAACAATGCTGATGGTCAGCCAGGATTCCACGGGCTACAATCAACAAAAATTGCTTCTAATCCTAGTCATGTGCTCGACACATTGTCCCCGGATATCAGCGAGCAAAATCAGAAATTGACTAAGCTGACGTTGAATAAGCCAGATAGTGGGTCTGCTCCTGGTCAAAATTCTGCTCTAGGGGAATTGTCAGATTGCGATGATACAAGTTTGTCTTCTTCATATGATGAAAGTAAGAGCATGCAAGCTAATGAAATGAGTTTGTCTTCTTCATATGATGAAAGTAAGAGCTTGCAAGCTAATGAAACGAGTTTGTCTTCTTCATATGATGAAAGTAAGAGCTTGCAAGCTAACGAAACAAGCTTCTCTTCTTCATATGATGAAAGTAAGAGCTTGCTAGCTAACTTCACAGGCTCTACGGAGATAAAGGATAAGGACTCGTACAATTTTTATCAGGTGATTGTGATGCAGATAGTTTTAGTGATTTGAGTTTTGTTTTAGGAATCAGGGGATTTCAATTTGTGTTCTGTTCACAATAAATTTCCATTTGATTGAATGAAACCTTTTTTCTTTTATTCAAGAAAATGATTTTTGCTTAGCATGGTTGCACAACCTGGATGTAACAAGCTCTTCTTACAATCAACATTTTTCTTCATCATGGCTTGAACTTCCAAATTATGCATCAGATACAAAACAACAGAAGCAACGTGTTGTGCCCTATGTATTTTTTTATTTGTTGTGGTTATAGTCAATAAGACGGGATAACGCACTGTGTTAATCATGGAACACTGTATGAAGCGACTGACTATTAGATGTTGCTGGAATTAATTCCCATATTATATGTGGTTTGTTATATCATAAGTACTCCTTTCAGAATGTATATAATAATTAGTACTGGGGTATATTTGATAAATAAAAGAGAGAAGTTGGTAGTAGATCTAGAATCATAAATCGACAATATCATTGTAATCTTCTTTGTGAGCTGCATGAGGTGTCTGTAGCTGTTTAATGATTATATTCTTTAATTCCCTTCAGTAGTTGTTAAGTGTTGTCTGGTGTTAACTATCATTCTTTGTGTATTTTCAGGCCATTGACGGTCAGCATCTCATTCTTCACCCATTGAACGTGAAGTGTCTTTTACATCATTATGGGAGCTATGATATGCTTCCCCACAGGTGCGAAAAAATTGTTTGAAATCATATCTTACTAAGGTTGTATTTGTAAAAGAATGCACTTCTTGAGATTAAAGGCATATAACTTTTAAAAAATGCATTTCTTCAGATTAAAGGTTTATAATTTTTATTTTTGTGTTATCAAAAGTGCTCCTCCAATTCTCTAAGGCAGCTCTAGACTTAGTCATAACCTGTAACAAGTTTCAAAGATATTTATGAGGTTTTATCTGATGTTAACATTATATTGGCAGTTAGAAGATCGATACTGGTATACAAGCTACATAATTTACTCAAACGTATTTTATTTTTCATATGTATAAATTATTATTTATCAATTTCAGAATAAGCGGAAGGATTTTACAGCTGGAGTCAGTGACTCAATCAGAGGCTATGAGGCGGCGCTATCGTTATTTAAGTCATTTCTCTTTAACAACAACATTTCAGGTAATCAACCAGGTTTTGCTTGTACTTATGCTTGTTTTCTTGCAGTATGCTTGTTGTGTCTTATCTTCTGCTTTTACATTTTCAGCTTTGTGAGATTGATTTGACTGAGGCCCTGCCTCCTGATGCCCTATCTCCCTTCATAGATGAAATCCGGAAGCGTCAGAAGCAGAGGAAGCAACTCGCCAACAAGGTATCTTCTTCTTCTTTTCAATTTTAGGTTTTAAATATGAAACAATTAAAATTAGGAGATTTCAGCTCTAAAGCAGTATTGATTTTATGTGGGTTGCTTAATTTATTAACTACAGTTAGGCATAAGTTAATCCAAGATTATAGACATGTTGGAGTTGCATTGTCAATGTTGTATAACGGTATTTTTCCTCTTATCATCACAGTATTTTATCAAAGCTATTTTGCATGAAAATTTATTCTAAAGTAGTCATGAACAACTTGAAGGATGACTGGTAACTCTTAGAAACCTCCAGGGACCCTAGTATAATTTATTTATTTATAAGCCTTTCATTCACTTTGTTCTTGTTTTTTAGAGAGTTTGATTGCGTATCCAATTCATACACTGTTGTACGTGGTTGTTCCTGAAAGATTTTTATGCAACCACTATTGTTTTTGTTTAGCCAAGTTTTGCTTTTATCCTTTCATTTGGAAAATTAACATAAATAAATCCATGCCTCTATCATTCAGTCATTCACTGTTCTTATTTCTAGGAGCGGAAGGAGAAAATGAAGGCTGAAGCTGCTCTAGTGCATTCTGTGCCTCCGGTGCCCAGCTTTGGACAGTCCTCTTACAATGACTCCCCTACATTTTCCATGGATGATTTTGAAGGTAATGTTGTGGTCTGTTCGAACGTTGGTCAGAATATTAGAAACAAACAGAATTTTTAAGGTGTTGGGTGATGTCTAGTGTTTTTAATTTCATTTTTGGTAGTTAGTATACTAATTAGTTTCTTACAGAGAATTTCTTTCAGTTATATTGTGAAATGTGATTTAATACTACATCTCTGCTAGTGTACATTTCTAGCTTGTAAGTAATTTAATGGCTTCCATTTTATGTAGTCTTTTAAATTAGGTTTTCATCCGATTTGTGGTGTATTCTAACACTTTTGTGACGTTCAAATCCTCTCCTTTTTAATTTTAGTTTGCATATGTATATTTGCTTTTTGATTTACGAAATTATATAGTCTTCATCAGCTCATTTATTATTACAATCCTTTATGTTCAGCCCTGGGAAATTCTCCTGTGGCATCATCAAGCCCACCAAATGTTGGGGAGCGAAGACTGTTCTCAAATGTGACAAGACTTGGTTTTGCTGCTGGGCATGATTCACCAGCCTTGAAAATTGAGGAAACCAATGCTTTGAATAACAATGAACAGTCAAATGGTTATTCTGGTGTAACTGGTAAATCTCTGATGCTAATTATAGATATTTGTATGAAATTATATCCAATTCAATCCTGGTTTTACATAACTTACGGCTAAAGTAAGAGTAACCTGCTGATGGTAGGGTTATTCTGTGTTTGGCTGGGAACATCTTGTGCTCTGAATTGACTACTACTTGTCTCTTCTGTAGGTTCAAGGAATTCAGGCAGCCCATCATTTGCCAATATAATGTCCAGAGATAAATCTGGCGAAAGCTTGGAGGCACGCAAGCTTAATGAGGTGGGAAAGAAGGGGAAGAAGCCAAGTCGAGTCCTCTTGTCGACCTCTGGTGGTCGGCGATACTAGAATGTGCAGTGCAGTTCACTTCATTCCTCTCAGCTATTATGACTATCATCTTGTATTTGTTCTGTGATATTTATCCTCAAACTGTACATGTGTGAATTAGTAGAATTGACTTATTTTCAGATTAAATAGGTACATAAATTTTCTTCTGCAAAATGTGAATTCTGAGGGTGCATCGGAACTCTTTTACAATAATATATTAGTCGGCCTTAGGGCGAATAATTGGTGACCGGCTTTGGCTGAATTTCCTCCCGGTCTTCTTGTTTGATGAAGTTATGAACAGATGATTTGAAATTGTGTTCGAGGAATAGTATATTTTAATGTTAACGGAGGCAACCAACTATTTGAAATTGGCACCATTAAATATTGAATTGTGGAACATCAATAGTATAACTTTTGTATTAAAATTTAGGAAAATTATCATTCGTATATTTTATATTTGTTCTGTTATAAAAAATATTACAAAATTTAAGGGTGGATTAATCGTTTATTTTAAATTGACAAAAGCTTGTTTACTGATCATTAAACCGTTAGTTATTGTTTGAAGGTTAATAGAATTATGGTGAATTGATTTTTTATTGTTGAAGTTTAAATTAAAGTAAAGAAAAATTATCACTTGTATATTCTTAAATTCTCTTATTATCGTTTGTATATCCGTAAATTATCATTTGTATTATATGAAAAGACTAAATTATCTCTCTGATGTCATCATATTTAAATGATAAGTAATGATTTAGTGGATGACATATATATTTTGTCAACTTAGGATGAACGATTGATATACCCTCAAAGTATTGTAGTATTTTTTATTATAGAGTAAATTAAGGGTATACGAATGATAATTTTTATAAAATTTAAGTAATTTTTTTATTAAAATAGGTAGATAACCCCACACTTGTGTTAATACGTTAATGAGCATTATTGTATCAATTAATGTTGTATTTACTTAGCGGATTAAGGATTTAGAATCTGGAATTGGAATCAATGACCTGTGTTTACTTTGTAAAATAGAGTCGAGAAGCAGAATTGTGAGACCTACTACAATTTGAGAATGAAGAATGAGAGATTCATTCCGAAGGGAGTCTCTTATTCCTGAGAATTTTACCCTTCCAAAATAAAAAAATGTCTATTTTATCCTCATTTATCATTAATTAACATATTATTATAATAAATGAATTAATATATTAATATATTATTAACAATAATATAATATAATTATAGTTCGTGAATATAAATTAAAGAAACTGAAATTTTATTATTATTATGGAATTAAGTTATTGTTGTTGTTGTTTTTAATTTATTAATTATTATTATTATTATTTATTTATTATTTTAATTATTATTATTGTTATCATCAAATGACAATAATTAACTAAGGTATTTTAATAAATTATTAATGATATTATTTTTAATATTATTATTAATAGAGTTAATTTCGCATTACCCCTAGTGAATTGACAATCTTCAAATTACCCCCCTTACTATTAAAAACATCAATCTACCCTCAAAACTCGTTATCTTTAACTATTGGTTGTCGTTAACTCATGAAAGTACAAAAGTATCCATACTCTAATGAAATATTCTTGTAACGACTTTGTAAGATTCAACAAAAATAATTTATATATGTTAAGTAATTGGAAATGTAAAAAGTTAACTATTAAATTATTAATATGTAAATAGGAATAAATAATTAAAAAATAAAATAATGAAATGACTTCATGTACCTGAAACAGTAATTAGTTTCCTTAAATTAGACATATTAGTTAGGAAATTACAAGTCATGTCATCGTATGCAAATTATGATAAATGACATAAAATTTTACACATGTCCAAGTAGTTCAAAATTCAAATTGATTGTGCACAACATTGCTTCATAACTTTACAGATACCCTGCACACAACCCACGAGCCCTAAAGCATCGAAATCCAGCTATTGTTGCAAAAGCTTCAAGAAAGCAGTGAGAATGCTATCCTCTAAGGGAAGCTCTAGGAACTTTTTTGATGAAGAGGAAGAAGAAAAATTGCAAGTGAACGACAAGGTCATCAAGTTTATAAACAAATCGTGTACTGACTGTGGTGAACGAGCTACAATCAAAATTTCAGAATCTGTTGCAAATTTTAAGAGGCTTTATTACAAATGCGAGAGGCCGGGTTGCGATTACTTTAGATGGTGGGAACCATCTAGCTTTGAGTACAAGGTAATTGCAAGAGGGTTGGGTAAGTTGCAAGATGAAGAAGAGAACCAAACTTTGCATCATGAAAATAAAAAAGCTGACAACAATGACCACCATGCTTGTTGCAAAATCAGATAAGATGAAGAGCTTATTGTATACCATCATCATAATGCAGTTACTGAGTATCATGTACATTTATCATTTTGGGCAAAAAATAAATAAATAGGATGACTACAATTAAATAAGTAGAGCACGAACATAAGTAATAAAAATAATGTATCTATTATCAAAAGCTGTAGTTCATCACATTGATAGTACATGAGTTATTGCACATAAGGTAATCAAAATGTTCATTACATTGATAGTGTTGTTGCACATAAGGTAATCAAAATGATGTATTTCATTATCAAAAGTTGTAGTTCATTACATTGATAGTGTTGTTGTTCCTATATATATGTATGTTGCAATGAATATTTCACACAAAATCAGGTGAATGCCTACACATTTCTGTTGCTGCTCCTCATACTTTTGTCCAAAATATGAATTGCAACACACCAAAAAATTTAGGCTAAATTTCCTGCTTCCAACTGTCATATTCATTCACTGCCATAATACACTATTATAGATACGAAGTTACAAAAAATGACCAACATCATTTGTTGATGGTGAATATGTAATTATTGAATGAACGATATTGCCCTATGCCTTTACCTACAACAGACTCTGCAATAAAATGTAGCAACAATACTTTAAAAACAATTTAACACAATTCAGGAAATTTAATTCATCATTGCAAGGCATTCGAACCCAACAGCATATTGAACAACTTACAGCGAATATAAAGGACTGATTGCCCTTCGGATCTCCCTTTGTCTTTGTTATAAGAGGGTCTGATCATGAAGTGCCTCTTGGATGATCTATTTCTTCTATAATTTGAATTCTTTTTGCAGGTGGTGTTCCAAATGCAACTTCTAATCTTTGTCTAACAGGTTGTCTGTTTGCTGAACCCCTTGCTGTAGGGATGACAAAAATCCCCATGGGGACTGGTACCCTCTGAGATTTTCTCCATTTGGGGAGGGGTACTAAGAATAATTTTATACTCAATTTTTTATTCAAGGAAGGGACGGAAATTTTTTTTTACGTAGTTTCTTATTTGGGGAGGGGACGGGGATGAGGTGGAATCCCAACCCTCTAGCCATTTCCCTATTTTAATTTTAATTTTAATTTTTTAAAATTACTAGTAAATAATAATAAAATTTGAATTATAAAATTATAAATAATGGTAAAAATAAAAAATATAAAAATATTTATATCACTAATTTGCTGCGTTATTTACTAATTTGATTTTTTTTAATCCAAACCATAACAATACAGAAGAGAACTGCCTAATTATAATTTATAACAGTCCTAATCCTAATTTATAGTCGGACAATGAACGTAATACTAAATTGGTAATCCTATTTTTGTTAGGAAAGAATTTCCAAAAGCTAAAATTCGTCTCGGATTTTGAATAACTTGCATATAAATACACAGCTCTCGTTCTTGTGCGTTCCAAATTAACAAAATCCCAAACGCATCACGCACGCTTTTAATTGTCTTTGTCAAGTCAGTCTTTGCAAATCAATTAAAGTCTCTACTGCGTTCAATACTCTTCTTCATTGGCTTTTTATTTATCACTCACATCACACCACATCCATTCACATGTCATCATTTAAGCGCCACATCACCATTGTTCAATAAGCATTCACGATCACCATCTACAAGTAAGTCTCGATTCTTTCAATTTATATGTTTAATTTATTATTATTATTTTCTTTCACTGTCACGTCTCACAAGTAAACTAAGTTTTTGTCATTTTGTATAATGAAAGTAGTGGCCTTGAAGACAACTTTGATGCTTTTGTTGATTTTCTAAAATTCTTGTGCAAACATCTTCTTAATTGAAAATTTAAATTGGTATTATGTTTAATTTATTTTATTTTGTACATTTTTGGACCAATGGAAGCAAACATGTCAAGTGCTACACCAACACCATAATTAGTAGATGTAGTCCATGTGGATGATGATGGTCAAATAGAAAATGTTATTTCGGATGGGTCATCAAAAAGAGGAAGATGAAACAAAGCATTTGCATGACCATATGAAATCGTGTTTTGTGAAAAAATAAAAAGATATCCATTATTACATGACAAAGTTGAATACTATCAAGGATGATAAATGACATTCAAAGGTAGAAACTTTTGTTTTTTATCAAGATGTCACAAGGAAAACAATTGCACATGCAATTGTCAAGCATGAGTATCCATTAAGTATTGTTGACCATGAAGGATTTAGAGAGATATTATCCTTGCTTAACCCAATGTGGAAACATGTGTCCCGAAATATAATTAAAAATGAGATATTGGATTTGTATGAGAATGAAAAGGCTAAAAATTTGAATGCCTTAGCGAGAAATCAAAGTAGGCTGGCCATCACAATAGATATGTGGATTGCGGATACCTAAACAAAAAAGGGTACATGGCAGTTACTAGACACTTTATTGATGACTCTTGGATGTTACAGAGTCCAGTTTTGAGGTAAGGTCTTTAATTTTTTTTTTTTGTATTTAACTTATTTTTTAATGTTAATTAAAAAATAACAATATATATATATATATATATTTTCCTTTCTTGTTATAGGTTTCAGCATGTAAAAGGTTCACATACTGGCTTAAATCTTTTTGACACATTATTTCATTACTTGCTGGATCTCCACTTTGAACATAAGGTATCTTTTGTGACTGTGGACAATTGCTCTGCCAATGACTGTATGATGAAATATCTTTTGATTAAGCTTAATAAAGATGATCTCATCTTGCGTGGACAATTATTTCACATTCGTTATTGTGCCCATATATTAAATTTGATTGTCAAAGAAGGTATGACTGTGATTAGTGATGGAATTGCAAAAATTCGTGAGAGAATTATTTTTTGGACTGGATCATGTAAAAGAAAGGAGAAGTTTGAAGAATTTGCTAGTCGTTCAAATGTTAAATATGATAAACAATTAGTGCTTGATTGTCCTACTAGGTGGAATTCCACATATCTTATGATTTCATCTGCTTTGCAATATAAAAAATATTTTTGTTCGATTAAAGCATATTGATGGACAATATAAGTGCTGTCCTAGTGAGGAAGATTGGCAGTTTGCCACTATTTTGGTAGAGAATTTGAAAATTTTTATGATGTCACTGAGTTATTTTCAGGAACTAAGTATCCGACATCGAATGTATTCTTGCAACATGTGTGTGAGATTAAATTATCTTTACAAGATTGGCTTTTATCACCTAGTGATAGGATTCAACATATGGCTCAGTTGATGTTATTGAAATTTGATAAATATTGGCAAGATATGAGTGAAATTTTGGGTGTGGCCTGTATCTTTGATCCAAGGTATAAAAAGAAGTTAATTGAACATTACTTTTCTATGGTTTATGTTCATGACAAAGAGTTGTATGTTGGGAGAGTGGTCAGCCTTTGTCGGGAATTAATGGAAGAGTATCAATTGAAGTTTCCACCAACTGTTTATTACTTTGATTATACTAGTAGTAGTTCTTCTACTAGATCTATAGGGGATTCTGATAAGAAAGCAACCAAATGGATGACAGGTTTTGATGATTATGTAAACAATGGAGATTGTGTAGTTATTACAGATGAATTAGATTCATATTTGGATGAGAAACTTATACCACGGATGAAAGATTTTAGTATTTTGAGTTAGTGGAAGACAAATGCTCATAGGTGTCTTATATTGGTTCGAATTGCTAGAGATATTTTGGCAATTCTAATTACAATTGTTGCTTTTGAATAAGCTTTTAGCACTGGTGGTAGAGTTGTGAGCTCATACCGTAACAAACATCATCCAAGCACATTGGAGGCCTTAATGTGTTGTCAAAGTTAGCTACGAGCTTACAATGGCAGTATGAGTTTATTTTGCTACATTCCTCAAGGAATAACAGGTGGAGCAGGACGAGCAGGAGGTAAACGGTTTTATTAAAAATATTAATTAAGTATCTACATTTATTTCATTTATTTTATTGTCAATATAAAAGTAAATTTTTTGTTTTTATTGTAGGATTATGAAGATTGACAAAGATAATTATTTTGATAATTTGTATTTTGCATGTGACTTTTGTAATGGATCAATATTAATGTAAGATATATTTCGAACTTTACTTTTATTTGAATTTTTTATTTTAATATGATTAACTCAAAATCGAAAACAAAAAAATTGTATTAGTTATTCGGGGATTATGGACTCTCGAGAATCCCTTATTATTATTCAGGGAGGGGATAAGGATTCTCTCAAACAATTCTGATGGGGACGGGGAGGGGATGGAGACATATGCAAAATATTGGGGATGGGTACAAGGAGATTGGTCCCCTCCCCATTGCCATCCTACCTTGCTGGCACTTATATTTTGACCAGCAAATACAACACATTCATGAATATGTATATAATTGTAGAAACTTATAACACATGTATGTAACAAATTGTAAATGCAGAAAATAAATTTCAGTTGACAATGGAGCTTTAATTTACACTAGAAATGCCTGTAAAGTATGTCAATTACCATGATTAAAAAACCAAACATGCTCCTAAACTTATTCATCAGACATGTACCATAACTGACTCTTAAATAAAAGGAAGACTAACAAATTTGAACCAAAATAAAATAAGAGCAGTGAATAACTCAAAACTGAAGGTATAACAGTTGCTACATTAATTTTAAACAAAGTTACTCATTTCACATTGACATTACACCTACGCTAAAATATATTAAAAACTACCTTACATTGATAAACAAACAAAATCAGTAACTTGATGTTCTGGATATTTAATATATGTCATGCCTTTGAATATAAATGTTAAACAAACCTGACGCAGCGTGACCACTCCCTGCAGCAGTAGATGGTTGTGTTGGTGTTATTGCTAGAGTTGGCGTGGGTGTTGTACTTGATGGGGCAGCATAACCACTTGGTTGTGTAGGAGTGTTTGTCCCTTACCTTGAGGCAAAAGCATTCATTCCTGGATATGATGCACCAGAGCTTGAAGCTGCCACTAAATCTTTTAATGCATCTAAATAGTTAAGAATGTTATAAAATGTCACTAGCTGATAATGAACATCGAGTCATAATTGGGTAAAAAATATAAATTTCTACTATTAGGTCGAAGCATAAGCTTTACTATCATTGTTCTAGTTTTCTTGCTTGCATTGGCAGATTATGAGGACAACATCTTATATTGTAGCCGACGCCTTTGCAGTATGTGCATGAAACTGTAAATTTTCTCTTGTGGGATGGCGCTTCACTAGCCTCCCTTCTTCTACAAGTCTTAGGCCTGTCAGGTGGTCTTGATATATTTGGAGGCAAAACTTCATTGGCCCTATGTGTTGCCACTTAGACTTGTCTGATAGATGATGAATGATGCATGAATAACATTTTAGATGAACCTTTTTTGTGAAGCAAACAGAAATATATGGTTCATAAGTAGCCCTTAAATGAGCAATACAAGCCATTACATGACTGCATGATAGATCGCCAATTTTTCATAGCCTACAGGCACACGTATGCTCCTCTAAATTAACAACAAAAGACTTCTTGTTATTAGCCATATATGACTTGCTGGTATCCTCGACTTCAAATAGCACATCACTTGTTAGTATAACATGACAAAATCTTTCAGCCTTTAGTAATTTGTTCATCTTCTTATTTATATAAGAAGGAAATTCAGTGCGCCATCCCTGATATTCCAATTTTCTTTCTACAATTGCTTGCATCATCTTCCTCTTTATATACTCCATCAAGGTGATTATTGGTGTCTTTCTCATATTTCTAAGCTATGCATTCTAACTCTCAGTCATATTGTTTGTTGTATGATCACATTTGACTGATTTATCAAAAGCATGAATTGACCAGTATTTTGGGTTGATTTTCCTTAGCCAATCGAAAGCATTTGCATCAACCTTCATTATATTGTTCATTGCTTCCGTAAAATCATCCTTATATGCAGCCTTAATAGCTTTCTAATACTCATCTCTTAGCTGTACATTGGGAAACCTTTGCGTTGGGTTGGAAAATACATGCCTAGCATAGTACCTATTAAGGAAAAAAGAACTTAAAATGTTAATCTTGGGCAACCCTATAGAAGTGAGAAAACTTTAAATTGCCCCCTTCAAGTTTTGACACAATCAAGTTATCCTCATATCACTTCGACCACAGTTTATTAGATCACCATACAAAGTTGTAAGTGTGCAGAAAAAGCTCCAAGTGTATAATAATATATATATATATATATATATAATAATAATACATAAAAAAAAGTCACAATTATTTACTTTTTTAAGGTTTAACGCACCTAGTGTGTGATTCGTAGAACTCTAAGTTTAAGGCATTTAATATACCATTTTGTCGATCCGTCATGAAGGTTAACTTTCTTGAATCAACCAAGTACTCATTTAAATGCCTCAAAAATCATGTCCAACTATCAGTGTTCTCAGATTCACATACGCATACTGCCAATGGAAATATCCATTGGTTTGCATCAAGCATAACTGTTGATAACAAGACACCTTCAAATGGTCACTTCAAATGACAGTCATCAAGACCAATAAATGGTCTGTAACCCGCCTTGAAACCATCTCTAAGCCCTAGAAAACTAATAACGAACCTTTGGAATCTACACTTGGCTACAAGGGTGCCTGATTTTGTAACTTTAAGCATTGCTAGTGCACTTAGCATATGTTGTTTTATAATGTGAGCATAGTCCCAAAGATTCTTAAAGCTCTTAACATGGTCTCCATCACCTGCTGACTCAAGAATTTTTCTTTTCGCCCTATAAGCCTTCTATGCACTGACATAAACTCCATATATCTGTTTAATGTCAGTGACCATATTTTCCACAGAAAATAAAGGATCAACAGTGATTTCTTATGTTACTTCCTCACAATCCAACCAATTGTTGCCTCTGGATTTTTCACAATCCCTTAACATGTATGGATATTATGAAAACTTTTGATTTGGAAGCATTCACCGTGTCTCTGTAATGAAGCATATACCTTGAAATGACACTTGGATGCATAACAACGACATAGTATCATTCTTCTCTCAAGTTACACTCTTTTACCTTGAAAACCTTATTGAATACAGAAATCTTGAAAAGGCCATGCAAAAGACTTCATGTTTCTAAAAATCATTCCAGCCCTAAACTTCATTGGATATGTACCGTCCTCAAACATTTGACCCCCCCCCCCAATACGCAAGACATTGCACGGAATGAATGCTTATCATATGATGATTGCATTGGACCGAAATCAGCATTACCACTTTCACAACCCTCTAACAAGCCATCATCGTTATCACTGCCATTATTATCATTAAATTTACCACTACTGTTGTGTCTTGCTTCTTCATTATCGCCATCATTTTCTGAATCATACCATAAATGAAACTCATCTTAAACATGAGAATGAGGCAAATCATCAGTTTCTGTCTATGTTAAAGGGCCTGATGAACTTCTAGTTTGCCTTGTCTTTTTTAGCTTAGGCCTGGTCTGAATAAACTTACTGTCTACAGAATTTAATTTTCTTTTTTTTCCACTTTTCTTTGAAGGCTTAACAAGAGCATGTTGTTTCTTCTACTTTCGCTTTGCAATCCTTTAATAAGCCCTTATATGGACAGAAGTAGCTTTTTTTTTTTTTTGGCACGCAAATGAAATAGTTGCACTTTACCATTTCTCCTCTTTACCGTATTTGACTCTTTTATAGTTGTCTCAGATGGTTCAACTTGGTCAACTTGAGATGAAAATTCAGGATTTAATGCAGGTCCGTGATTAGAAGTTGGTGGTGTTTGTTCTAGTGGTGTTAACTGCATAGGTTCAGCCATTGGCTGGAAAGATGTTGATGTAGCAGGAGGTGTTGGTACTGTGGCAGTCTCTGAGATGGATTGACCCTTTTGTGAATTATTGTCTTAAAAAATTTGAGACAATGATGGATGTATATTGTTGTACCCAACCTAAGGTCATCACCATCATTTTCATCCCCCAACAAAACATTATACAAATAATCGATTACATCATTATCTTTCTCTGGTTCAAATATATAAATAGTTGCATGTACTGGTGTTTGGTCAATTTTTGGGTTAACTGTTGGAGTACCGCCAAATTCTGTTGTCGATTGATCTTCTTGCAGATTCGATTTCGTTAGTGTCATAATCTTCTGAAGAGTCTGTTTTGTGGTTAATACATTGTCACCTGGCATATGAGGTGGTGTTTCATATTGATGGATTGACTCAGGTGCTGGTTCAGATTGATGCATTGACTCAGGTACTGGTTCATATTGATGTATTAACTCAGGAGCAGATAGTGATGGAATGACAGGTTCAAGAGTGGGGGTTGATAGACTAACATGATCAGATCCAGGGCCAAAGGTAGGTCTCTTGCCTCTTCTTCTCTTTCTTAGAACAATTTTAATATTTCTACTACTGGTCTTATGAGGTGGTAGTTCAGCAGATTGTGGTGCTTCTACGGCAATAGTCTGAATATCATTATTGAATAATCTCTTTTGACCTACATACATCACATTCAACGGTAACACCTCCATGTAGAAGTCAATCTCTGTGTAGTTATTCTTGTTAAACAACCGCTATAGTTGATATATTTCATTATCATTCTCTATTGTCCTTTTTTTTTTCCATTCCAAGGCAGTGTAACCTCAAGCACAAACCTTTCATAGGGCCAGCTGGTTCTCCCAAAAGTCCCATTGATCACTATCACTTTAATTAAATAATCAGGATTTATAAGACCAAGATCTCACCTTACACCTATAAAGTTAACAAACGTTGACACCTTAAATTCTTTTTCCTATATATCACAATACACAGATAAGCTTCAAAATCCACAATCCATACATATACAGCTGCCAGTCATATACAACCTCATTATGCAAATCATTCATTACAATTGTGTAAAGATTAGTCAACAATAAGGACAATGCAACCAGTAACCTACAATGCTCATCAAAACCAACAAAAATAACATAAATCTTGGTTTCCATTTGTGGTTTTCAATTTTTTGAGTGCAGAAATAAAGAAAAAATTCCTATGTTTTTTACTACAAACAAAAATCCCTAAATGTATAAAAACCTAGGGTTTTCAATTATGCTTCAAAATCAATGATTAACACCCTCATGCAATGTCATTAACCTATCATTATCACACCCAGAAATGACATAAGTACCGACATACAGTCCAAAACAAAAAATAATGGTAAAATGTTAAAAAAGTTCTTTTTTTTTTCTCACCTCAGTTGTCGAAAAAGGTTGTTCAGGCTCAGATTCTCCATTATTATTGCCTGAGTTCATCTTGCTCTTGAAATACTAGTTATGCAACCCAAGAGGGGGTGAATTGAATTCTAAAAATTATTCAATTTATAATTAAAAACTCAATGCAAATATGAAACAAATTCAAAGCAATAAACAAATGAGTTAACCACAATAAAAAGGATCAAAGAATAGAGATTCAAACACTGAGATTTTTACGTGGTTTGGCCAACCTTGCCTACGTCCACGCCTCCAAGCTTTCCGAGCTTGAGGATTCCACTAAGCAAGCCTTCAAGCTTCAAATGTTTACACTTGACTTCCAAGGTGTAAATAACCTTTACAATAAGAGATTATCCCAATCTCTTAACCCAAGTGTATCCCAACACTTACAATCACTCAAAGATAAAAGATTATAAACTAGTTTTGCCTCTCATAATATTTAAGATTACATAATAATACCCAATATGTGAATAGACAAAGCAAGAATGTATTTAAAACTCAATGAAGATTGTACTCTCAAGTATAAGCTCAGTAGTCGTGTTGTGATCAACTATTGTTTTAATTTGAATGAGCTTATTTATAGCTACAGCTGAAAACTAGTCATTATTGACTTTCTGTACACTGTCGGATCGCCGTTAGCTAAATGTCGGATCATCATTTGACTGGTCAATATGATTGTTGGGCTGATTTTTCAAATTGTCGGATTGCCGTTATCTAGATGTCGGATCAACGTTTAGGTCCAGAGGCTAACCTTCAGTTCTGATTGATCTCGGCGAGCCGCTTATCAAAATTGTCGGTTCGCCGTTTAGATCCAAAGACTAATCTTTATTTCTGCTTGATACCGGCGAGCCATTTATTACACATGTTGGATCGCCGTTTAGGTCCAGAGACTAATCTTTATTTCTGCTTGATATTGATGAGCCGTCTATTACAAATGTCGGATCGCCGTTTTCCACAAAAACTGCTGCAGTGAACTATTTTTCAAGATAACTATTTTGTCTCCAAATCTTTATAAAAATATTTTATAAAACTTGTCAAAAAAGATGAAAATTATGTTGAGCTTTTAAAAGATTAATCAAACTTAATCATATTTGTTATCATTAAAAGAAATAAGGAATTATTTATGTTAACAATCTCCCCCTTTTTGATGATGACAAACTTTTCAAGAAAATACTTGTGCAATTTTGCTCCCCCTAAATATGTGCTCCCCTTAAGTGAGATTTTTAAAGACTTATTAACTTCCCTTAAATAAGAGTTCATTTAATTTTAATCTCAAACAAATTTGAAACACGACAGATTGATTTGATAAATAATTTATGCCAATACCAATTATCTCCCCCTTCATCATAAAAAAGAAATAGGCGCGAGGAATGACTTATGTTTGGAAAACAATTTGGTAGAATTTCCCCTGAAATATGAGCATATCCTCAATAATATACAGAGTTAAAAAGAAAAACACTTCCATATAAATATGTCACAATATCAACCAACCTCCATACCAACAATTAAACACTTCCATAATTAGCAAGATAAACAATATAGTACTAAAGCCAACTCAAGCATAAATCAAGTGCAGATATCCAACATGAAATATCATAAGCATAAACACAAGACAAATAACATCATAAGCATAAATACAAGACAAATAACATCATAAGCATAAACGAAAGACAAATGAGAAATGTCTCTGAGAAGATCAGAGGGACAAAAAAACTAAGATGGGGGCTGTGAAGACGAGCTGCCGGGGTCATATCCAAAGTAGCTGAGAATGCGACGCTAGCCTGCAAGTAACTCCATCTGCTGATATGAAATTTGCTCCTGAAAGGTTGCAAAATTAGATTGAAGCTGCTGCTGCTACTAAGACAGAGCATCCACTATGTCGAGAAGCTGCTAAAAGCGATCCTCAGGAACAGCCGATGCTGCAGGAGGGACGGCAGTCTCGGTAGACTCGTCATCCTGAGATGAAGCTGCTGCTGGTGCTGCTACTCGACGAGGAACACGCGGTCTAGCCCCAAGGCGGAAATCAAGTAACTCATCCTCGGAGTAGACGTCATTCAACATACGATCATCCTCTAGTGCAAGCAGTGTGTCTTCAATCTTAGAGGATGTGGTCTTTTCCCATTTCCCACGCTTCTTAAAGAATCCGATTGTAGAAATAATTTCACATCCGAGCGTACAGGTCTCGAGATAAACAGGCTCGATGATAAGAACTCGAAAGTATTTCAAGATCCTAGTGATGATGCTGCCATAAGGAAGGGATCGGTTGGAGACTTTAGGGGTGGACAATATATGACACAAGATAGTGTAGGATAAGCTCACATGCCGTCCTATGGATGAGGGAATCTAATAGACCAATATCAAGTCTAGTTACCTCATTAGTGTGACCCTGTCTAGGAGTGACCATGTGTTGGAGAATGATGTGAAGTATTCGAACCTGAAAAGGGAGGAGTTGAGACCTAAAGGACAGAGAACATATGTCATTGGAAAGATCCCGACGACGACAAATGTTCCGTACACCATCCACATGACGGAATTCACTAAATGAGAGTTCTTTCATAGCGATGTACAGATCTAACCCTCCATAAGAGATTCCCAGAATACTACACAATTCGAATTCATTAAAGGCAATGCGAATTCCTCCTACAGATGTATAAAGCTCAACATGATGAGTAGAAGAGAATTCTATGTTTGAATAAAAGACTCGAACTAGATTTTCATAAATTGGTTCTTCAATACTTAATGCTTGCTTCCAATGACTAAGCATTTGAGTAATGGAATGACCACAAATAGTAATATCCGAAAACTCCGAAATGTTAAGAGAAAAATAGGGAGTTATAGGTTTACCCATGAATTTTTCAAGAAATCGTTGAGCAGAGGTGTCATCGAAAATGGAGACTTTCGAAGTCTTGGGGAGGAGACCTGGGGGGACTAGAAAGTCGTGGAACAGTGTGCTTGGTTCGAGCACGCCTTTGTGGTCGTTCCGCCATGGATGAGTTGGGAGGAAAATAGATCGGTGGAAATGAAGTTTGAGAGATGAGAGAGTGATTGTGGGTGGAAATGTGGTTGGAAAATGAAAAAATTTGGTTAAATTGAGCAAATGAGGTTCAACTGGTTCTAGGGTTTCAAGAAAAGATTTTTTAAATTTTGAAAAAAAAAGGATTTTAATCGGTTAAAAGGTGCTAGAGATGATAAAAATGGTTTGTAATGCTTCAATTTGGTGAACAATGACAAGAAAAGTGATGGATTTGAGAGGGGAGAACTGGTGCAGTCGCGGGTTGGAGTGAGAGAGAGAGAAAAAAAAATGAAATGAGGAGGAAGACGAAGGACTGTTCAATCAACGCATGATAACAGCGAGCCGTTATATAGAAAACAGCGAGCCGACAGAGTCCAAAGACTCCTCTAAAAATTTTCATCAAAACGGCGAGCCGTTTATAGACATAACGGCGAGCCAATATGGTCCAGAGAGTCCCCTCAAAATTTTGTATCAGGACGGCGAGCCGATAGATAGTTATCGGCGAACCGATAGCACCCAGAAAACTTTCAATTGTTTCTGCCCAAAACGGTTAGCCGTTTATTGAAATAACGGTAATTCGTTTTCTATAACTTATGATTTCGCACATTTATTTTGATATTTGACTACTTATTAATACATTTCAAGATCATTTTATTGATCCAAAATGATTTGAGTGCCAATTCAATGCATAGTTCATGGACATAAATATGTATTGCAACAATTAACTCATATATTTTCAAATATACATACACACCACATGTATATTACGATTAAGCATTCCATAGATATTAAAGTATCAAGTCATAAATCAATCAATGTTAATAGACTCAATAGCATGAATAAATATGTTAATGTGAAAATTTCATCATCCCAAGTTCATGCCGAATTTTTGAAAATTGTTCTTCGCAAAGAGGTTTTATAAAAATATCGGCAAGTTGATTTTCTGTAGAAATAAACTCTAATGCAATATCTCTCTTTTGAACATGATCTCTCAAGAAATTATGTCTTATTTCTATATACTTGGTTTGAGAGTGTTGAATGGAATTCTTTGAAAAATTTATAGCACTAGTATTATCACACTTAATAGAATTTGTTCTAAGTTTATACCATAGTCTCTAAGTGTTTGTTTCATCCAAAGGGCTTGTGCACAACAGCTTCCTACAGCTATATATTCAGCCTCAGTAGTTGAAAGTGCAACAGAATTTTGTTTCTTACTAAACCATGAAACAAGTGAGTGACCTAGGATATGACAAGTTCCACTAGTGCTTTTTCTATCAACTTTATAACCAGGAAAGTCCACATCCGAATAGCATGTTAAATCTATATGAGTTCCTCTAGGATACCAAAGGCCAATATCTATGGTTCCACTCAAATAACGAAAAAGTCTTTTAACAGCAAGCAAATGGGATTCTTGGGACATGATTGAAATCTTGCACACAAATATACACTAAGCATGATATCGGGTCTACTTGAAGTCAAATAAAGTAAAGATCTGATCATACCTCAATATATTTTGATATCCACTTCTTTGCCCTTTTCATCTTTGTTGAGCTTGGTTGTTGTGTCCATTGGTGTATTTTTGGTATTTGAGTCGTCAATGTCAAATCGTTTGAGTAGATCTCTTACATATGTGGCTTGATTTATGAATATTCTTCCTCATTTTGTTTTATTTGCAGCCCAAGAAAGTACTTTATCTCTCCTATTATACTCATTTCAAATTCATTGCTCATACAAGATGAAAACTCTTTGCACAACAATTCATTAGTAGAACCAAAAATGATATCATCAACATAAATTTGAATAATAAGTATATCTTTATTCTTATGTTTAACAAAAAGAGTGGTATCCGCTTTACCCATGGAAATATCATTTTCTAACAGGAAATTTTTAAGCCTATCATACCATGCTCTAGGTGCTTGTTTTAATCCATGCAAAGCTTTAAACAACTTATACACATGATTTAGAAATTTTCATTTTCAAAATCAAGAGGTTGTTTTACATACACTTTGTTGAGTGTTAGAAAATGCATATTTATAAAGGAGAAAACCAGTCATTTTATATTTCAAGTCTTATTAACAATGCTTACTTTTATGTATTTAACATTCGTATGATTCAATTACGTGTGTTTTATTTTAATTAAGTAATTTTTATATTTTAGGGGCATTATAGTCATTTCACAATAAAGGAGAAGTCAGATGGCAAAACGGACATCACTTTTAAACTCAGGACAGTCGAAAACCTTAGGAGGGGCATAAAAGGAAAAATGGCACTATTCACATGTATGGTACTATTCACGTGTACGGCATTGTCTACGTTACTGTTCACGACACTGTTCACATAGACGGATCGATGACGTGGCATTAACCGATGATGTGGCATTGACTGATGAGGTGTCACGATCATGTTGGACTAAAATTCTTATGTACTGTTGATAGTGACGTGGCAGCATATCAGTGGACGAAAAATCTTGCGTACGGTGCATGCATCACACAGGGTTATTTTCAAACCGTGTTACTGTTCATCCGCGTGGTCAAACCGCGTACTGTTGACGATGACGTGGCGCAATCCTGAGCGTTCAAACTGTTTTTAATCCGATAGCCATGATTTACTCTATGTATCTATAAAAAGGGAGCCTCCCCCCCTAATTTGATATCTCTAAATCCATTTTTGGGATCCATTTTCTGTAATTCCCTCTCTATCTTGTATTTTCTATGTATTTTAATAAATTCTCATTTTGCTCCTAATTCAATTATGAGTAGCTAATTTCCTTTTAAGCTTGGGTTGAAGGTGAAGTCTCAACATGTGTCATGGGCTTTATTTGGTAAATTTATTTTCTCTTCCCCTCTAGTTTTTGTGGATGTTTTGACTTCTCATCAACAAATAATACTAATCTTGTCTAGTACCGCCTTGGTTTCACCGACCCTCTAGTACAAGTTTATTATTATTTGGTACGATAAGCCCTTAACACCATATTAATTAGAGCATGGTTCATGAGGTGTGGATTCCCCCCTCATGATTTAATTGGCGTTAATAAGGATTATTTAGCCTATGATGCATGTTGATACGGATCCAGATACCCAAGTACGTCATTTCAATAGAATTCTCTCCAATTTATTCTCGTCATTTTAATTCCAATTTTAGAATTTATTCTCGCCATTTTAATTTAAGTTCTAATATATTCCAAATCATTTCCACTACAAATCCAACCACCCATTTACAAAATTAATTCTACACACAATTAAAATCCACCTCCTCGTGGGATCGACACTCATCACTATTGATCTATAATACAATAGATTTGTGCGATTGCGAGTACATTAAAATTTGCACAACACACTTCTTCCATAATATAACCATTTAAGAAAGCACTTTTCACATCCATTTGAAATAAAATAAAATCTTTATGACAAGCAAAAGCCAACAACATTCTAATTGATTCTAGTCTAGTTACGGGTGCAAAAGTTTCATCTAAATCAATTCCTTCTTATTGGTTGTAACATTGAGCCACTAATCTATCTTTATTTCTTACAACCACACCGGATTTATCCATCTTATATCTAAACACCCATTTAGTACTTATGACAGATTGATGTTCCGGCTTAGGAACTAATTCCCACATATTGTTTCTTTCAAATTGATTTAACTCCTCTTGCATTGCCATAATCCAAGATTCATCATTTTCCGCATCCGCAAAGGATTTGGGTTCAATTTGAGAGATAAATGCATTATGCTCATAAGTATTCTTAAGAGATGATCTAGTTGTAACACTTCGTGAGGGATCTCCTAAAATTACATCTTTAGGATGAGAAGAGACATACCTCCACTCATTGGGAAGTGTTTGAGAAATACTTTCTTGTTGCTCCAGCTCCGTATTTGTTTGTTCTTCTTGTCTATCCTCTTGATTTTCTTGTGGTGCATTCTCTTGAATCTCTTTTGATGATTCTTCTTGTAACTCTCCATCTACATCATCATTAGCAACTCCTTTCTCCGCAGATGAGGGGTTAGACTCATCAAACTTAACATGCATGGATTCTTCCACAACTAAAGTTCTTTTATTATAAACTCTATAAGTTTTGCTTGAATTTGAATACCCAAGAAATATGCCAACATCAGATTTGAGATCAAATTTACCAAGATTATCTTTTGTGTTTAAAATAAAACATTTGCATCCAAAAACTTTGAAATAACCAATATTGGGTTTTCTATCTTTCCAAAGCTCATATGAAATTTTATTGAGATGAGGTCTAATCAACACTCGATTTAAAACATAGCAAGCGGTGTTGACGGCTTCGGCCCAAAAATATTTAGGTAATGCATTTTCACTTAACATGGTTCTATCCATTTCTTGAATGGACCTATTCTTTTTCTCAACAACTCCATTTTGTTGTGGAGTCCTAGGTGATGAAAATTTATGCTCAATGCCAAGATTATTGCAAAAATTCTCAAATGCATGATTTTCAAATTCTCCTCCATGATCACTCCTAATGCATATAATACCATGTCATTTTACATTTAGTAATTTCTTATAAAGTACTTTAAAAGCATCAAGAGCATCATCCTTATTGGCTAAGAATAGTACCCATGTATATTTAGAATGATCATCCACTATTACAAATGCATAATATTTGACATTTAGACTAACATATCTAGATGGCCCAAATAGATATATGTGAAGGAGTTCAAGTGGTTTTGAAGTAGAAATATGATTTTTATTTTTGAAAAAAGTTTTGATTTGTTTTTCAGATTGACAAGCTTCACAAATCTTATCCTTTTGAAAACCAATTTTCGGAAGACCTTTAACTAAATTATTTTTCAAAATTTTCGAAATCAAATCCATACTAGCATGTCCTAACCTTATATGCCATAGCCAACTATCATCATGTAATGCGGAAAAACATTTATCAAGAATAGATGCACATTCTATGTCAATGATATAAACATTACCACATCTATTACCAACAAACAAGATTTTGACATCACATGAGTTCTCAATAACACAACTAAATTTATCAAAGATAACTTTATAACCTTTGTTACATAATTGACTAATGCTAATTAAGTTGTGTTTCAAGTTCTCAACCAAACATACATTCTCAATTAGAGTTGAAGAGGCTATACCAACATTTCCAATTCCAAGAATTTTTCTTTTGAGTTGTCTCCAAATGATACGTCTCCACCATTTTCAATTTTGGTGTAGCTTGAGAACCATGCATAGTTTCCGATCATGTGCCTTGAACAACCGCTGTCCAAATACCATTTATTTTTCTTCTTCTTTAAGCCCTATAAAGAAAATCTCAAGTTTTAGGTACCCAAATCTTTTTGGGTCCTTAAGAGTTAGCAATGGTTCCTTTTGGAACCCAAATACATTTGACACCATAATATACATTCCTTTTCACGGGACATCTATATTTCATGTGACCATTTTGATTACAATAATGACATACAATCTTATGATCACTTGTGGAGGTAGCTTTAACGAAATAATTCTTATAATACTTTTGCTTCAAGTTAGACTTATATTCAAGTCCTCCTTTATCAAAAACACATTTTTGTGAGTTAAGCATATTATCCAACATCTTTTGCCCATTTGTAAATTTCAAAAAAATTTCATTCAACTAATTGCTCTTTTTCTTGAGCATTTCGTTTTCATTTTTCAAATCATCTATGTGTGATTCTAAATGCTCATGTGAGATGCTAGGTTTCTCATTTGATAATGCAAGTTCATCATGCAATGTTTTGTTCTCTACTTCTAGGCATGCAATTTTTGCATTTAAAGATTCATTTTCATTTTTAACTTTTGCCATTTCCTTTTTTACCAATCTTCATCAACTCATTATGAAATTCTTTAAAAGCATCATACAATTCATCATAGGTAGGATCACTTACCTGATTGAAATTATCATCCTCTCATATTGTCATAAGCGCTAGGTTTGATACTTCTTGCAATCCTTCTTCATCACTTGAATCTTCCTCGTTATCATCTCACGTTGTAACCATGGCTTTCTTCTTGAGTTTGTTGATAAGTGGGCACTCCGATCTTATATGGTCTGGCTTCTTGCACTCATAGCATGTGATCACCTCTTTCTTCTCCCTTTGGTTCTTGAAGTTTCTGAATTTTCTTCTCTCTCTAGTTTTCTTAAAAAACTTTTTAAATTTCCTTGCTAGCATGGCTAACTCTTCATCATCCAGTTCACTACCTCCATCACTCTCATATTTTGAAGCTTTAAGAGCAATGCTTTTCTTCTTCTCCTCATCCCTTTTTCTACTGCCAAATCTTCTTCATATGAAATGAGAAAACTAATTAAATCATCAAGAGGTAAAGTATTTAAATTTTTTGCCTCTTCAATGGCGGTTCTTTTAGGTCTCCATTCTTTTGGAAGTGACCTAATGATTTTCTTAACTTTCTCATTATTTGAGAAGGTTTTCCTAAGGCACCTAGGGAATCTAGTATACATAGAATACACATTTTCATTTTGTTCTATTTGGAACAACTCATATTGACGAGTGTATCTACTAATTTTAGACTCTTTAACTTGATTTGTCCCCTCATAAACAACTTCAAGTTTGTTCTATATTTCTTGTGCACTTTCACAATTAGATACTCTATGGAATTCTTTCTTATCAAGGGCACAAAACAAAACATTTATAGCCTTGGAGTTTAGAGACATTTTTCTCTTTTCTAACTTACTCTATTGACTTGATGGTTTAGGAATATCATCTCCTACTTCATCTTTAAACATAGGCATGAATGGACCATCACAAACAACTTCCCAAATTTTATAATCTAAGGCTTGTAAATAGTTTCTCATTCTATTTTTTTCAATTAGCATAGTCATTACCATCAAAGAACGGTGGTCTAGTTGTAGATTGCCCTTCTCTAAAGGTTGAGTCATTTAGGGTTGCCATGGATCTTTTACTCTAAACGATTAAGTCTTAACAAGAGAACAAGGCTCTGATACCAAATGAAATACTAGTTATGCAACCTAAGAGGGGGGTGAATTGGAATTCTACAAATTATTCAATTTATAATTAAAAACTCAAAGCAAATATGAAACAACTTCAAAGCAATAAACAAATGAGTTAACTACAACAAAAAGGATAAAGGAAGAGAGATTCAAACACTGAGATTTTTACGTGGTTCAGCCAACCTTGCCTATGTCCACGCCTCCAAGCTTTCCGAGCTTGAGGATTCCACTAAGCAAGCCTCTAAGGTTTCAAATTCTTACACTTGACTTCTAAGGTGTCAATAACCTTTACAATAAGAGATTATCTCAATCTCTTAACTCAAGTGTATCCCAACACTTACAATCACTCAAAGATAAAAAATTATAAACTAGTTTTACCTCTCACAATATTTAAGATTACAAAATAATACCCAATATGTTAATAGATGAAGTAAGAATGTATTTAAAGCTCAATGAAGATTGTACTCTCAAGTATAAGCTCAGTAGTCGTATTGTGATCAACCATTGTTTGAATTTGAATAAGCTTATTTATAGCTGCAGTTGAAAACTAGCCGTTATTGACTTTTTGCACAGTGTCTGATCGCCGTTAGCTACATGTCGGATCGCCGTTAGCTACATGTCGGATCGCCGTTTGACTAGTCAATATGACCGTTGGGCTGATTTTTTGAATTTTCATATCACCGTTATCTGGATGTCGGATCACCGTTTAGGTCTAGAGGCTAACCTTCAGTTCTGATTGATCTCGACAAGCCATTTATCAAAATTGTCGGTTCGTCGTTTAGGTCCAAAGACTAATCTTTATTTCTGCTTGATATCGACGAGCCGTTTATTACACATGTCGGATCGCCGTTTAGGTCCATAGACTAATCTTTATTTCTGCTTGATATCGGTGAGCCGTTTATTACAAATGTCGGATCACCGTTTTCCACAAAAACTGCTACAGTGAACAATTTTGCAAGATAACTATTTTGTCTCCAAATCTTTATAAAAATACTTTATGAAACTTGTCAAAAATAGATGAAAATTATGTTGAGCTTTTAAAAGATTAATCAAACTTAATCATGTTTGTTATCATCAAAATCAATAAGGAATTATTTATCTTAACAGCTCTTTCAAATTTCGTCCTTACAGTTTGTTTAGTGGTGCTCTGTTTTTTGGCTTGACTCAAGTCTTGCAACTGGCAACTGTATGCACAAATACTTCGCCTAACTTTGGCACGAAAGCAAAGCTTTCGTTTTTTATATCACACCATGTATTTTTTTTCCTTTTTGTTTCCTTTTAATTTTTAATTTTTTTATTTTTTAACATTTACACCACACACACGAGGTTAGGTTAAAAAACCTGACTGATTTGATGTTTCCTGTATATGCGTCACATGTCCATGTGCTTAATAGTCGTTACGGATTTACATAAGTACCATCTTACCCTTTATGTCGTTTAAATTAACGGAGAGATAACGAATTTTGAAGGATAGATTTATGTTTTCAATAGTAAATTGGTAATTTGAAAACTGTCAATTCATTAGGGGGTAACACGAAATTAACCCTTATTAATAATCATTTTTATAATAATAATAATAATAACAAATAATGATGATGATGATAATTGTAGGTGTCATATTCTAAAAGGCACCAAACCATGCACATGTTCATCTTGTCAAGTAAAAGAAGTTATTCCAGGAAAATAATACCCAAGCTATTACGAGAAAATAGCACCCAAGCTATTCCAAGGGAGTAACACTCAAGGAAAAATTCATCCGGAGCTCATAAAGATGGTAGGAGGGGGGAATTAATTCTGCAATCCATTAGTTTAGGAAATCACATCCAAAGGTTATACGAGTAAGGAAACACATAGGGGCAAAATAATTTCCTAGATTAAATTCACCTCCACATGTACATAAATGATGGATGACATATGTTATTAAATTGAGGGTTCAAAGCAAAACTCTAAATCCACACCACTCAACATCTATAAATAGAGACTCATTTCTAAGAGAAAAAGAGTCTTTGGCCTTCAAAAGAAATGTTCATACTTAGAGAGATAAACTTATCTTCTCCATTTTTCTTCTTTCTTTAATCTTGATTAAACATTAACTTGGGCGTAAGAGTGCATTTTTTAGGTACTCACCCCTTCGGATTCGAGGTCGATGATCGTGACAAATTCTCCACAAATCAAAAACACGTATGAAGGTAAATTCCAGTCTTTTCATTAGCACCGTTTATGGGGAACTTGCAAGTAAAAAGTCATTTTCTCTCAGTAAAAAGATTTGGTTTCGTATGGTTGTAAAAAGAGGTGAATACTCGTATATACTCATTAAAAATGGGTTTATGTGTGAGAACGAAATCTCAAACATGATTAAAAATGCAATAAAACAAAAATCTAAGCTAAAAAATGGTGGCTTCTCCTCTAAGTGAGTTACTGGAGATAAAGAGTAAAGAAAATGAAAAACTCATTTGGTCAACATAAAATTTTGACCAAACAGTAGAAAGTCAAGGTGGTAAAAAATGGTTTTTGAAATTAAACCCAATATCAATTTATCTTTTATTCATTTATCTTTATTTTCTTTTTAATATTGCTAATTTCTTAATAAATATGCTGACTTATGTACATTTCTACCATTCCATTTATTCTGTGATACTTCTTTATTTGTCCACGAGTGAGGTTAAGGAAAAAGTGGGACACATTTAAAAAAGCGCTGTCGCACCTTAACACTTAGTTTGTGGCATTTCTTGGGTATAAGCGAGCTACTTCCATTGTTTGCCTTACTATCTAAGTTACCCAAGCATCCACCTTACCAAGGGAATATATAAAGGGTATTATGTCGATGTGGATCAACATAATTCCATGATCTAATCTAACAATTATGATTCCACAACCAACATATTAACACATTTTAATTTTAGTTTTCTTATGTCATTCCAGACTTTACTTGGCTTACCCATGAGTGAGGCTAAGGAAAACCAAACCATTCACCTCCTGATGGAGAATAAAGAAATGTGTATTATGCCAACGTTGATAAATCTAACTTTCTTTACATATTATGCAACTAATGATTATCTTTATGGATTGAACATTTACATTTCCGCATTTACTCTTCAACTACTTGCAAATTTCATAATGTTAGATACAGATTCCAGAAAGAAGTGGAAACTACGAAAAACCAAAAATTAAAGGCCAAATTGCCTATCCATGAACAATAGTCAAAAGAGTGGCCTTAGAAAAACTAAAAACGGGCGGAGAGGCAAATTCGCCCACCAAAAGAAAAGATTGGAACCCTCACAGAACAAACTCAAAAAGACACATAGGAGTTGATAGTGATGAGAAACGAAGATTCTGAGATTGCCTTAGAAGAGAATTCAAAAGATTCTAAGGAGACTTCAGAACAAATTTCCAGGTGGCTCCTACAGCAAATAATGTTGTGATAGTAGCCACCTAGGAAAAAACCTAAAGTTCATTTATGTCACATTCCGAACTAATCTAAATGCTTATTTAGATTAATAGCTTGTAAAAAAGAAACATTTTGTTTTAGCTAGTACGACTATATGAATGATTTCAACTCTTGAGAATATTTATCCAATTGATATTATACAACTCATGTACCCAAGTGATTGATCAGATAATGTAAAAACTATTTCATAGTTTCAAATGACTCATGCACTACACTAATGAGCATTTGCATTCAAAAACATTCATATCTCTGCATCTCACAGGAATCCACGTTCATCATTGTCTTATGAGCGCTCATAATCATCTCATACATTGTCATATATGTTTTCAAAAATCTCAAAATCTCTTTTAAAACCAACCAGATTGCCTAGGGAAAAGTATCATTTCCAGCTAGAGCTTCAATATATAGAAAAGTTCAAAGAGTAAGAAATATTTCCTCCATTAAAAAAACTAAAGATTTCCTCTAGAACTTCATTTGAAGGAAAAATTCAAAGAATAAGAAATATTTCTTCATACGTCAATAGAAAATTATATTTCTTTCTAGAACTTCAGTTTAAGGGAAAATCTTAAAGAGTAAAAAATATTCTCTTATATGTCCAGAGAAAAGTAGATTTCCTCCTAAATTTAAAGGAAAAGTTCTAAGAACAATTAATATTTTCTCTTATGCTAAGAAAAAAGTAAATTTTCTCATAGAAACTCAATTCAAGAAAAATATTTAAGAATAATTAATATTATCTCTCGTGTTAAGAAAGAACAATTAGTATATCTCCACAATGAATTCTTCAGAACTGCCCATTTTTCCTAAGGCCAATGTATTGAAAAAATTTCCCTAAACTTTTTTGTTTTTTGAGAAGAAACTTCCCTAAACTAATAAGGACATTTTTTATTAATTTATTTTAATTACTAATAAATAAACACAACATAAAATTTAATGAAAACCAGACTAGATTGTTAGCATGCAATCCCAAAAAAAAAAAATAAAATAATTTCATCGATTAAAATTAATATGTCTACTTAAAGGGTCCAACTACGGTACGATCAAAATTCAAAAGCCAGTAAAAATTGAAAATCTAGTAAGGATAGTATTTAGTTCGTCAGGTATACCGTAGTCATAGCCCTGTGTACTATGCGCATTTTTTACAGCGTGTCAAACGGTGTGATTTCCGCATAAGCGTAAAAATAAATTTCAAAAAAAAAAAAAAGGAAGAGAGAAAACGGGCCGGTGATCAGTGGCTTGCCTTGACATGGCGTTTCTCTTGAACTGGTAGAAGACCTCTGGTTCAGATAAGAGATTTGATCGGTATCATTGCTGGTGGTTGCTTTATCAATGAGAACTCACAAGCCGTCATCGCACGGTCATAACAGTAGGAGACCGACGCTTCTACATTTGGTTTGCGTCGCTGCAATTTTCGGCTTTCTCGTTTTCGCTCTTCAGTCTACTTTCTTAACAGGTACGTTTCTATTATTATTTACTTAATAATTGCACTCCAAGTATTCGCTAATTAAACCCCTAAACTTAACTTTCTCAAATATTATCATCTTTCAGGTAATCGGATATCAGATCTCTACAGAGAAGAAGTTCGTACTTTATCTGGTTTTCAGCTCAATGTTCAGCAATGCGTGGTCAGTGTTTTTGCAATGTCTCTAGTTATATTGATCTGATTTGCGGATACTTAGTTATAGTACCTTTACGTGTGCTCGAGTTTGTAAAATTGAGACTGGTTGTTCAGTGTTTATGTCATTTTTATGTGTTAAAATTGTACTTGTATGTAGGCGAACAGAGGGCTTGGACTCACTGCAAAGATAATTGATCACTGCAAATTGGTTCTTAAGTTCCCTGAAGGCACTAACAGCACCTGGGTCTGCTTCTTCTCTCTTTATATATATGTTTGTGGATCTTTTTTTTTTTTTAATTAAAAAAAAATTGTCTTCTTAGGATGTTGAGTGATAATTGTTTTAATTATAATTGCAGTACAATGAGCAGTTTAAAATCTACGAGCCATTGGAGTATACGTATGATGTTTGTGAAGCTATATTGTTGTGGGAACAGGTTGATATTTGCGCACTAGCCTTTTTGGTTTGTTATCTTTTGAGGAGAGCTTATTTGCTGATGAATGATGATGTCTTTTGCATTGCAGTATCGTAACATGACCACTGTATTGACAAGAGAATATCTAGATGCAAGGCCGGATGGGTGGTTGGAGTATGCGGCAAAAAGGATAGCACAATTGTATGATGTGAACTTTTCTTGTCTTTCTGTTTATTTATGTGATTTTTATTATTTCTGGTGATACAAATGCTATTGAATATTGGATACATTTGTGTTATCTATGTTTCTGTTGCTTGTAGGGGAGCGGATAAATGCTACAATCGGACCCTTTGTGAAGAACACCTTAATTTGATTCTACCTGCAAAGCCTCCTTTTCGGCCCCGCCAGTTCAAAAAATGTGCAGTTGTTGGAAACTCAGGGGATCTCTTGAAGACTGAGTTTGGAGAAGAGATTGATAGTCATGATGCTGTTATACGAGACAATGAGGCTCCTGTCAATCAGGTAACAAGCAATTTTAAGGCCCTCTTATTCCCTTTACTTCATCTTATTGAATTAGGATGACACATTTCAACAATTTTTCCCCAATTGAAGTTTCTTATTTCTTGATATATTTTACAATGTTATTTGTACATAAATCTTGAGTTACTAGCTAGTTATAACACATTTTTTTAATTCTCTCTTGTTATCTGTCATCACTATGCTTTTAATATGCATTCTAGCCTTTACACCTTTTTGTACATGGTAATCATGTAGTTACACTAATTTGGCTTTTTATTTGGTTTTTAGAGATATGCCAAGCATGTTGGTCTGAAGAGGGATTTCCGCCTTGTGGTACGGGGTGCTGCTCGTAACATGGTTGCTATTCTGAAAGGATCAAGTGAGCTTTACTCTTTTAATATTACTGATCAATCACTCTAATAGTTAACCTGTCAGTGTCTCTTTTCTATTTTGTTTTCAGATTCTCTTTATCTCTTTTTTTTTGGAATAAAAAGGTGCTTGCATCTGATTGCAAGGTTCAATTTCCATACATTAGTCACCCATGGAATCTGTCTAACATTGATGTCCTAAAGGGGATAAAAAGTTTTTTCCCCCCTCCTCCCCTCTTCCCATATATCAAATAGGATTTCCATCTTCAGCAGTGCTGTAATGAATCCTCGATTGTTGCTATGCTTGATCTGAACTCACTGAAACAACCTTTAGTTTGTCCTTTGGCCAGCCAGTTCAACTTTAACATATAAATCTTAGCTGGACTGATCTAAATAGATCACCCCTTATAGAAACATTGTGCCTTTGAAGAGCAGTTGTATGATATTACATGTAATTGTTTCTAGCTCCCTCCTCTCTACTAAAATATTGACATTTTCTTTGGTTTTTCATTGTCTCCTTATTATTTTTCCTTATTGTTTCTCTCCTTATGCAGCTGATGAGGTACTTATAATTAAAAGTGTGACTCACAAAGATTTCAATGATATGATAAAGGTGATAATCACATCTCATGAAGCTTAACATTTATTTTTATGTCTTTTGATGTCTCATTGAGAGAGAGAGAGAGAGAGAGAAGAAAGAAACATAGAAGAAAAGATTTGAGACCAGTTATGATGGTTGCATACTGATAGAGTGGGAATTCATATGTCATTTAGTAGATCAGAGTTTTGGTGTCTGTTAAGTCATAGAACAGCACCATTTGCGTTAGTGACAATTTCATATCTCTTTGCTTCCATTTGTAAGTCAGAGGATTCTGCTAAAGCTTCCTTTGATGGTATGGTTAACATGTTTATGATATGTCAATTGCAGAGTATTCCAAACCCTGTTTATCTCTTCCAAGGGATTGTTCTACGCAGAGGTGCCAAAGGAACGGGAATGAAATCTATAGAACTTGCGCTTTCCATGTGTGACATTGTTGACATATATGGTTTCACAGTTGATCCGGGCTATACTGAATGGTTAGTTTAGTTTACTTTTTAGTTATCATTCCCATGTCTCTCTTTGGATGTTGGGAGGTATTAATCTTGTTTTTCCATATATAGATCTCTTCCTTGTGTTAAAACATAATAGTAGCGTTAAAGTATTTGAAATTTTGAATATATGGAAGTAAACTACTTTCATACTTCCATCATTCATTGGACAAAAGTAGGTTCTGATGATGGACTTTTTGCCTTGGCTAATGTGATCTTTATTTTCATGCCCCTCCCTTATCAGTGCTAGATAAGGGAATAGGGTAGTTGGCATTTATTTTCCATACAATGGGGAGAAATGGGTGATTTTTTCTGCTAGTTTGTGACATCATCTGTTTTTTTCTTCTTCACAATGAACTTCAGATTTCTTCTATCTATACATTTGTGGTGCTGGTCCTTGTTCAGTCATCTGTACTAACTGTTTGTGATCATCTTTTTGCAGGACAAGATACTTCTCTACCCCAAGGAAAGGGCATAATCCTCTCCAAGGGCGGGCATACTACCAGCTCCTGGAGTGCCTTGGTGTATGACTACTATTTGTTTTCTTTAAGAAAATGTTATGAAATCATCATTGCTCTGGTTTATAAGTAGGTATATGCGAGAACTTTTTGTATCCTAATCATTGTCTTTCATCATTTATGTGCATCAGGTTATTAGGATTCATTCCCCAATGAGAGCTGAAAGGAAGCAAGATTGGTCAGACATGCCAAGTCGGGAAATGATTAGCAGAGCTCATGCAGCGGCTTTACGATTAAAGAGGGGTCAATCTGGTGATTTGGGTCAGTTCGGTAGTTGTAAGGTGTGGGGCAAGGTGGATGATGACAGCAGTGGCCCTATATCGGGATCTCCAGACATGAGTGATGTTAGGAAAAATTCAAATTACAGTAAATGGGAAACCATGCCTTTCAAGAGTCTTAGAAAGGAAGCACAGGATCACTATTTTCAAATGGAAGGCGTTTCCTTATACAAAATGGATGGCAATAGGTTGGACGATTTGGTATGTGTAAAGCATTCTTCAAAATCTGAGGTGCAATGATAACGACCATTGGGCCCTTTTTCATTCTTGGGTGGTTGCGAGCTGACATAACTGGTATCACCATTTTCTCGTGGAATTTTTGTGAATTAGCTTTTTGGACAAGTTATCCCTAAACTGACTGTAATACTGTCTTATCACGGTGTATTGGAGCAACCCACAAGAGTTCTATAATTCCTAACAGATTCCTTAGAGCAATGGCATTGTAGAACTCAACTTCTGCACATGCAAAGGAGTTGAGGAATGTTGCAATTTCACTGATATGATGCCATTCTCGCTTTATTTGCAATCATGGGAGGGGAATGTGAAGGATATGATTATGATTATCACAATACGGAAAATGAATTACAGGTAATTCGGCTCTGGTTGTTTGAGTTCAAATGTGTATTAGTACAGTGGAAAGGTTTGGTTTGTATTTTGAATAATATGAAGAAAACATCTGTTTAGTTAGTCAGTGAGTAGGCAGGCGGTGTGGTACTCTCTGGTCAGAATCAGTGAATCTGACTGGCATCAATTTCCGAAATTTTCTGAAGTAGTCACATTGTGACTGCTGCTTTCTACATGTTATTTATTTATTGATTTATTAATTTGGTATGATTCCTTGTGAATTATTTATAATAAGTTTCTTGCTCCTTGAAAATGTGACTATAGTTGATTATTTTATATGTAACATGCCGGGAGGGAGTTGAACCTCCGCTTTTAATCTTTCCTGCAACGTGTATATAGCTTATTGGCCGTAACAGATTACGATTTAGGATACAATTATATATCATGAGGTTCTTGAAAATAGACATTGATGTTAGCACAGCTGCGAGAAGCATCACTGCTACAATCACAGATGTCAATTGACAAGAGGGTAATAAAGACATTTTCGTTTCTGCCGGATAAGTGATTAAGAAAAATATCTAGTTACAAATATCTCCTAATTGATGTGAACATGCTCTAACTTTATCAATCTCGTAAGATGGCCTCACAGGGGAAGAGGCAGCTACCCTCCTTATCCTAAATTGGTCAAAAATATCTTGCTCTTCCCTTTCCCTATAAATTGGAACCGTGCCTATAATTTGCATGTTCAGTACCTTACTTGACAACGCAAAACACACGACATAAACACAACACAAATATTCAAAATGCAGGCTGCTTTGAGCATTTCACCAACAACCCTTGTCCCTTTAACAACCTCCATGAACTTTTCCCAAGTGGCCATTTCTACTCCAAAGCTAGTAGGCAGCACACTTGTTTCCAGGGGCAGCGCAATCAAAGTAGCTGCTACAACAAGCAATGACCCTTCCACATTTGATTACAATTCTGCCTTCTCGTAAGTCATCTTCGCTTTGATCATAATAGTTTAATCGAAATATCACTTTAGTGACCACAGAGTTTGTTATTTTTCAGGGTGTTTCCAGCAGAGGCGTGTGAGGTAATCGGTGGAGATGCGTGCTCGGCAGAGATGTATCCTGAGGTGAAGTTGAAACCAGAGGCCAAGAACGACACATCAACAACTGCCTCAGAGCCCATTGAGAGAGAGTATTTAGAGTACAACGATACAAACACGTAATTGTTATAGACCCTATAGCAGCGTGTATAGAATACTTTAATTCTATAATTAATTAATATGAACAAATTAATTCTAAGTACTAAGCAATGAGTATGCATTGATGATTTAACAGGGTTTTCAAAGGAGAGGCTTGTGATGATCTTGGAGGAACGTTCTGTGAACGCGAGTACCAGAGAGGAGTCTACTAGAACTGGAAAGAACGTAATATCGGGAAACAACTATTTGATGCTTTTACTGTATATAGTTTACCCCCGTGAACTGGTGTGCATATGGTACAATTTCCTTTTTCTAAAATATTTTTATTTGAAGCTGGAAAAAATAAAAAATGCCTTTGTGCGAAGCTAGTTCACACGATCTATCTGTCAAGAGTTCCAAGTGTGGAAAGGGTAGTAGTAAATTCAGTATTAATTTATGGTTAAAATTATTAATTAATATTTTAAGGGCATAATATAATTTTTTATTACTTGATATTTTTATTTGTGTATTTTATGATAAAGGATAAAATTATTATTTTGTTAATCAATTAATTTGATAATTAATGATCCGAATAAAAAAGTAATAAAATAAAAGATTTTTTAGAAATTATAGTAGTGAGATGGTAGTGAATAATAATTTTTTTTTTGTGGTTATTTAAATTTTACAATTATTGAATTAATGAAATTGTAATAACCCATAAAAGAATGAAGAGCAGCATTGATTGTTACACGAGAGGATATTACAAAACAACAGTAGAATCAATGTTATATTCAAAGGAGGTTAAAGTTAATTGTCAAAATAATTAAAAAGGCATGTTAAATTCGAATGAGGTTATCGTAAAAGAACGTTAACCCCAACTGGAGGGGGAAATGAATGATGCAGCCGGTATTGTAAATGAATGATGCGGTGGAGGAAATCACTGGTACATAATAATTAAATCCATACGTCCGGGAGATGACTTGCTGTACATGCTCTAGACTCATAAAACGACTTGACATCCGTTCCTTTTTGAAAAATTAAATCCATGCGTCGGGGAGATGACTTGCCGTACATGCTGTAGACTCATAAAACGACTGGACGTCCATGCCTTTTTGAAAAATCCCACGGATGCACGCCTGCTTCAAACGAATCAGCCTTGCTGCCAAAATAATGTATTCCTCTGCGAGCATGGAATCCTAAACTTCAAAGGAAATCTTTTAGATTCCGGATTCCAAATAGAATATAAAGGTCCGTGAATAAAGTTCACTGACCATCTATCTCTTTTCTTTGTTATATATATTAGCTATTTAGTTCAGGTTGTTAAGATTGGTTAACTAACTCAGCGGACATGGCAGCTGACTTTGGCAAGTCAATGAAGTCGTTATTGTTAGATTCCAAATCTATTATTAAGTTGTAGCAATTTGTTAATCATTAGTTAATCTTCAACTCATTCCTTTCACGTGTATTATCTTAACAAGGATTGTTCTGGATACTAGTATAATATGCATTGTACTCACATTCAGATTAACAAGAGATTCAATGATTTACTTTCAAGTGTTTTCTCTCAAAGCTCTTGAATTTTCTCCCACTTTCTCAGCAACCAAACAATCTTAAAACTGTGAATAGTTTTTTCAATTTGGTATCAGAGCCTTCAATCAATCAATTTTCATGGCTTCATCAAGCTTAGGCACAAGTGCATCATCAACAATATCATCTTTTACCTTCACAATTCCAATTAAACTTGACAGACCTAACTACATGATCTGAAAGTTTAATTCCCTCTTCAGTCCAAGCTAATGAACTTGAGAGTCTTCTTGATGGCTCTAGAGCGTCTCAAGATCAACTTCTTTTCAATACCTCAGGAAATTCCAAAGCTGCTTGAAGAAACTCTAATGTTACTCCACAAGAGAATCCAGTATTTGCTGTACGGAAGAAGCAGGATCAGATGCTCTTGAGCTGGCTACTATCCTCCATTAATATTGAAATCTTTAGTCTTGTGGTAAACTCTAAAAGTTCTTATGAATTGTGGACTAGCTTAGAACAACAATTTGGATTTGGAACTGTTGTTAAGAAATTTCATCTGAAAATGATGTTAAATAATCTGAAGAAAGGTTTTATGACTATCGCTGAGTATTTTAGCAAATTAAAATCTGTCACTGAAGAATTAGCTATTGTTGGAAGTCTTGTTAGCTCTTTAGATTTCATCAATCATTTTATTTCTAGACTAGATCAGCCCTGTTATTCAATGGTTGTGTATGTTCAAGCAAATGTACTTAAGATGAGCATCAATGAGGCTTATTCTATGTTTCTAACGTATGATGCTCCTTTAAAAGTAACCACTCTAATACTGTTAAGGAAACTAAGCTGAGCTATGCTGCTAACTTGGTTTAAGCTAGAAATAATCAGAAAAAGGCTAATAATAGTGTAGGTTGGAACAATAATAGTCAAGGAAATTGGAAAGGAAACAATAATTAGAATAGGAACTTCAATAACAAAGGAGGTTTCAACTCAGGAAGAGGTTGTTTCTCAAGAAAAAATTCAAGAAGAGGGCAATGGAATGGAAACTAGAATAATTTGAGTGGAAGTCAAGGCAGAAATAATTTTGCTGGTAATAGTTTTTATGGAAATGGTGGATACTCAAGTGGTTTCAGTGGTTTTGAAAGAGGTGGGGCTAGAAGAAATATCATTTGCCAAATTTGCTTTAAGCACAATCACTCAACTACCGAGTGTAGAGACAAATTCAACAAAAACTTTATCCCAACTTTTCCAGTGCAAGGCAACTTTCCAAGTCAGAATCAAGCCTCTAGGGCTGCTTACATGGTGACATCAGAAGGAGTTACTGATTAAGGATAGTACTTGGACAATAGAGCAATACATCATCTCACTAATAATGTGTAGAATTTAACCGAAGGTAAACCTTATTTTGGATTGCATTTGCTTATAGTTGGTAATGGACAAGGTCTTGAGATTACACACATGGGCTGCACATACTTTTATAATTCTTTAGGAAACTAACTAAACCATACAAATGTTTTGTGTGTGCCTAAAATCACCAAAAAACTTATAAGTTTATCTAAACTTCTTTCAAAGAATCTATTAATCACTGAATTTATTTCCAATTTTTGTTTTATCAAGGACAAGACGCAAAGAATTTTGCTGGCACAAGAAATTGCCGAAGATGGACTCTTCAAATTACTGTCTCAAAATGAATCTTTCCTTAATTCTGAAGTCTTGTTTCAAAACCTAAGTCCATATTGTCTGTTTTTCCTAATAAAACATTGTAATCTCATTGCAACAATTGAATAATCAAGGTCCTGTTGATTCTAGTAAAGATCTAAGTTGTCTAACTTCAAGTAGTGAGAGTATGCAGTTGTGGCATAATAGGCTTAGTCATCCAAACAGACGTGTGCTGCAAACAATAATGAAAACTTTTCCTTTGCTTCCAAATCATACTCAACCTCTTAAATTTTGTGATGTATGTCAGTATGACAAACTATATCAGTTTCATTACTCTATCACTAAAATAAAATCAAAAGTTCCTCTCTAACTTTTATATGCATGTCAGATGGACTAGCTTTTAAACTATCTATGAATGGTTACAAGTATTATGTTTCTTTTATTATGATTTCACAAGATACTATTTGATCTTTCCTCTTACACTCAAATCTAAAGCACTTAATACATTTAAATACTTTAAAATTCTTGTTGAAAAACAATTCTCTTTGCCTATCAAAACACTAAAAACAGACATAAGGGGTGACTTTTTAGCGTTCAATTCCTTTCCACAACAAGAGGGTATCCATTTTAAACATAATTGTCCTCATACTCACCATCAAAATGGTGTGGTTGAAAGAAAATATAGGACATTGTAGAGACTTGACTCACTCTTCTTGCTCGAGTTCAATTACCTCTTTTCTTTTAATAGGAGGCTTGATTTTATGAGAGAAGAATTTGAAGCCTTGCAAAGAAATCAAACATGTTCTTTGTTTCCTGTAGCATTAGCTGGCAAAATTATTGGTAGCAAGTAGGTTTTCAGGGTAAAATATAATCTTGATGGGAGTGTTTCTAAGTATAAGGCTCGACTGGTTACAAAGGGATATCAACAAACTCAAGAGGTCGATTACTTTGAAACCTTCAGCCTTTTTATTAAGCCTTGTATAGTCAAAGTAGTGTTGAGCTTAGCAGTCATGCATCATTGATCTATAAGGAAATTAGATGTGAATAATGCATTCCTTAATATAGTGCTTATTGAGGATGTTTTCATGCATCAACCAGAAGGTTCATTGATTCTACTCATCCTTCTTATGTTTGTAAGCTTAAAAAAGCATTGTATGGTCTCATGCAGGCTCTAAGAGCTTGGCATGACAGATTAAAAGGTTTATTTATTCAGTAGGATTTTAAAGCTTCAAAATCTAACACTTATCTGATCACTCAACATATAGGGAAAGATATACTACTAATTCTTATTTGTATGGATGATATTTTGATTACTGGATCCAGTTCTAATCTTATTGCAATAGTTATCCAACAATTAAATTCAAAATATGTAATGAAAAGCTTGGAAGAGTTCAATTATTTTCTAGACATTGAAGTCCTTTTCTTCTATAAAAGGTATTCATCTCTCTCAAACTAAAAATATTGGTGATATTCTTAAGAAGGCAAATATGTTAGACAGTAAGGCATGTGTCACACCCATGAGCACATCAGACAAATTGCACAAAGACAGAGGTGATCCTTTTGAAAATCCATCCTCGTATAGAAGTATTGTGGGATCCCTTCAATATGTTCTTTTAATCAAGCCTCACATAGCTTTCATTGTTAATAAGATAAGCTAGTTCTTAATAGCTCCTACAGTTCTTCACTGGCAGGCATGCAAGAGAGTGTCAAGATATCTTTAGTATACAGCCAACTATGGCCTTCAATTTTTCCATTCAGGGTCAATGAATTTGACTACTTATTATGATGCTGACAAGGGGTCTGATCCTGATGACAGAAGGTCAACAGGTGGCTACTGTACGTTTCTTGGCTACAATCTTGTCTCTTGGTTTTTAAAGAAGGAGCTCATAGTCTCCAGATCATCAGCTGAGTCTGAATATAAAATCTTAGTCTTAGTTACTTTAGAAATTCTTTGGCTTACTTATTTGTTTCAAGAACTTTAAATCTCTCTCGATCATATCCTTATTATGTATTGTGACAGTAAAAGTGCAAAAGTCATAACTAACAATCCAAAGTATCACTTACGCACTATGCACATTGAGCTGGATACCCCTTTTGTTTGAGAACATATTACACAGAAGCAGCTTGTAGTTGATCATGTTTTCAGCTCAGAACAAATAGTTAACATTCTCACAAAGCCTCTCTATTTTGATCATTTTGCTTACTTCAGCAAGTTTAATGTCATTCCACAACCTTAAGCTTAAAGGGGGATGTTAAATATATTAGCTATTTAGCTTAGGTTGTTAAGATTGGTTAACTAACTCAGGTGACATGGCACCTGACTTCAACAAGTCAATGATGCCGTTATTGTTAGATTCCAAATCTGTTATTAAGTTGTAGCAATTTGTTAATCATTAGTTAATCTTTAGCTTATTCGTTTCATGTGTATTAGCTTAGCAAGGAATGTTCTAGATACTAGTATAAATATGCATTGTACTCACATTCATATTAACAAGAGATTCAATGATTTACTTTCAAGTGTTTTCTCTCAAAGCTCTTGAATTTTCTTCCACTTTCTCAGCAACTCAAAAATCTTAAAAATGTGAATCGTTTTTTTAATTTTCTTCTCATAGATTTCCAGTTGCTTGCAATTTAAGCTATAGTAGTTATGCACCAATGGCGTCGTGGGTAATTACGAAAGATTATTATGTGGTTGTAGATTATAGATTACAAAACTTTTTAATTGATAATAAACATTATGCTTGGTTTCACATTGATTCACTTTCTCTCCAAGACGTATCATACGCATTATCACATGATGATGATGATCAAGATAGTGGAAGAAGCAACAGTAAAAAGATCATGAAGACGAAGATACCCATTAAGGGAAAACGTATCAAGATTGAATTAGACAAGTTTATCAAGTTCCCACCAACGTCATCATTTTAGCGTACTCTTTAAAATTGGACCACAAACATGAAACAACTACCCGTTGTTACCTATCACAAATTACTCGATGACATAATATGTCTATCTGGTTTAATAATTGTCATCGAATTATTTGACACAATATTTGCTACGCCTAACGAAAGAGATAGGTCCATAGAGTAATTTAGTTATTTTTAGTAACGTAAATAGAACAAAGAAGCAAGTTGTCAAGTGTGCACCGATACTGCTTGATTGTGAAAAAGATGAAGAAAAAAATGTGCCATTTGTTTAGAGGTTGGTTTTGGTACCATAATATGACTGCAATGTTTGCATCGATTTCATGAAAGTGCATCACCTGTTAGTTTGATTAGAGTTATAGCTACCCTATATGCCTTTCTGACATGGCCAGCTGTTATTCAAACAATGTTTAGTAGGTAGTAATAAACTTATAATAAAGCCACAGTGAGATGGATTATGATTCTCTATATACTGAGTAAATAACTCAATTGTTGATTGGTAGAGAATAAATAAATAAATAATAAAGAAATTAAATCTTACCTACACATTATTACTAAAATACACATGGTAAAAAATCTTTAAAAATTCGATAGAACTCAGATCTAGAAGATACTATAAATTTTTTTAATAAAATGTAATGTGTTTTTTTCTTAAAAAAAATTACTACGACACTAAATAATAAATCAGGTTGATTATAGTATTCGGTGTCTTTATCCAACCAATGTAGTTATAATATAAACTTTATATATCAATTTTGTAACTATTCATTACTCATTTGAGATTCATGTATATACATTTAAATGTTATTTTGACTATCTAAAGGACTTCCACATCACACATGAAAATTACCTCTCATATATAAGAGTATCCAAACATCTCAAACTCAATTTAAAAAATAAAAATAATAATAATAATAAAGGAAAAATACAAACATGGGGCAAATTCACTAACTTAGCATGGTGTGAGACTTCATTTTCATCCTTTTTTTAGGTACATGCTTAGCAACTTCAAATGTGCCCCTGCTCAATTAAGTCGAATTGTATGGCGTGCTATGATAGGCATGTACATCCTTTAGAAACAGAAAACCTCCCTAGCCCTACTTTCCAACAATTTCAATTTTTATACCAATTGATGGCCATCCCCAATCCTAATCGGGGCCCTCCTATTAAGGGTTGGTATTACGTGCGCACCTGGTCTAAACTTCCTCCTTTAATTATCCAAAAGAAATATTTTACGGGGTCTTGGAAAGACTCATGGTTTTTTGCTGATGGAGATTAGGGGTTTGGGGAATTTAGTGATATAAACCCTTAGTGCTAGGTTCAAACCCATTTTTGTACATCAGGTAACTGTCTAGGCACTATTTTGATATACTACCACTGCGTCACTAACCCTTTTTTTGTTTTTTTTTTAAATTTAGTTACTTGGAATACACCTCCTCTTAGTTTTGGTAATGAGAGAGAGAGTTGCTGCTGAGTGTCCTCAATGTTCTGTTAGAACATAGATCTTGGACATATCTTTCCCAACTGGGTTGTTTGTCAATTTTTTGTGTTACCTCCCATGCACATCTTGTAGATACTCCTGGAGGTGAGTTTTTGCTTTTTTTTCCATATTTTTTATCACGCGGAAGCACATAATTTTTTTTTTTTAGCCATGTCTTTTGGGAATAATAGAGCTCGTAAAAAGAAGAAGATTGAAAAGTTTCCTCCTTCTAAGATTAGTATAAAGCTATAAGACAGGTCTACCTTTCATGTTGGAGGATCTTCCTAGGCTACTATTCCCAATCATCCTCAGCAAGAGACTTTGTCGACTGTTAACGTGGTTATGTATCCACCATCTATCAGTTTTTCTACTACTGCCAACATATCTGCTTCTGCGCCTTTCCCATCAAACCCCAACCAAAGGACCTTACTTGCAGTGGAGGGCTTACCCAACTTTGCTTGGGAGGACTCTGCTTAGACGTATCTTAATTCTTTTAACCAACATTGGCCCTAGTATGTTTCTTCCAATGACGTGAGGCATATTGAAAATTGTGACCCAACTGACATTATGTTAAATAATATCTGTCAGGTACCTTACGCTTTTTTACTCTTAGTTTTTCAACAAGATGTTCATCTATTAAAATTTTTATTTATTTCACTGTACCTTTCTTGTGCCATCCAAGTATCCAAAAAAAGAATTAAAAGTTTGATGTTAAAAAGGAACACATTAATTGAATTTGGGTGGGCTTTTAAGAGGTGGATTCCTAAGCTAGAGGGAAACTTACCTGAAGAAAAAGCTTGTGTGGCACAATTAAAGGCAAATTATAATAATCTGAAAAATAAGTATGACAACCTGAGGGCTCAATCCAAATCTGAGATTCAAGATTTGTTCAATTTCCTCAATCACCTTAATTTTTAAATATCCACGACTAAAGCTTCAGCTATAGAGGAATACAAGACTTCTGCTGAGTTTGCCACCATTATTGTTGGAAGGGTGCTGCCAAAGTGAAAGCATTGATGGAAAGTCATTATTCTCATCTTGACTATAGCTTCCTAGAAGATGATGAAGACGAGGACTGATCATAGCATGATGCCCCCCCCCCCTCTTTTTTTGTATCAAGCTGGTGGGATTATATGATGCTTATATTTCCCAATCTCTTGTAATGGACTTAAAGTTGTTTTTTTTTTGTCACATTAATTTTCGTGCACTAAGTCTTTCTTAAACTAGGAATTTGCTCAACATGCTTTAGCTTTTGGGAAGTCCTTTAGAATCGTGAAATTCGCTTGATTTTTCTACACCAGGTTTTAAAATTTACCTTAATTTTCCCTGCCTTAACGTTTCTTTTTTTACTTTTCCTGCTTTAACTTTTCTTTTGCTTGTTTCCTACACCAGGAAACGTGCTTGCTTTAACTTTTCTTTTGCTTGTTTCCTGCACCAGGAAACGTGCTTTAATAATTACTTTAACTCTTTTCGGCATGCTTTAACATTTCATGCATATTTGAGGAAATATTGCTTTAACTTTGCTAGGAAATTTACTTTAAATTTTCCTGTATGCTTTAACTTTTACAAGAAATTGCTTGAAATTAACTCTTAGCTTTTCTTGTTTCTGTCTTGTTAGAACAAGAAACTAAAAAGAAAAAAAACATAAATTGTGAAAGAAAAAACATTGTTATTATTAAATAGCTAGAAGTTTAATTGTGAACGGTCCTTTGGTAACAATTAAATTTTATAATGGCTTAAGGAGGGCTTTACTATTACCACTGAAAATTTAATAAACTTTCTACTGATAATAGATCCTTAAATGATCTGCATTCCAAGGACGTGGAAGTACGACTCCACTCATATCTTTTATCTTGTAGGTTCCAGGACGAACGATTTCTAGTATTTTGTAGGGACCTTCTCAGTTTGGCCCCAACACCCAACATTCTGCTCTCTAGTGTTCTGAAATACTTTTCTAAGAACTAAGTCCCCAACCTGGAAGCTTCTTTAATTTATTATTGAAATAAAATATCGAGCTACCTTATGCTTATACGCTGCAGTTCTAAGTCGGGCATGTTCTCTTTTTTCTTTTAGTAAGTCAAGATTGAATTTTAGTTGCTCCTTATTTTACTGTGGCTGAAAGTGTTGCACTCTATATGATGGCATTCGTATTTCAATTGGAACCACTACCTCTACACCAACGCTAAGGAATATGGTATTTCTCTAGTTGTTATAGTATGCGTTGTCCTATATGACCACAATACAAATGGGAGCTAATCTGCCCAAAGCTCCCTTGTGCTTTTCTAACTTGGTCTTTAGGTGGTGCTTGATTATTTTATTAATAACCTCTACTTACCCGTTAGCTTTAGGGTGGGCTGGTGAAGAAAAGAAATTCTTAATTGCAAGACTCTGGAATAATCCCTAAAGCGAAGATTGTCAAATTGTTTTCTATTATATGTAACAATAACTTGAGAGATTCCAAACCTACATATAATAGATTTCCATACAAAAGTGTTGTCTTTTGTTTTGTAATTTGCGCAAAGGTTCTACTTCCGCTCATTTAGTAAAATAGTCCACTGTTACAACGACAAATTTGGTTTGACTTTTTTCCTGTTGGCATTGGACCAATGATATCTATTCTCCACTGTGCAAACGGCCAGGGGCTGGTGACTGGAGTGAGTCATTCTGGAGGCTGGCAAAGGATATTAGAATATCTCTAACATTGGTCGTGCTGCTGGACAAACTTGTATGCATATTCTTTTATTGTGGGCCAAAATTATCCTTGGCGAACTGCATTAGAGCTAAGGACCTAGCTCTGGAATGGTTACCGCAGATTTCGTCATGGATTTCTCTCATCATATAACTTGCCTCTTCAGGAGTCAAGCATTGAAGGTAGGCAGAGAATATCCCCTTTTGTAAAACACATCCGCTAGAATCACTTCTCGTGCTGACCTCAATCTTATCCTTCTTGCATCTTGCTTATTGTTTGGTAACCTTTTATTTTTTAGATAATCGATGATGGGATCCATCCAACTCCCATTTATGGCAACGAGACTGACTTTACCACTCTCCTTTTCATTAATACTTGAGCTCGATAAAAATTTCATAGGAATAAATTTAGTCAAGCTTGTGTCAGTAGCTGAAGCTAACATGGTAAAAGCATTTGCTTTACTATTTTCTTCCTTTGAAATTTGTGCCATAGTGTATTCTATAAAACTTTCAAGCAGATCATTAACTTTCCCAAGATATTCCATCATTTTATCTTCTTTCGCTTGGTATTCTGACTTAACTTGGTTCACAATCAATTGTGAATCACTATATATTTCCAGCATTTCTGCCTCCATTTCTTTTGCCCATCTAAGTCCAATGAGTGGTGCTTCATATTCCGCTTCATTGTTGGAGGCTTGGAATCTAAATCGAAGGGTAGAACTTAGTTCAGTATTTTTTGGAGTCACTAAAATTTGTCCTGCCCCAATTCATTGTCGATTTGATGAACCATCTACATACAACTTCCAGATCAGCAAAGCTCCAGAGTTAATTCTTTCCTTTCTAAGTCGATTACTGGTAAATTCTGCCACAAAATCTGCAGCAGCTTGTCCTTTAATTACTATTCTAGGCTTATATTGAATATCGTGTTCTCCTAATTCTACTGCCCATTGAACTAATCTTTCAGGCACTTCTAGTTTTTGTGTGACCTGCCTAAGGGGTTAATTTGCCAACACCACTATTGTGTGGGGTTGTAAATAGGGTCTTTATTTCTTAGCAAAGATCACTAATGCTAGGGCCATTTTTTCTACCATCAGATATCTCGTTTCAGCATCTAACAGTGCATGGCTCATGCAGTAGATAAGTTTTTGCACTCTATCCTCTTCTCTTATTAATATTGAGCTCACCGCTAAGTCCGACAAAGCTAGGTAAATGTACAGGTTTTCCCCTAGCTTCGGTTTGGAAAGATTGGTGCGCCGCCCATGTACTTTTTCAATTTCTGAAATAATTTCTCGCATTCATTTGTCCATACCAGATTCTTTCCTCCACGAAGAGTTTTAAATAATGGCAAACATTTATCTCTTGCTCGCGAAATAAAGCAACTCAAGGCAACAACCCTCCCTGTTAAACTTTGGACCTCCTTTATCGTCTTTGGTGACTCCATATTTAAGAGAGCCTGAATTTTTTCTGGATTAGCTTTTATCCCTCGTTGACTGACTATAAATCCTAAGAATTTTTCGGAGGAGACTCCAAAGGCACATTTACTCAAATTAAGCTTAATATTAAAATGTTTTAAAATTTTGAAAACTTCTTCTAGGTCTTGAAATACAAGTGTGCAACCCAAGAGGGGGTGTGAATTGGGATTTTAAAAATTAAGCTAAGCAAACCACACAACAATCCAATCTAATGTCTTAATAAATTCAAAAACAATAAATTTAATGAAAGCACAATAATAAATGAGTAAGGAAGAGAAAACAAACTCAAGGATTTTTACGTGGTTCGGCAATCTCCGCCTACGTCCACGCCTCCAAGCACACCGGGCTTGAAGATTTCACTATCCGAACCTTTCCAAGACTTCAAACATTTACAATTGACTTCAATGTGTCAATGAACCTTTACAACAAGAGATTATCTCTCCAATCTCTTCACCCCAAGTGCTTCTCACACTTGTACACTCACAATTGGATGAGAAATGAAAATTACAATAATGAAACTCTCTTTAAAAGTGGATATACAAATTGAAGGACAAAAATAATTTAATAAATGATGATTTACGAAATTAAAACTCAATATATGTTGTGTGCACTTGTTTTTGCTTGCCAAGATTATCAAAAATTAATTGGTTTTGAGTTTATATAGTTTGAGTTCAAAAACTAGCCGTTATGCACTTTTTGGTCATAACCGGTTTGCCGTTTAGGAATCCGGTAAGCCGCTTTTATGTTACCATTAAGGCAAAAATTTGAATTTCAGAATATCCGGCATGCCGCTTGCGAAATCCGGTAAGTCGTTTATACTCCAGAAGCTTACTGCCCAAAATCCGGTTTGCCGTTTAACCGTATCCGGCAAGACGCTTTCAATTCAGATAGATTCTGCCCAAAATTCGGTTTGCTGGTTTTTCACATCCGGTAAGCCACTTGCTACAGTGACTGCTATTTTCTAAAATCACAGTTTGACCCCCAAACTTTATAAAATTATATTACGACCTAAAATATTATAAAACTTTACAAATAGGTCCAATTTTAGAATTTCTAAGTAATGATTTGTTAATCCCAAAACTTTTTAAAATTATAATATAGCCCAAAATGCTATGACACTTTTCTAATAAGTCCTTCTCTAAAATTTCAAGCAATATTTGTTGATTTCAAAGTTTTCAAAATTCTTTCAATTAAACCATAAACTTGAAAAACAACTAATTTCATAAAATCATGTTTCCATTAAATATGAAACATTTATAATTTGAAAATAATGATTTATTTAAAAAGAATAAAAAATAATTTGAGCTTAAAAGATTAATCATTCTTAATCTTGTTTATTATCATCAAAATCAATATTATGGAAACATATATGTTAACAGATATGTAACGTGATCTTCCATTTTCTTACTTTTAGCAAGCATGTCATTTACATAAACTTCCATATTCCTTCCAATCTATCCACCAAATATCTTGTTGACTAACTTTTGATAAGTTTCTCCAACATTTTTCAACCCAAAAAGCATTACATTATAACAATATAAGCCTTTATTTATGATGAATATTGTTTTCTCCCTATCTGAAGGATGCATTTGAATTTGGTTGTAACCCGAGTACATATCCATAAACGTGAATAATTCATGCCCAGCGATTGAATCAACTAACTGGTCGACTCTAGGAAAAGGAAATCTGTCATTGGGGCATGTTTTGCTCAAGTCAGTAAAGTCTGTACATATTCTCCACTTTCCATTTGGTTTTTAACCATTACTACATTAGCTAGCCAGGTGGGGTAATGCACTTCTCTAATAAATCCCGTTTTTAGCAACTTATCAACTTCTTCAGCAATTGCTTCATGTTTGTTCGAGTGGAGAACCCCTTTGCTCACATTTTTCTTCCCTTAGGTCAATCATAATTTGCAAGTTTTCATGTTTGTTCGTTCTACCTCTCAAAGCGGTAGCATAGCATCTTCTAGACTCTTCTTGATCAACTCTTAAGACTCCAACTCCTCCTTCTGCTGAAAACTTTATCATCAAATGGTAAGTTAAAGTTACCGCATGGAACATGTTTAAAGCGGGTCTCCCCAAAATGACATTGTAAACCGACAGATGTTCCACTACTAAGAAATTTATCATTTTAGTAACTTAGTAAAGTGGTTCCCCCATTGTCACCGGTAACTCTATGTTACCCAAAGGGATCAAACATTCTCCTCCAAAACCAATTAAAGGTGTGCATATTGGTTTTAATTTCTCTCTTCCAATCTCCATTTTGTCAAATGTTGTTACATACAGAAAATCTACTGAATTTTCATTGTCTATCAAAAATCTATAGACCTTCCTATTTGCCAAGATTATGGAGATGACCAGGGTATCATTATGGAGTTGATGTATTCATATTGATTCTTCATCTGTAAATGTGATGGTATTATACCTTATTCTGGCTAAATCTACAAGGAAAACTCCCAGTGTGTTCCCAGTCTATCTAGTATAAGTTTTTCGGACCCTATTAGAATATCCTCCACCTGTGGGTCCACCGAATATAGTCTTTATAGGTGTGCCACCCGCAATGTCTTGGTCTTCTGCTCGCACAACTGCAGATGATGTTATTTTTTTTTGGAACATAAGACGACTCCTCTATTCTTCCATTATCTTTCCTCACAAATTCTTTAAGATATCCTCTTTGGATCAATGATTTTATTTCTTCCTTTAGATCAAAACAATCTTTTGTGTTATGGCCATGATCTCGATGGTATCAACAATATTTTTTTATATCCCTTCAATTGGGTGCTATCTTGATGTCTTTGGGCTTCGAGGTAAATTTAATTTTTTAATTTGCATCAATACTTGCTCTTTAGGTAGAGCAAGTGGTGTGTAGCCTGGAAACCTGCTCTGCGGAATTCTTAAACCTTTGTTTTCTAGCCTATTTGCTTTTTATTTGTTTTTAATTTGTTCCTCTTTTCTCCCATTTTTTGTGAGTCTAAATCAGTCCCCTTTTTTGCATTAGTTAATTCATCCACATTTGAATACTTTTGGGCTCTTGATAGCAACTCTGTGAAAGTTCTTCGTGGGTTTTTTTGCGAGTGAGTAATAGAATTTTCCTAGTTGCAATCCGGCCATAATAACTGTCAAGGCTATTGCATCACTATAGTTTTCTACCCTTACAACTTCTTTGTTGAAGCGGGTAATGTAATCTTTTAGTAACTCATCCTTCCCTTATTTAACCGATAGAAGATAAGTCGTGGGAGCTGATGGTCTCTGGCCCCAACAAATTGGCTAATAAATATTTGACTTAATTGGGCAAATGAAGAAATTGATCCTGATCTTAACTTTATGTACCACCTTCACGTTGCTCCCTCGAGTGTCAGCGACAAAGCCCTATACATGGCTACTCTTGACGCTCCTTGCAGCTCCATCCAAGATCTATAAGTTCCTAGCTATTCTGTCAGGTCTCCTTCTCCTTCGTAAAATTTTTTCTGAGGCATCTTGATTTTTGAAGGGAAAACTGCATCCAAAATGTCCTTAGTGAAATGAGGTTCTATCTCCTCTATATATAGTCCAACTGGAGTTTTCTCAATATCATTTATTCTTTTATTGAGCTTTCGCAACTTTGCTTCCAAACTCGCCGAGTCAGCACTAGACTCAACAAGTTCACACCCTCTGGATTGGATTTTAGACTGGCGTTTTTCATTTAATTTCTCCCGCAGATCTCTAGAGTTCAACGCTTATCGTAGATCGAGCTTTTCATAATTAGCGTGACTGGTATGGCTCCTGACTCATGAGCCATCTTGAGATCTTTCCTTTTTCTAATCATGCTGACCATGATATTGGTGGTACTGCTGTTGCTCGTCTGTTGGCATGGCAAACCCTCAATTCCTTTGACCTTCTATGTACTAAAATACCAAATTCATATTGTGTCAAATCAGTCACTTGTTGCGCAAGTGGTGGGAGTGGGCCTATGTTGCTACGCTGCCTCCTTGAGGGGCTATGGATCTGCGGTAAATTGTGATGGCTGTGGTGGCTTTGTTGGCTCATGATATTGAGTTGAATGATTTTTTGTTTGCAATTAATTATATCTTCCCCACAGACGGCGTCAAATCTGTTGACGCTAATTTCTGGTCAATTGAAGAGTTGAATAAAATGAATGATATAAAGAGCAAAACATCAAAGATTTACATGTTTCAAAACTTGGCCTACGTCCACATGAGTCAAGAGAGCAAATTCACTATAAAATAATGATTACAACGGAGTTTTTCTTTCTTACTACCCTTTTGCCAATTTTTTTTTTTTTTTGCTTGCCTCTACACCTTTGGAGCTCTATATTTATAATACAAATTTTCGGTATCCTAAGTCTTTACTAATTCTTAATTTTTATCGACTTCCCCTACTTAGTTAGAATTTTATTTGAAGTCTATTTTTATCTCCTTCTTGAAGTAGGTTCCAAAGCTTCTAAATTAATTAAAATTTTATTACGCTTTGTTTCCTTGTATGCTGCAGGCTATGTTTCCTTTTATTTGTTGGTTTCTTGGTTTACTTTTGACTTTTCTTGGTTCTTAATTCCTGATTCCTAATTCATGGTTCTTTATTTTTGGTTCTTGGACTTTTTTCTTTTTTTTACTTTTCACTTTTGTTTGGTTCCTTGTTCCTAATTCTTGGGCTTTTGTCTTTTTTTACTTTTCACTTTTACTTGACTCATGGTTCCTGGTTCCTGGTTCCTGGTTCTGGGAGTTTTGTCTCTTTGTATGCTTGTGCTTCATGCTGCTTCATGGATTTCATGCTTTATTTTCTCTTCAGCATCAACTCACATTAATTAATTATTAATGTATTTACCTTTATATTACTACCACTATGAATAATAATGTCAAAATAACAATTTTTTAACTAAACATCTATTAAATTATAACCTTCCTAGAATAATAAGATTAATTAATCTCAATACTAGCGCTGCTATTTGCCCCGGGTCAAACCCCCGAAGATTCCAAAAACGATGCCGTTTTAAGGTTTTTTTCTTTTAATCAAAAGCTCTATTTGTACTGCACCAAGGATAACTTCTACTTTCTCTTAATTGTTATCTTCCCTCTTTCTTCTCAACTAAAATTTAACTATTATTTTCCTTATGGGCAAACGATTAAGCTTCTTTTAAATTTTGAAAATTCTTATTTACCAAGTATAAATCTAGAAAATCATGAACAACATTTTAGGAAACAGAGTACCACCAACTCAAATAGAACCAGCTTATCAAACCACTATAACCTAGCTTGCATACTTCTTTGTACATATTTCTAAGCCTGCCAACTTCTTCATCCATGGGCTGATCAAGCTTCTAGTCGAAGACCCACATGCTGCCCTTGTTAGTCTCACTCTCTTCATCAATTCCACTCTAACAGCAATTCTCAATCTCAAACTCGACTTCAAATGATTGTTTATAGATTAAACCCACAAAACTTTTCCAGATTACCCTCACTTTCAAAATCCTAAAACTAAAGCGACTTGAAATAGAAGAAATAATTTATAATTCAATTTTAAAATTTGATCTTTATTTGAAATTCATACTCCAACTAATAAATGAAAAACCCAAAAAATAATTAAATTGAAAAATTAAGACAAAACTCTAATCAATTTAAGACAAACACATAGAGAAAAATCTAAATAAAAAAAGTTAAAAAACTTATTCTAATTTGACTTATAGCCAAAGTTACGAATTGACGCTCACCAAAAAATTGAAAGGCGGAGGAAAAATTATTAAAACAAGTTGAAAATGAATTAAAAGAGGTTGGACAGCAAAGAACAGATGAAAATGGCCAAAACAGAAACTTGATGCTCTAATTCAATAAACAAAAACAATAAAAAAGAAAAAAGTTAACCAAATAATCAAAGAATGCAAATTCCCAAAAAAAAAAACAACAAAAGACAACAATCCAATTGAGAAGGACGGTGGCGACAGTTGGGGTACTTTGGAACGACTTTGGTACTGGCCGGTGTGACCTCGATCAATAACAAAAAAGAAATAACTTTGGAAACGATGCGTTTTTAGCTTAAGTAAAATGGTGCGTTGAAGTCAGGTTTGATTCGAGGTTTAATTCGGTACAAATATCTTTTTCCTAATTATAAAGAAATTCTACTGTATGCGAAGATGTGATCATAAGGCATCAAATGACGCACCTAAATTAAGTGCTTGTTTACCTTGGCCGAGGTCGTGGCCGATTTCTCCTTACGTGAGCGTCATCTGCTTAATTGAAAAAAAAAATGTCACATCGCGTTTAATTCTGAACACTTTCTTCGAAATAAAAATAGAAATTATGAACACTTTAAATCCTATGAAACCTTACAGAATAAATGCACTTCGAAACCTCGCTGCTACTGCTACTACTACTGCTACTGCTACAGAGGCATCTCAACCGTCCAAACCAAACCAAAATGTCCAAAACCTTGTGGATGCCCGTATCATTAAAACGGGTTTTGATCCAAACACGTGCCGTTCCAATTTCGTTGTTGATAGTCTGATAAGAAGAGGCCAGTTATCCGAAGCACATCAACTGTTCGATGAAATGCCCAACCAAAACACTGTCTCAACAAATATGTTGATTTCGGGCTACGTGAAGTCAGGCAATCTTGCCACTGCTAGACAGTTGTTTAATAGCATGGTTGATCGAACTGCTGTGTCGTGGACAATTTTAATTGGTGGTTATTCGCAGAAGAATCAGTTTAGAGAAGCGTTTAAACTTTTTGTTGATATGCGTACAGATGGCGGCTCGGACCCTGATTATGTGACCTTTGCAACTCTACTGTCAGGGTGCAGTGAGCCGGATACAGCTAATGAATTGATTCAAGTTCATGCTGATATTATTAAGTTTGGTTATAATTCAATTCTTATCATTTGCAATTCTTTAGTTGACTCTTATTGCAAGATTCGTTGTCTTGATTTAGCTCGTCGGGTTTTTAAGGAAATGCTGCAGAAGGATTCTGTTTCTTTCAATGCATTGATAACAGGGTATGCCAAAGAGGGGTTGAATGAAGAAGCGATAAAACTCTTTGTAGAGATGCAACATTTGGGCTTTAAGCCTTCTGACTTTACTTTTGCAGCTGCTTTATCTGCTGGCGTTGGCTTAGATGATACAGCTTTAGGGCAACAAGTTCATGCTTTTGTGGTGAAAACTAATTTCATTGAGAATGTGTTTGTGGCGAATGCTTTGTTAGATTTGTACTCGAAACATGATTGTGTAGTTGAAGCCTGGAAGCTTTTTGGTGAAATGCCAGAGGTGGATGGTGTCTCTTACAATGTGATGATCACATGCTATGCATGGAATGAGCAATACAAAGAATCACTAAAGCTTTTTAGGGAGTTACAGTTCACTAGATTTGATAGGAGCCAATTCCCATTTTCAACTCTGTTAAGCGTCGTAGCAAATAAGTTAGACTTGCAGATTGGTAGGCAAATCCATACCCAGACCATAGTGACAACAGCCATTTCGGAAGTTAAGGTTGCAAATTCTTTGGTTGACATGTATGCAAAATGTGACAGATTTGAGGAAGCCAAAGAGATATTTGCAAGCCTTAGCCACATAAGTACTGTTCCATGGACGGCAATGATCTCAGCTTATGTTCAGAAACGAAACCTTGAAGAAGCACTAAACTTGTTTATTGAGATGCGTAGAGCCAATATAACTGCCGACCAGGCCACTTTTGCTAGCATCTTAAGAGCATCTGCAGAGTTGGCTTCATTGTCACTGGGAAAGCAGCTTCATTCATTTGTTATTAGATCAGGTTTCATGTCAAATGTATTTTCTGGCAGTGCACTTTTGGATATGTATGCAAAATCTGGATCTCTAAAAGATGCAATTCAAACATTTAAAGAGATGCCTGAAAGGAATGTAGTCTCTTGGAACGCTTTGATATCAGCTTACGCTCAAAATGGAGATGCTCAAGCCACTCTTACATCATTTGAAGACATGATACAGTCAGGGTATCAACCAGATTCAGTTAGCTTACTCAGTGTGTTGTCTGCTTGCAGCCATTGTGGGCTTGTCGAAGAAGGATTACAGTACTTCAACTCTATGACCCAGAAATACAAACTCAGGCCAAAGAAAGAACACTATGTATCTATGGTTGATATCTTGTGTCGCAGTGGACGCTTTGATGAAGCAGAGAAGTTGATGGCTCAAATGCCGTTTGAGCCTGACGAGATTATGTGGTCATCAGTGATCAACTCATGCAGGATTCATAAGAACCTAGAATTGGCTAAAAAGGCAGCAGACCAACTTTTCAAAATGGAAAAGCCTAGAGATGCAGCCCCTTACGTCGCCATGTCCAATATATATGCAGTGGCTGGGCAATGGGAAAGTGTTAGCCAGGTGAAGAAAGCTATGAGGGAACGTGGAGTGAGGAAGGTTACAGCATATAGCTGGGTTGAACTTAAAAGTAAAGTATATGTATTTACAGCAAACGATGAGATACATCCGCAAACGAATGAAATCAGGAGAAAGATTGAGAACTTGATGCAAGAGATGAAAAAAGAAGGCTATAAACCAGACACAAGCTGTGCCCTCCACGATGAAGATGAAGAAATAAAGGTAGAATCACTTAAATATCACAGCGAACGCCTGGCAATCGCATTTGCATTGATCAATACGCCAGAAGGATCACCGATTCTGGTAATGAAGAACTTAAGAGCCTGTACAGACTGCCATGCTGCAATCAAATTGATCTCAAAGATCACCGGAAGGGAAATTACAGTCAGGGATTCAAGCAGATTCCATCATTTCAAAGATGGGTTTTGCTCTTGTAGGGATTTTTGGTGAGCTTATGAATTACGATCAGCAATGTAGCAACAAGAATGCTAATGCTAATTAATGAAAGCATTTGGGAAACACATGTGAGAACTTCATTCATTCTACTCTCATGTCCATTATAGATATAAGTCATAAAATGAATACAAAACAGACAAGATCAACAAGGAAAACTAAAATAATATTAAAATTGAACAAGCTACTTGTTATTGCGATTCTTGTTCTTATTACTCTTCACGTACTCGTCAGGAATAACCTTGAGTAATTTCTTGTCCTTCGACTTGGCAATTTTCTTAAGAGTGTTCTTATTCGTAATTACCTGAAACTTGGTGCCTGATTTCAAAATATTTTCTTCCTTCTTTTTCTTTCTCTCCTCAGCCTTCTTCCTCTTTTCAACTTTATTCTTTCTAATTTCTTCCTTCAATTCATTCATTCTCTCTTTGTACGCCTTCTTTATCAGCTTCTCTCTGTCTCTCTCCTCCAAAGTACTCCTCTTCAGGCTCACATGCTTCGCCGACGCGCGTTGCGTACGCGCCTGCTTCCACTTCCTCCCCGACGCTCTACCGGCTATCACGCCGTCGTAAGAGGGCCGTCCAAAGATTGGTTTGTCAGGATTATCTGACGAGGCGATGGCGGATCTTTTGGCGGCGGGCGGAAACGACTGGTCGTCTACGTCCATGGCGGCGGCATGGTCTTCGGTGGTGTTGATGGCGAGGGCGGCGGTCTCGGATTCTTGGCGCTTTCGCTTGGCGGTCTTACCACCAAAGCCTTCGTCCAGGCGCCTGAAGTCGATGGTGCAGGCCATGGCTGTGTGCGTAGCGGTTTTGGTAAATCGCACTAGAAAATGGATGCTAGGGTTTTGTCAGGCTTCTATAGTGTTGGTGCATTTAAGGGTGCGTTTGGTGTGTTAAAGAAAATGATGTTTTTTATGTGATATTCTTAAAAAAATAAAAAAATAAAAATTGATAATTTATTTTTAAAATATTATGTAAAAATAAAAATATAAAATATATTTTATTATTTGTTTAAAAATATAAAAAATAATAAAGATATATTTGGTAGATTTTTCTTATAAATTTTGTTTTAACTCAGTTATTCATAATTTGATGCATATGGTCTTTATTTTTTTTCAATTTGTCTATGACCATTATTAATTAAAAAGCACATATAAAGAAATAGCATTTAATAACAATATTAAAAAGTCACATATAAAGAAATAACAGATGTAGCATCAAATGTAAACCTAATGCATACGGAATTATGTTCATTCAAAACAATGTAATAATATATTTTGCAAGTAAATTAACCGTCATTATTATTAAAAAAATTAAAGAGAGAGAGACTGGGAGAAAGAATTTTTTTTTTTTTTCGAAACTAGAAATATGTATTCATACATAAAGGAAATTTATGTAAAAAATTAACAGAAAAGATATTTAAAACAGAAAAAAAAAAACCAATGGAGGGTTGCAATAGACAATGATGATTGATAAAATGAAAAAAAAAAAAAAGGCTTAAGAATGAAAATATGACTAGATGCGGCCCTGAGTGGGAGAGCTAACACACCCTGAGTGGGAGAGCTGACACAGTCCATTTGGTTGTAAAAATATAAGGTAATAAAATCATATTATTTTCACAACAGTTGAATTTAATAATTATGTAATCTAACATGATAACAAAAGGGTTCTTCAAATTCTCTCTTGTGTTTGGTCCGAAAAAAAAAAAGGAAACGAGAAAAGTGGAAGAAAGGATATGAGAGTATATTGAAATTTTTTTAATGTTTGATTTGTTACAAAATTATACAAAGAAAGATAATGTCTTAACTTTTATTTTGATAATTTCACCCTTTGGTGTTAAACTTTCAATATTTATCATAAATATAATTCAAAAAATTAAACAATAAATTTATTTAATATACTATATAAAAAATTATTTTAAGTAATATAATTATATTTATAATTAAACTCTATTAAAAAAGTGTATCAACATAAATTTATTTTTAATTGAGTTTAATTTAATTTGTTTCTAAATAAATTATGACATAATACAAATAATTTCTTAATAATATATTATAATTTTAAATTTTTATTTGAACAACAACAAAAGAATAGAGTTGGCACTGCCACCATCAGAGCTAATGCGTCTCACCACCGGCCACTACTGTATCATGTCATTTCAACTCGAGAATTATATGAAAATTATCAGAACTTGATGATCTATAAATTGAAACAACTTATTTGGGTGAAATACTTGATGTTTGTCCATATATGAAATAGTTACAAAGTTTTCAAATTTTTGTAAATAATAATTATTTGATAATATTAAACAAGTTAATAAAAGATTGAAGGGTAACTTTGGATGTTTTGGCTTCCAATAGAGGAGGAATTCAAATTCATCACTCTTTGTTGTGAAATCTAAATTCCAAATTATAATGTATATTAAATTTTAATGGAAATTAAATTATCATAAATTATGAAAAATCAATCAAACAAAGGAAATAAGAAAAAAATTTGAATTACTTTCCTTTTTCCTTTCCCTGCTTCCAACCAAACACCACCTAAAAGTTGAAAACGACAAATTAGCATTCTCAAGTTTTTATTTTTTATTTTTTCAACAAACTTTATAGAATGAAAATATAAAGTTGAGAACGTCAAATTAGCATTCTCAACGTTTCTTTTCAAACTTTATAGTATGAAAATATTTCATTCTTTGTATATTTTACTTTATTGTTATAAAACACGTCCACCAAATACATTTTCTTGATTTTTGTTATTGTAAAATGAAAAATAATGAGTGAAAAATAATACCAAACACACCCTTAATATTGTCTTATCTTTTTTTAATTTTTCATGAATATTTATTAAATATTATTGTTCATAAATGAGAGCTTAGTGTCACAGGCTGCTCATATTTGCCACTAATGGAGGTTAAAATTGTGTACACGGGTACGCTTAGTAGAATGCACTCAGCAATGGCCCACCTCATAAAACTAGAGCATCATGGTGCGCTTAGAAAGCAGACAACCTAAATACAACAAAACTCGACCCGATTCTAGAATTCTCTACAACTTATAAATAACTAGATTTTTAGACAACTTGCACCACTTGCTATGAAGCATTTAGACCTAGGCTAGCAACTCTATAAATAGGGCATCACCCTTGCCATTTTGCTCAATACCCACGAACACCGACACCACGCTACACACACAACACCCCTAGCACAAGCAAATCAAGTACTTTTATAAAAAGCTCTCTTGTATTTTCTCATTCAAGTAATAAAATATGCTTTGACAATGTTGCTCTCTTCTCTCTAGATTTATTGCAAGCATCCTTACCTACCTATCTTAAAAAATTCTATAGGTTTACTTCACAAATTTTGTGTTAGAAGTTTAAATATCATACGGGTTGCTGCGTAAAATACTCACTCCATAACACTAGGTTTTGCTTGACAATTTCTCATTTATGTGGTAAATTTTCTTAGAAATTAAAACTTCAAATGCATTGTTTATCATGTTATAATACCGATGTAAAATACTTATTATAACCATGACAGCTGCGCTATCGGATCCTGTGCCTTTTAGTAATTTCATTTCTCAATCTTAAAAGCCTTTCTCATCTCTCATACATATATGCCTTTAACTTTAGGAAAGATTTTCATCACGTCATTTCAGGTCTCAGTGTTTGGACAATTTATAGTCTATATTTTAGACCAGCATTTTTTATCCCACATTGTGAATTGTAATTGGTATTTAGAGATGTTATTATGATAAAGGATCTAATATAGAAACAAAAACCTTTTTTTTAAAGAAAATAAAACTTGGAACAAAAATATTTTGTCCTAATACAAAGCCAAACTATTATTTTTCAGAATTTCATTGTGGTACTCACTGCTACAACATACCCAATAATAACAATACAACTCAGGAAAAGTTATTAGAAAAATAAATTGACCCATTACGGGCCACTAATCTTATGCATGGGAAATGAATTCTTCCCTCGGTTACAACTTGCAAGACCAATCACTAATCTTCGGTGACCAGCTATTACCTTGCTATTTTTAAATGAGAAATAAAATATTTATTGTCCATTACCATTACATTATAGAGCTACAATGCTGCATTAGGCAACAAGGAAGTTCCCCCTGAGCCGGTTGAAATCTAATACAAAATTCTGTGATACCAGGACAGTGGGTAAACAATCTAAATAGGGTTGAGAAAGGAAAAAATCAATGTTTTATTATACTACGGAGGAGTTATTCTCAGATCCACACACACAGTCTAAATTCGCGAGATCGCTTTCAAAGAAGGTTTCATGGAGAGCCCTGACACACTGTTCTGCTTCGTCATCATTTACGATCAATGAGATATTAACCTGTCAGGAGAAAAAACAGTGAGCTACACCAGCGAGATAAAAAGATGATATTTCTGTTTCCATGAGAAGAAAATGCTTCATGCAAAGAAATTAAGACACCCAAAATGTTAGTTTTGACAGCAAGCGTGATGACTAATTCAGAATTCAGGTCCAATCTTAAGGTTGCTTCAACAACATTTTGCATATGCAAAGTGTCCAATCATGAGCTTAAAGTGCAAAAATGCTTGGATTCTGATGCAGAAGTAGACAAGACACATTAGAGGAAGAGTGTAACAGTGTTTTTTTTTTTTTTTTTGGTAGGGGGCAGAGGGGAGACCTTAGATGCACCCTGAGAGATCATCTGCACGTTAACCCCACTTCTTCGAAGAACACGGAAAGCCTGCCATAACAGTCACAGTGAAACACAGTGAGAAAAGAAAGAAATAGAGAGGAGAAAGTAACAGCAAGACAATTGAAAAACAGTTGGGCCCATTGAATAAACACCACATCACTTTTAAATTTCTCCTCTTAATTTCTTCAAAAAGCATTGAATTTCATGAATTATATGAGAACTTGATAAAATATCCGCATGGCCATATTTTAAAACTACATTCAAGCACACCCTAAGGTTTACTACAATGCATTTGTAAATTCCTCACCTGAAAGTCTCACAATGCATGGAAACTTGTCAATTGCATTAAAACAAGGTGACTAATAAACAATGGTTCGACATGGAATTGAGAGTACTAACAGAATATCAAAAGAAAACTATTCGCAATCATCCAAAAGAATGTCACAAAGCCAGAGGGACACTTTATATGCAATAATAAAGATGTAAAACTGCACCTTCTCAAGTATCAGGGAGGATCTCTGTACATTGCCAATTAGAGAAATAATTGATCTGTGCTGAAGGAGATTGACAATTGCAATTTTCTCAAGTTCTTCAACAACATGGTCAAGTTCCTGCAGGGAGCAGATAATAACAGATTAGATAAACTTTGAACAGCCAAAATAGGTATAAAACGAAAAAGATAATCAAATCGCATCAGGTACAGACAGAAACTGTAAATAATCTAGCTAAATTTCAACATATTGAGAAAAACATCATACGCTTGCCTGCTGAATTAACTCTCTGCTCCAGAGCTTAGATGGGTCCAGTGTCAAGGAAAGACTGACTTCACTAGTAGCAACAACATCCACTGAAATACCTAAATCTTCAAAGGTTGAAAATACCTGCAATGGAAAGAAAATAATAATAATGATCTAATCCAGCAATGGACGAGAAGAGGATAAAAAGCAGCAGCACTAGCATCAGTGTTCATACCTTCGCAAGGAAACCATATTGACCAAGCATGCGAGTACTAACGATATCCAACATGGTAACATTACGCTTCAGCACAATGCTAGTTAGCACTGCCTGCCGTTGTGAAATAAGAAGATTAATGCTTTTTCAGTTCTACGCCAAGTAATCAGTAAGCCCACAATCAGATACAAACCTTGCTCATATCTCTTGACCTTCTGATTAGAGTTCCTGGAGCATTAGGATTATAAGAATTCTTAACCCTAACAGGTATATCACCCTCTCTTGCTGGTCTCATGGATTGTGGATGCAGAACCTGAGAAAACAATGGAAGTTGTTGTACAAAACATCTTCATTTGAGCCATACACTTTCTGTTTGAATAGAGGAATGCTGCCGCAAGAATTTAGGTATTAAGTGCTTCCCTATAACCTTAAGCATTTGAATTTAGAGGTCACTTACTAGCCAAGTTGACTATGAGGTCCTGTGTTTGTACCCCCCATTATGTTAAGTAAATAAAAATAAGTTGTTTTTCTGTTTTTTGTTATTTGGTGGTTGGGCCTTGTATATGAGCTTAAATTTGGGTTTCTGCAGTCACTTCACTCATAATTAAGGTAGCTTAAAGATATTCAAGCCAGCTTGGAAAAGGCCTGATATTCACAAGTTCCAGTGCAATGATAAAATACACAAACTGATTTAATCCACCATCAATTGCAAGAAAAGAAATATTTGTCAATATTTACATAATTCAATTACATTAACAGCTTCAAAAATATATACCTGAGCCCCAAAATATGCAAGTTCAGCTGCCTCGTCAAATGTCAAATATGGAACTGGCTCGGCATGTGGATGTATGTTAGGATCACAAGTCAAAACACCATCAACATCCTTCCACACCTGCAATTAATAAAACAAGGTTCTTATTTGAATTCTGATTGAATCTGGGCATGGAATTCATATCGAACGACATTGTCAATGTTGTATGCATTTTCTACAGAATTTGAAGTCACTAAGGCATCACTTCTTTCACATAATCAGGGAAAACAGACTGATGGCTCTTGTATATATGTCTATATTTGCATCAGTAAATCTTTTTATTATATGAAAGGAAAAGGAAAAGTTGTCATTGCATGTAAAATTACATGCTCTTTTTCAGCATCTGCACTGACCTGAATCTCTTGCAATCCTAATGCCTTCCCAATGGTTGTGGCTGTCAGATCACTGCCACCCCTACCCAATGTAGTAATTGCACAAGTCCTCCAGCCCTAGAATTGGAAGAAAATAAAACACAATGTATTGAAAATTTTGCTAGGCCACCCAAAAAAGAATCAATTTCCAAAGAAGAAGATATTTGAATCAATTAGCCATTTTAAGGACCTTTCCGAGGAAACCAGTAACAATGGGAATTGCAAGATCTGTGATCCAATCACCATGTAACCTCTTAGCAACAGCTGGATAAGTGGCTTCTAAAATATCAGCATTTGTGAAGTCATCTGTGGTTATAAAACCAATATCAAAAGCATCATACTGCAAAATGAATGCAGAAACTTATAATTAGCTACATTTAATGAAGTAAGCTTGGTAGTATTGGACAGTGTAAGTGAGTTGAAATCTAAAAATTCTAAGATAATTACTGAGAGAGAGGGAGGGAGGGAGGGAGGGAGGGAAGCAACATTAAAGATGCTCAATTACTACTGGAGAATAAATACTTATCATGAGCTATCCAACTAAAGATCCAGAGAATAGAAACATACTTGGCGAGCTTTCACACCAATTTTGTTCAGATATGCTGCAAAAATCCTTGTGGACATGCACTCCCCAAAGGAAACTAAATAGTCTCTAGAACGTGGAGTTAACTCTTTCAACATAGCAATTCCCTTCAGAAGTTGCTCCAGTTCTTCTAGGTGTGCTGCAAAATGTTTTCCACACACAAAAACAGAAGTCACACCCGGAAGCAAAAATACACAAAAATCACAAGAGCATATTTTCTGAATTTCATTGTCTACAAACTTCTGTGATTGGTAGGCACAATCCCTAGGACATAAGTTGATACAATTGGCAAGAAATACCTATGCAATTACACTACATATCGCTAAAATCAAATTTTTACAAAGAAAATTGATCCAGCCATTTTATTTTTGGGACTTCTACACATTTTTTTACAATTAAATAATACAGCTTAATCACCTAAAATATAGAAGCTCAAATTCTTCAGCTACAAGCCGAGTTCTAATCTTAAATAGGAATAAATAAACAAAATTAGCTCATGTAAAAACAGACACAACTCACTTGCTATAATGGATGTGTCTATGCCAAGTTCATCCACAGTCCTGGACAAATTTAAAAAAAAAAAACGATGCATAAAAATCTTTAGTTTACAATCTTGGTCCTCCATGAAGAACAACTATGAAAACAGAATTGACCTTCCTCACCTGTGATGCAAGTCTTTTACAAAGCTCAACTCATCAATACATGATATATTAGTGACACCACAACCAACAGCCTTCTCACCGGCCTAGCAGAAAACAAGCAACCAATTGCGCTATAAGCCAAAATTCCAACATAAAAATAAAACAAATACACAATACAATAAAATAAAGAGGGAATCAATATATACCAATAAAAGCTTATTTGTTGTCTTTCCCATCGCAGAGAGAACAATCACTGGCCTCTCATTAGGGAAGCTAAGTATAAGCTCAGCAACCTCTCTCATCCTCTCGGCAGAGGCCAAGGACGATCCACCAAACTTCATTACACACGTCAACTGCTTCTCACTCTCATCGACACCTAGATTCTCACTCTTTTTCCTCTCAATCACATCGATTCTCGCCCCCTCACAGCTAACTCTCAATCCTCCTCTACCTCCACACGAATTCCTCACGCTAACACATAATCTAGAACTAGAACTCACACATTTCGCAAACTCAAACCGCTGCCATGACAACGCTTGGCAATGCAATGAATTCTTTTGAATAATACTAGAAAATTGCATTGTGTTCGCCATCCTATAATTAATAATGTCAAAAAAAATGCTAATATAAGAGGTTATGTCGACAAATAGCAGCAAACAAATTAAGGCTTCAACTTATAGGAGCTCGATCTGCAGAAATATTAAAAAAAAATTATATCAAACAACAATAAACAAATCGAATATAAGCTAAGCTTTAAATTTCATTGTTTGACATAATTTTCAATTTTCCCTCCAAATGAAATGGAATTTCAATACAATACCTTCAAGACCGAGCTCCGAATCCGAATGTTAACGAAATGCAGCACAAATTATTCAAGAAATTAAAAATAATAAATCCGAAGTTCGTTTTCCTTTTTTCCTTTCCACTTTAGGACGAAAATTTCGGACGCGTAAGAAAAATGCGGGCGGGCGAGCGTGCGAGCAATGAACACTAGGCGCCGCGCAACACAACAATATAAAAACCCAGCAGAAACCCTTGTGTTTAATCCGACGATCAGAATTTAAAGTAAGTGGCCCATTTGTCCGTCCGATTAGCACGCTGATTTGGGTCCAACGGTGGGGAGAGCGAGTTGCTTTTGTGATTGGTAGATTTCTTGACGTATGTTTTGGAAAGCTCAATATTCAGAGGTTGGGAGCCCAAGGTGGACCCGCTGTCGGCGGTGTGCGCGTGGACTCAGATTTCCAATGGGCATTTTGTTCAGGTCCGCGAAGGACCATTGTATACGATGGTCTAGCGCGCTAAGCTGCATCATTTAACACGTGTGCGTACATGCAGAGATAATCAATGAAGAAAGAATGGGTGGAACTATTTTAAGGATTCTGAAGTGAAAGTTCAAACATAGGAAGTCTTTAAGATATAATTATTGTAATTTATATTTTTAATATAAATTACATAAAATTATAATATTTATAATTTATTTGGTTCACGTAAGAAATATAAGTTATAATAATTATAATTTAATATTTATCATAAAATAAAATATAACAAAATCTTTAAAATGAATAGCTTAATATTTTTATCAGAATTTTAATTCAAAAATTTAAATTAAAATAATCTAACTTAAGAAAAATTGTAACTTCAATACTACTAATTCAATTCCTGTGTATTATTAGTGTAAGTATCAACATTAGAAAATACTACTAAACAACAAATAATCTAATTCTTTCTTGGGTTTTGGTTATATTCAGTTGTTTGTATCAAAACTATCAACTAAATATATATATATATATTTTTTTAACCTTTCTAGCTATAAGCTTGAAATATAAATGGGACGTAGGACTACCGTACCTGTGTCCTAGCAATTATGTAATTTCACATGACATAAAACAATTAAATTAATAAGTGGCGTTGACTGCTGTGTTGAACGTTGATGCTGATAGGCTTGTCTCTTTGGTCTCTGTCGACTGAGTCCAGATTGTGCAATCTCCTTCATTGATTTTGATTATTCAAAAGATTGCAATCATGGAGCCAGTCTGTGTACGAATTGGTTTGAAATTAGGACAAAACTACGTTACAGATTCTGTAAGGTACAGACTGCAGCATCAGCCGTTGGATGTGGAGTGAGAAACTAAACAAAAGAAAATCGGATGGTGGGATGACGGGAGATGTTTGTTACAGAATCTGTAACATAGACAGGTCCTTGAAATTAAGCACGTTATAACAAACATGAAAAAAAATATGTCACAGCACATGCATCGACGAGAATCATTCACAAACCAGCCACAAAATTTTTAAGATTTTTTTAATAGAAACAATGTGAATTATTTAAATGGGCACACAGCAACCATTCAGATAGTATCATTTTCAAATTTGTTTCAACTCTGACCACCGAATAAAATAGCACATGGTAAAATTAATTTAATTCAAAGTGGTCTGTCTGTTCGTGACTTTGGGCCCAATTCGCAATGGAATGAATCTGCTGTGATAATACCATTTGATGCTTCAACTCCAAAAAAGAAAATAAAAAATCTGATTTGATGTTCAAATTATTTAAACTCTAGGTTTATGAATGTTTAGGTGTTTGTGGTATTCAATTTTAAGAGTAAAACTAAATAATTCTTTAAGTTGAAACACAAGAACAGTATTTTTATGCTTCGTTTACAAAATAAACAAAAGACAACATTTATCAAGTTGTAACAAAATTCATTATAACTTGAGAAAAAAATTGTAGCTTTCCGAGTCCCATCACATTCGTACCACAACTAAATGGTTGCCACCATTAAGAAAAATAGACAACGTACTATACATCTCTTGAAAAACAATAGGTCAATAATTTTACAATTTAGGAAAGAATTTTTACTGTCTCTTTGATAATTTGATAAACAGTTATTAATGAAAAAAAAAAAAAATAAGAAGGTTAATGTTCCACAATCATGTCTGTCAAAGCTATCTTGCCTAATTTTTGAAGTATTTAGGTGTGTGATTCCATAACCAATCACTTATGTATGCCGTTTTTCTCTATATTCGTCATACGAAACTGATAGCAATAGGACTCTTCACAGCGTACCGACCAGAAATCCAACTCAGATTTGCTTGGGTAAAAGATGTGTTAGTATTCTTTGTTCTAGTGAATGTCACAGAATAGGCCACCTTTTGGTTTTTCTCTGTAAAAGATATCTTATCAGGTTGTATGGTAATCTCCACTCCTTCAGGGGCAACAATCTGACTGGTGTAGGATAAATTAGCGGGTCCAACGTTTGTTACTGTTCTATTATATGTCTGAGGACTAGACCCCAATTTGATAGAGAATGAAGGATAATTTAGCTCTGCTTCAGCTATGCTCGACACTTTTGAGCATTGCACATCACCACCCACAATGCCTTGTACCTGTTGGTCCGTGTAATTCAAACCACATAGATAAGGAATGTAATCGTCGGGCTGGATATCGTAAATAAGTCCAGGGTCATTTGCTTTTGACGGGTTTACGTGGCCTGCACCAACTGCAAACGGATCAGCTGGAAGATGATTGCGATCAAGAATTGGCTTGCCTTCAAGGTTTATCGTATCAGCAGTAGTCATGATGGCAGATTTGATTGCGGCGGGTGACCAATCAGGATGAGCACTTTTGAGCAAAGCTGCAATACCACTAAGATGCGGGCAGGACATTGATGTGCCTGAAATTATGTCAAATATGTATTCGGTATTTGTTATGGGTTCAACAGTTGTTCGCCAAGCAGCTATAATGTTTACTCCAGGTCCAACAACGTCAGGCTTCAAGATTCCAGGGCTTACTGTGCTGGGTCCTCTTGAGGAAAAAGCGACAATCGCAGGAGCAGATTTTTCGCCAATCACAGTTCCTTTCACCACCAATGCAGCAGTCGGTGACGATGTTGAATTTATGTAGGCTTTTATGCTCTCCCCCACTGTATAACTCACACGCACGTTTGGAAGTACACTGCGTGCAACTACAATACTATCACCAATAAGTTCGTTATTCATTAGAATCATGGCAGAGCCACCAGCATCCAAGACATCTTGAGGATTTACACTTAATAGGCATAATACTACTTTGCCTTTGACATCAATACTTTTCAAACTTTCTGGTGAGCAATTTGTTGTTGCCGAAGCATTCTTCGTGACAGGATAAACAAGAGGCAATTGCTCGGAAGGGATATCTGTCCATTGCAGAAGTGATTCACCGTCATACGTTTCTTGGTTTCCGAGCTGTACCGATGTAACGATACTTCTGTCAGTGGTGCTTGCTCCCACAGTAAGCATCCACGGGGCGTCATTAACTACAGAAAAAGGTTTTGGGCCCCAATTTCCTGCCGAAATACTTACGAAAATGCCTTTTTTAACAGCTTTGAAAGTTGCGATCGCAATTGCGTTAGCATGGAATTCTTTATGTTGATATGGACCAAGACCAATCGAAAGAGAAAGCACATCAACACCGTCTTCAATGGCAGCGTCAAGTGCTGCACTAACTGAACTCTCAGGACAAGTACCATTATAGTCGTCACAAGCTTTATACATTGCCAAGTGAGCTAAAGGCGCCATGCCTACTGCGGTGCCGTTTGCCTGACCAAGTATATTTGCACCATCTACGAAAGTCCCAGCGGCCGTGCTTGACGTATGGGTTCCATGCCCTTCGTTATCAGTAGGTGGCTCACTTTTGTTAAGAAAATTTCTTGCTCCAATTAGCTTATTGTTACAACCCGCCCCTCCTGCAAATTCACATTTCCCTCTCCACTTTGCTGGTGGCGGAGGCATGTCTTTATCGCCAAATGAAGGATGAGTAGGCGCTATTCCTGAGTCCACAACTCCAATAATTACTCCTTTTCCGAAATTTGAATCCTTCCAAAATCCTGAATTTTGATGCAAACCCAAAAAGCTAGGAGTGTGGGTTGTATGTAGCTGCAATGTATTTTCAACGTGGGCTGATATGAATCCACTCTTTGTTTCCATGACCTTTACTTCCTCCGCTGTGAGCCTCGCGGCAAAACCTGAAATCACATGCCTATAGCAATGCACCATTCGGGATTGATGATCATCATCGATGGAGTTTGATGAGATCGTAGCCGGCAAGAACGAATGGTACCAGCTTTCTAGATCTATTTCCTTGGAAAAATTACCATGCTTTGGCTCTTGCACATAAACAATGTAGGTTTGTAAGTCATTTATATCGCTTTTAACATTGCTAATCCCGGCAATTGCTGGAGAGAAACTGATTATAAAAATGAGACTAATTAAAATGGAAGCCATGTTTAACATTTTACTACTCCTGATCTCAATGAAACAAGAGTCAAAAAATGTTAATAATGTTTAATGAGTTGATGCATCAACCCATGCACATATGAATTTATATACCGCATTATAGAGAAAGCGATAAACACGGACCATTAACAAGAAGCTAGTACACATTTCTAAATAGAGATTTAATAGCTAGAACTGATAGTCGATGTAGTTAATAACAATTAACAATATATATATATATATATATATATATGCATATATATTGAGCTTGTGTTTCACTAAATTTGGAGAATAAGGTTCGGTAACAGTTTAATTTGTTAACTAATTAACATAGAAAATATTGTTAAATCATGTCGGATTGTAACTTACCATAGTTTCAATTAATGGATCCCTAAGGCACGCATGCATCTATATATATATATATATATATATCACAAAAGAATGCAAATGGAAGTTGCTAATTCATGTTGAGTTGCTGATATCAAATGTTTTTTTTATTAATTACGGCAATAAGCGGGCAAGAAATGATCAGATTACAGTACCTGGTCAGCTGTTAAGAAATAAGTCAACTTCATCATGCAAAGGTATTGATTATTCAAAATATGACAGATAAATTATGAAATTATATTTATGCATTAGGAACTTTATGAACTTTTATTGCTTTAGAGTATATTAAGTTGTAATATAATATCATATATTATATGTAATAATATATTACTATTAATTTTAATGTAATAATATTTATGTTGCACTTATTAGTTACAATAAATTTTATTAAAATAATTAATTTTTATATATTAATTATTGTAATATAAATTAAATAGTGAAATATTATACTGTATTTTTTAAACATTTGTTAAGTATTTATTAGTAATATTAAATTGTTAAATAATAATTAAATTTTTAGATATTAGTTATTCTAATATAATTAAATAATACAATATTATATTTTTTATTTTTATATGTTACTTAAGTAATTATTATTAGTTATATTAACTTATTAAGTAATAATCTATTTTATATATTAATTATTGTAATATAATATACTTAGTGTAATATTTAATTTAATTTTTAATATAATTAATAAAAAATAAAAATATTATATAATATTATTGAATAATAAATTATGAATTTATATTGATTACTATAATGTAAAAATAAAAGAAAATAAAAATTAATGTTATATAGTATTATCAAATGATGTAATATTGAATTATACATTTACTTTTTTTCGGAAAAAAAATTTAATGAGGCAAACTACCGCATTAGCCAAAGGCAAGTGCCACAAACAAGAGGCTACACTGCATGATACAATGCAGTTTCATATTATGAAAGTTGTCAAACACACCCTAAAGATATTATGTCCCACAGTTTGGGTATCGTTAAATGGTCTAATCTGATCATTTGACGGTGTTTAAATTGTAGGATATCTTAGTCACAACCAATAAATGAATCTATACTTTGAAAAATTACAAAGTGGACATTCAATAATATATTATTGTGAAATGAAAGCATAATGAACAGACTTGATGTTTATACGCATTTTAGTATTTAAAAATATATATCTATAAGAAAAGAGAGCAAAAATTCATTTAAATAGAGAAATTAATTTCCAAATTGTAAAAGGCCTATAAAGATTAAGTGCACCAACTTGAGACCAAGCTTGAATGAGAAACCAAATTTCGAAATCTCTTATGCTGCATTTACTTCTCGAGGGAATTGGATAATGACTAGGAATCAAAATAAGTTGGAATCGAAAAGAGATAAAATCGAAATGAAGGAAAAAATAAGCATAAGAGATAAAATCGGAATGAAGAAGGAAAATAAGTATAAGTTGCTTATTAAAGCTGTAAGAATTAGAATTAGAATGAGTTGTACTATCATTGATGTGTGCACTTTATCCCATAATCCGAATGAATATCTACAAATTAAAAAGATGCCATTAGTTAAAATTTTAATTTTTTACTAAATAATAATAATAATGATGATAATTACTCTTAATCATAGTAATTATTATTATTGTTGTTGTTATTGTTGTTATTACTATTACTACCGGATCAAGTATACCAAATTAAAAGGCTAATTTTCCGAAAAGCTATCTTATATTTCAAATATTTATATTATTATTATTATTTCCAACATTAAGAAAAGGCCTATCGTGCTACATGATTTTTTTTTTCGAATAAGTGTCAACTTAATTTAAAAATTATGCGATTTCAATTATTGTTATTGTTATTGTTATTGTTATTGTTATTGTTATTGTTATTGTTATTGTTATTGTTATTGTTATTGTTATTGTTATTGTTATTGTTATTGTTATTATTATTATTATTATTGTTATTATTATTATTATTATTATTATTATTATTATTATTATTATTATTATTATTATTATTATTATTATTATTATTATTATTATTATTATTATTATTATTATTATTATTATTATTATTATTATTATTATTATGTGCTTTTATTGAATGTAAAACTCAAGACTCCAAGTAAATTAGTTGTTCATAACTACTGGGCTAAACAAATTTAATTTTCAAGAAATCAAAATGATAATATATAAAGATTAAAATAAACTAAAATACTTTTAATTAATTTATTAATTTGAAACATATTAACTGCTTTAATAGAACAAATAAAAATTAAATACATACTGTAACCTTTATAAGAGTAGAAAAACAGCAAATCTTTTATCAATAATACAAATTTAATACTATTTTGATAGTTTGATTTATAGTTTTTAAGATACATAACACTAATTAGGTATATAAATTCAATTTAAATTAATTCAAACAATGGATAAGATGATGATAAGTGTCCCATACCATACATCAAAATTGGCAAAATGGTACAGATGTTGATGATGAAGAAAATGATGATGTCATGATGTTTATGTTGAAGCTGATAACGATGACAACGATAAGGAAGATTAAAATTTAGAAATGCTTTTAGTGAATAAAATTGTTGTTATATGTAAATGATAGATAGTTCAGTCATCAGTGGGTACTAACCTCATTAGAAAGTGCTGTAAATTATAGTGATACAAATTATGCCATATTTTATTTTATTTTTAATTTACAGCTTTCATAAAAATAAATTTTATCTTATCCATCTGAAAATAATGTTATTATTAATTTATTTAGTATTATTTATATTTATCCTTTAAAAATTAAATTGTTAATAATGATTCAAATAATTCAGTTAATTTAGATTAACTCAGGTAATAGACTTATCAATACAAAATTAGAAATTTAAAATACAAAGTAAATGTTCATATTTATTTTTTAAAATTTGAACTTTTAATTGTTAAATTTATATTTTATTTTTCTATAACAAACAAAATAAGAAATTAACATATTAAATTTCAAAAATATTGGAGTAGAGCCGTGGGCCCCTAATGGGCTCTACACTGATCATGCACGACCCATTGATGGCTCATGTCCCGTGCCCGGGCCGGCACCGCTCATTGGCTGTCTTTAAGAATGGATGATCTGACCCAACCCACTTTCTCCAAACGGGTTGTACCCAACTTTTAACTAAATTTGGATCGTTTTCTTTATCTTCTGTTTGATTAGTGGCTAGGATGACGCCAAGTGGCAAGTGTTGTAGACCAGCGTCGCACCAGATTGACACATTTAAGTGGCGGCTTATTGGACCCGATAGGATCCGCACATTTTGAGTGGGTCGACTCGTTAACCAGCGCAATCTAGACCGTTGAATATCTGATCTAACGTTCCAAAATGGCCACATTTTTTTGTTGACATTTGATGTTTGACAATGCCTTTCGATCCGCCAGATCAATCTAATGGCTGTCATGCGCTCGAGCTGCAAGCTTTTCACGGACCACGCAGTGCTAGATCACCAACGAAATTCTACGCTATAAAAAAGGACTCATTTTGTGTGTTTCTCATCCCCATTTTCCTCCAAATCTCTTTAATTTCTTTCTAAAATTGAGGGATCAATTTTAATTAAGTTCTTATGGTTCATAAAATTATTTTTATAAATAATATTTAGTTTTATTTCAATTCAAGTTATTTTTATTTCTTTGTTTAATTAAGTATATGTATGACATTTTTAAATTATTTTTAACTTAAATTCGAGCATGTTTAACTAATTTTAATAAGTTAGGATGAGGTGAAACTCTTGCTAGAAGAGTATGATTTAATTAAATTCTAGTTTAAATTACATGAATTAAATTATTTTCTATTTAGTTTTATCCACTCTTGATTTGTCGTAGAAAAACAAATGAGTTTGGCACGATGAATACTTAATATCGTAATATAAGATGGGGCAAAATGATATTTTATTCCATTGTCAACAAATTAAATTTTGTCACAATAAAATTAATATAAAAATAATTATAATTTACACAATTAATTGAGTGAAACAAACATTGCGGTTTCGATATTTTCAATAAAATCCTTTTCAACTAAATCGTCACGTAGTAAATCAACAAATCATAAGGTTACGTCCCTTAGCCCTTCAAGTTTACCTACTACTATGTTGGAGTGAATATGATCTCCACCAAACATACGCAAACCTGCAATTCCCCACACGAATTCAGACTTATTGGAAAAAGAGTAAATAAATGAATTTCTTATTTCATTCCACTTGATTGAAGGACAAGAGAAAGAGCTAATACCCCATTCAAGTAATTCGATTGAAATACCCATATATTTTGAGCAATAAATTAAAACAAATAATGATAAAAAGAAATTATTAAATTGTACTTATCTATAATTCTCTAACTAATTTATTTTTTCATAGTTACACTTAAATTAAACAACTATTTCATTTTTTAATAATTTATTATCTTAATAATATTAAAGGTAGCAATTTAAATATTTTCTCCATTGATCAATCTCCAAACTTTGTTATTATAAGACACTCTTAAATGTATTTTGAAATTAAATAATTATTTTAAATAGTGTACAATAGTAGAAGTGAGGATAAATTGTGCTCTATTGAGATATGTGAAATGATTGCAATCCATAGCTAAAATGAGGCCATGACTCGAATATGCTGCATTTAATGAACGGGGAAATTGCTTTATGTAGAGATCGAGAGCATGATAACAATACTTCCATTTTAGTTAGTTGTTTATGCTTTAATACTTCCTTCCAACATCATTAATATTATAACATTTTATTCAATTGTTGGATAAAAAAATCAACTAAGTTTTTTTTTTTTTTGGGTGGGATGTACGGCTACAGCATCTGTATTCTAGCAATTATATAATTTTACGTTACATAAAATAATTCAATTAATTAAGAGGTGTTGAACGTTGATGCTCATAGGCTATGCTCTTTCGTGCAATCTCATTCATTGTTTATTTTGATTATTCAAAAGACTGTAATCACGAAGCCAGTTTTTGTACAAATTGGTTTAAAATTAGTCACGTTATAAGAAACATGAACAAAATATGTCACAGCACAAGTACGAGAATCATTCACAAATCAACAACAAAATGTTTGCATTTTTTTAATGGGCGAGGATTATTTCAACCCACTTTCAGAAAATAATTTTAATAATTTCAAGTTATTTTAAAAAATATAAAATAAAAAATTCTTTTAGACAATTAATCAATGAACGGAAAATTATTCTACGTACTCACTTTTTTATTAAATTTTATATTGCTGAAATGTCCATGAGTGAGTTGGCTTTCAAAGACAAAAGAATTGGTTAACTAATACAAATAAAATTCAATTACTCGTACCAAAAAATAATGGCTTATCGTCTTGATTAATGGGAGAATTTCTGTAATTTTACCATGGTGAAAACAAAGACTGCAAGAAAACTGAGCTCTTATTATTTCTGTAATTTTGCCATGGTGAAAATAAAGACTGCAAGAAAACTGAGCTCTCATTACCTACAATCTCCAATTTTTAACTGCACTAATTTTCATTTACATGTTGCCCTAGATTGGAAAATTGCGGAGAAAGTTCTTTTATTTTTTAAACAAAGAATGAATGTTCGTTTCAATTGACTGCATTTTAAAAGATCGTCTAGATCATGGAAAATTAAGTCTAGCAAAAAAAAAATTTGAAGAAGTGTATACGTAATTTTGGTGGATTTTCTGTAAGAAAACGGTACACAGTGAGATAACAATTTAAATTGTATGTAATTTAAACAACAATGTAAACCAGCAATCGGAAACAACAAATGAAAAACAAATCTCTCATTACCAACAATCTCCAATTTTTAACTGCACTAATTTTCATTTACATGTTGCCCTAGATTGGGAAATTGCGGAGAAAATTCTTTTATTTTTTAAACAAAGAATGAATGTTCGTTTCAATTGACTGTGTTTTAAAAGATCGTCTAGATCATGGAAAATTAAGTATAGCAAAAAAAAAAAATTGAAGAAGTGAATATGTAATTTTGGTGGGTTTTCTGTAAGAAAACGGTACACAATGAGATAACAATTTAAATTGTAGGTAATTTAAATAACAATGTAAACCAGCAATCATAAACAACAAATGAAGAACAGAAGAGAAAAGAAACCGAATCAGAAATATAAACATGAGGCCTGCACAAGACAGTTTCCTTAAAACAGTTTTACCACCTCTTGTAGTGCTTAAGGTCTGCTGGTATCTGTTTCTCAGGATACAATGGGCACGAATTTCCTGTCAAGCACATGCTGAAAATTTCGGCGAACCACAACAACATAACAGCAAGAAATAATTGTAAAATTGTTACAACTTGTTTGAATTCAAAAAGGTGTGAAACTGTTACACAAATAATTCAAAAGGAAATTAAAAACGTGCCAAGCTTGCATGGATGATTTAGAGCTGACATTCACGTACGCAGGACGTGCGAGCGCACACGAATTCAACCAAATTGATCTTGGATTTGCACCCCCCTGAGCACGCGCGTGTGGAGAGAGCCTATATCTTTATAATTCTTACTCTTGTATAGTTAAGTGTTTATATATAAACACTTATCTCTAAGCTTCTTTTTCCCATGTGAGATAAGCCTCATTTCCTTTCAAATTTCCAACTTCAAGGGTGAACTTTAAGAGATAATTTCTCATTCACCCAAGCACCATTTTGAGAAAATAAGATTATACTTTTGAAGTATTAGCGGAGTAGAATCCGAACCTCACAAGATTTTTCATTTTCTTTAAGTGGAACTCACTCAAAATGTGCCCTCAAAATAGCATGTTATGCTATTTTTTCAATAATCCCCCACAGGAATGAAAATTGGTAGTAAAAACAGGAAAACCGCTAAATTTTGACATCAAAACCATTTTTGACTTTAATGATCGAGTTTATTGGATTGATACCTAGCACAAGATAGGTATGTGTTATCCTTTGAACCTTTCTTTTTTAATAGTATAATTACTTTACTAGCTGATCAGTAGACGCGATGTTTTTGAACTGTTCTGCCATTAGTGTAAACGATCATATACTACACATAGGTATTTCTCCTAACACTGTTGAGTTCTCATGATTATGTTCGTTTTGGCCTTAAACATCTGCCTGGTTCTGCAAGAGTTTTTAAGAGTTGAACCCTTTATAGCTCATTTTGAAGCGGCCCCACTTCTCTCTCATATAGATGATATATTAATTAAGAGTAACCGGCATTACTCTGCTTGAATTTTCGACGCATAAGAATCATTAAGAGGCTAGCTCAACCTTATTCCCCACGAACATCACTGTTTCATCATAGGAATGGTCAATGAGGTAATCCGCTCAAGAGAATAACCCCCACAGTGATCCATCTTTAGTTTTTAACACATAAGTTGTCCAATTGAACCTAGATCTTGGGATCTTCAGTCTACTAGGTTGGGTTTTCCTTCGTTATTAACTAATCAATATATAGGTTTTAATCTCATTCCCCTCGATAATTTTTCTACTAGCTCTCTATTTAACCCTTTGGTTAGCGGATCCGCAATGTTATCTTTTGACCTCACATAGTAAATAGAAATAACTCCAATAAAAATAAGTTGTCTAATGGTATTATGTCTACGACGTATGTGTCTAGACTTACCATTATACATATTGCTTTTTACCCTACCGATAGCTGATTGACTATCGCAATGTATACAAACCTTAGGCACAGGCTTTGGTCACTTTAGAATACCTTCTAAAAAATTGCGTAACCATTCTGCTTCTTCACCAAATTTATCTAATGTAATGAAGTCAGATTCCATTGTAAATCTAACAATTACTGTTTGTTTAGAAGATCTCCATGATACAGCTGCACCTGCTAGTGTAAACACATAGGCGTTAGTAGATTTTGAATCTTTTACATCAAATATCCAGTTAGCATCACTAAATCTTTCTAATATTTCTGGATACCTAGTATAGTGCAGTCCATAATTACGAGTGTATCCAAGATACCTAAATACTCTTACAATAGCTTTCCAATGATCAGTTCCTAGATTACCTTATATTTACTAAGTTTACTTATGGTATAGGCTAGATCTGATCTGGTACAACTTGTTAAGTATATCAGACTGCCTATTATTCTAGCATATTCTACTTGAGAAATACCCTATCCTCTGTTTTTCGATAGATGAATACTAGTATCTAATGGAGTTTTAGACATAATATTATCATTTTTATTAAATTTTCTAAGAATTTTATCTACATAATGAGTTTGACTTAGAATAAGTCCATTAGAAGCCCTTGAGATTTTAATTCCCAAAATGACATCTGCAAGACCCATGTTTTTCATGTCAAACTTAGACTTCAACATATTCTTGGTAGATTTAATCATGTCATCATCACTCCCAACAATGAGCATGTCATCAACATATAAACATAAAATGACATATCCATTTTCTGTTTCTTTGACATAAACACATTTGTCACACTCGTTGATCTTAAAACCACTTGTGATCATCGTATGATCAAATTTCTCATGCCACTGGTTCGATGCTTGTTTTAAGCAATATAATGACTTTACCAATTTACAAACTTTCTTTTCTTGTCATGGAGCTATAAAACCTTCATGTTGCTCCATGTAGATTTTTTCATCTAAATCTCCATTTAGAAAAGCCGTCTTTACATCCATTTGATGTATCTCGAGATTGCGCAAAGCTGCAATTGCTATTATCATCCGTATGAAATTTATTCTCGTAACAAGAGAATAAGTATCAAAGTAATCAAGGCCTTCTCGTTGCCTATAACCTTTAATTACAAGCCTAATCTTGTACTTATTGATTGATCCATCGACTTTCATTTTCCTCTTAAAAATCCACTTATAGCCCAAATGTTTACATCCTGGAGGTAGATCTATTAGCTCCCAAGTAAGATTTTGTAAAATGGATTCAACTTCACTGGTAATGACTTCTTTCCATAAAGTGCCTTCAGTTAAAGTTACAGCCTCTTTGAAGCTTTGAGGTTCACTTTCTAGCAAATACGTCAGAAAGTTTAGAGCAAAAAACTTTTCTATTCTAGCTCTTTTGCTATGTCTAATCTCAATTTCTTGTTCTTGATCTTCTTCTTTTTCTTCTAGTGCTTCATCATTTTCTTTATTTTAAAATGTTGTTTTATGAAATTGTCGCAATTCTCTTGATTCCATTCTAGAATTGCAAGGAAACACATGTTCGAAAATGATGCATTTCTTGATTCTATTATCGTATTTTTGTGGACATCTGGAACTTTAGACTCATGCACCAAAAATCAATAAACACTACTGTTTTGTGTATAACCAATGAAAATGTAGTCAACAGTTTTTGGTCATATTTTCACTTTTTTATTTGAAGGAACCACTACTTTAGCAAGACACCCCCACACTCGTAGAATTTATATGAAGGTGGTCTACCTTTCCACAGCTCATACGAGATTTTATCTTCTTATTTTTGGGGTATCTTATTTAATAAATAATTAGCTGACAAAACAACTTCTCCCCACATATTCTAGGGTAACCTAGAAGTTATCAATATTGCATTAATCATTTCCTTTAAAATTCGATTCTTTCGTTCTGCAATCCCATTAAATTGAGGTGAATATGGAGCCGTGACTTGATGTATCATTCCACTTTGTTCACATATTGACATAAATGGAACAATATACTCACCACCATGGTCACTCTTTAATTCTTTGATTTTTTTATTAAGTTGATTCTCAACTTCATTTTTGTAGAGAATAAACTTTTCCAAAGGTTCATATTTACTTTTCAATAAATATACATAACAATATTTTGTGCAATTATCTATAAAGGTAATAAAATATTTATTACCACATCTTGTTTGAATGGATTTAAAGTCACAAATATCACTATGTATTAAATCAAATGGTTCGATGTTTCTTTTAATTATTTAGAAAGATAACTTAGTTAGTTTGCCTCAACACAAGTTTCACACTTATGTTTCAAATCAATTTGGAAATTGGGAATATGCTCCATGTTAATTAATTTACGCAAAGAATTAAAATTAACATGTCCTAATCTACCATGCCAAAGATTAGAAGACTCAAGCAAATAAGTAGAAGAAGTAGTTTTATTATTAATTGTTGGTTTCAGAGTCATTACATTGAGTTTAAATAGTTCATCATTAATATAACATTTTCCCACATACATCTCATTTTTAGACAAAACTACCCTATCTGACTCAAACACCATTCGGAAACCATGTTTGTTCAGCAGCGATCCAAACACCAAGTTCTTCCGAATTTCTAGCACATAAAGCACATTGTTCAGAGTTAGTTCTTTCCCAGACGTCATCTTCAAAATCACCTTCCCTTGACCCTCAATCTCAGACGTAGCCAAATTCCCCATGAATAGCTTCTCTCCATTGCTAACTGCTTTAAATGAAGTGAACAATCCTTTGTCCGAGCAAACATGTCTGGTTGCTCCCGTATTGATCCACCATTCTCTCGGATTAGAGCCAACCAGATTCACTTCTGAAACTACTGGAAAAAGGTTTATGTCTGAAACATGTTGAGTGATGTTTTCCACCACATTCGCCTCTTGCTTCTTTTTAGGCAACCTGCAATCCGAAGCCTTGTAACCAATCTTATCACAATTAAAACATTTCCCTTGAAACTTTGTTTGCTTTTTGGAAATTCTTCCTTTCGAATCCAATTTTTTATTTTTATTTTTAGGTCCATGTTCAACAAAATTTGCCTTAGCCATAGAAATAACCCCTCTTTTTTTGCATTTCTGTTATCCTCCTCAATTCTGAACTTAACAACTAACCCTTCAATATTCATTTCCTTTCGTTTATGCTTCAAATAGCTCTTGAAGTCTTTCCAAGCAGGAGGCAATTTTTCAATAATTGCGGCCACTTGAAAAGTTTCACTTAGATGCATCCCTTCTGCAAGGATTTCATATATTAAAATTTGAAGTTCTTGTACTTAACTTATTATAGTTTTAAAATCCATCATTTTATAATCTAGAAAGCGACCAACAACAAACTTTTTAGTACCCACATCCTCGGTTTTATATTTCCGGTCTAAGGATTCCCATAGCTCCTTGGCTGTTTTCTTCCCTATGTATACATTATACAAGGAATCACTAAGGTCATTCATTACATAATTTTTACACAAAAAAATTCTGAATGGTGGCATGCATCAATTGCACTTGCAACTTGAATATTCGTTTCACCCTCTTTGGGTTTAGGAGCATCCTCGGTCAAGAACCTCACAAGGTTTAACGTGGTCAAGTAAAAAAATATCTTTTGTTACCAACGTTTGAAATTCTGACCATTGAATTTTTCAGGCCTCTCCGCATGATTGACAGGAATTGCCACAGAGGCTGGTTCCTTCACAACAGTTGGTGCAACAATAGAAGATGAAACTGGGACATACGAAATATCATCAATGATTTCAGTTGCCATCTCAATGATAATTAAATCTGTTTTAAAATTGTAAGAAAACGATACACAATGAGATAACAATTTAAATTGTAGGTAATTTAAACAACAATGTAAACCAGCAATCGGAAACAACAAATAAAGAACAGAAGAAAAAGAAACTGAATCAAAAATATAAACCCGAGGCCTGCACAAGACAATTTTCTTAAAACAGATTTACCACCTCTTATAGTGCTTAAGGTCTGCTGGTATCTATTTCCCATGATCCAACGGGCACGAATTTCCAATCAAGCACATGCAAGAAATTCCGGCGAACCACAACAGCATAACAACAAGAAATAATTGTAAAACTGTTACAACTTGTTTGAATTCAAAAAGGTGTGAAACTGTTACACAAAAAATTTAAAAGGAAATTAAAACGTGCCAAGCTTGCATGGATGATTTTGGGCCGACATTCGCGTACGCAGGACGCGCATGCGCGCATGAGTTCAACCAAATCAGTCTTGGATTTGCGCCCCTTGCGCACGCGCGTGTGGAGAGAGCCTTTATCCTTATAATTCCTATTCATGCATGGTTTAGTGTTTATATATAAACACTAATCCCTTGGCTTCTTTTCCTCATGTGGGATAAACCTCATTTCCTTTCAAATTTCCAACTTCAAGGGTGAACTTTGAGAGACAATTTCTCATTCACCCAAGCAACATTTTGAGAAAGTAAGATTATACTTTTGAAATATTAACGGAGTAGAATCCAAACCTCACAAGATTTTTCATTTTTGTTAAGTGGGATCCACTCAAAATGTGCCCTCAAGATAGCATATTATGCTATTTTTTCAACATTTTCAACAGAAACAAATATGATTCAAAGATGCAAGATTGAAGGTACTTTTTGTATTATTGGAGGAGCAGAAAGTGAAATTTTAAATTTTAAATTTAGAAAATGGGGTTTTTGAGTAGTTAGGTGTAGATGATTTTTTTTTTTTGGTTCAAGTAACCCTACCTTTAATCAGTTAAATCTGTTTTTTTATATATGTATATAGGTTTTTAGACCATTTTTTACTATTAAGATTTCTTTAAGATAAATTTTATGGGTAAAACTATTTGAACCTACCAAATTCCTCTCTAAACTCATTTAAAAAAAATAAATTTGTTATTAAAAGTTTAACATTTGAAGATTTCAAAACTATCATTCTCTAATCTCTTTCTTTCTCCACCTTACGATTTTATATTCTCTCTTTTCTCTTATATTCTATAAACTAAACACTCTATTTCATTCTAATTTTAATTTTTTTTTGACTTTTTTTAGTAGATCATGATCTTTATCTCATTCTTTCTATATATAAGATTTTTTTTTATTCATAAACTTTTGTGTTTGGTGAAAATTAATTTCTTGACATTTATTAACTTTCATTGTTAATAAAAAAAATTATTGATATTCAATTTTAAATAGTAGGTTTTGTTCTTCTTAATTTGAGATATCAATTATTTGTAATACAAAGAACATGCCTAAATGAATTAATGAAAATTTGGGAAATTGAGATGAGAAAGAGAATAAAGGGTTAATTAAGTAGTTTTTTAAAAAAATTAGATAATCAAAATTTTATTAGAAAAAATGATTTAGAGAGGAAATTAGTGGATTCAAATAACCCTACCCAAATTTTATTTTTCATTACATACAATGACCAAACTACCCCAAAAAAATGAGCTTTTGTATGTAATAATTTAGGTATTTAATTTTATTTTGATTAAGTCTCCAAACTTCCTCTTCATTTGATTTTTTTTAAATAATTTGAACTTACTGTAATTATTTTTTGAAAGTGGGATGAGCTTAAAAAAATTGTAGGGGTAAGTATCTTCACCTTTTATAATAGAAACAATGTGAATTATATGACAAGTGGGGTACACATATAACCGTTAAGCAACGTCATTTTAGGAACAGGCAGTGATATTTCTACTGTACAATTTTAAAAAACTCAATCTACTTTTAGAAAATTAATAGAATAAGTTCAATTTAAAAAAAAATCAAATAAAGAAGAAATTTAGAGAATTAATCGATTAAATCCATCTTCATTATTATTTTTTTGTGATTACATTTATTTATTATATTTGACTATTAAGGTTATTTGAAGTAAATTTAATATGATTATTTTACCCTCATAAGATAAAAGTATCAAAATACCCTAAATGATGCATAAGTACAACTAAATAAAAGAATGTATTTATGACATGTTGGGTACTGAAAAATTATTAAATTTTATTTAAAACATATTAGATTAAAAAAAAGTAAATGCCCAAACTATTAGTTTTAATAATAGTTCATGTTTCTTGGGACAATTTGTTTATTTTATAATATATAAACTAGTCAAATTAAACTTATTTTAAAGGAGCTTTAAATGTTCAAAAATTATTAAAAGACTTAAGTAAAAAAAATATTATAAGAATGATTCAATTAATTAATTGTTCAGACTTATTGTTACTTCGTAGTTATGTAAAATAGTGTAAACCTATTATAACTATCTTATGGAAGTGAGGTGGAAATATCCACGTCTTTCAACAATGAGTGATTTTCACTGATCTATCCTCAACTATCTCCAACCCACACATTGACGGACTTTATGTCCAAATTAACACTGACCCCCAGACTAAATGTTTAATTTTTTTTATTGTTACCACAAGGGAAATTTTATAACTTGATTAAATTTATTAAATCAAAATTCTTGAAATTGGCTTGAATATATGGCTAAATCATAAATACACGTGCTTTCAAATGGCGTTTAGTAAATTGTGAAAAATTCAAATAATTTTTCATTAAATATAATTTCTTTCAAGTAACTTTAAAATTGATGCAAATTCAAAAAATTTACTTCAATATTTGATGAAATGTAAGTGCTTTTAAATGAATTTAAGTCTAAAGAAAATTCAAAAAATTAATTTTTTTAAATGGAGGTATGTCAAATGGCTTTAAACTTGAAATAAATTTAGAAATTTACATCAATATTTGATTAATGGAAGTGTTATCAAATCATTTTTGTCACCATTTTTTTCTAATAATTTTTTTGGTCTATCATCTCATTGAAGACATCAAGTAATTAAAATTTAATTTAATGCAAATATGAAATACAAAAGAGTACATTCTTCAATATTATATGACTTACGTCATTAAACAAAAACATTCTTTTTAATTCTATCCATATTTCCTCATGTTTAATTTTACATGTTGCAAAATAATCACTCACACAAACAAACATCATTTTTATCCATTATAGATACAAAACTTTGATCTTTATTTTTTATTTCCTTAATAATTGACCACTAAAGGGTATCAATGTATTTTCCCAGCATAGTTATCACATTTAACGATCAAATTCTTGAAGAAAAAAAAAAAGTACTAAACATCTCCTGAAAAATAATATGTCAATAATTTTATAATTTATGAAAGAATTTTTACAATATCTTTGATCATTTGATAAACAATTTTGCTTCTCATATCAACAAAAAAATAAACTATGAAATAATAATGAGGTTAATGCTCCACAATCACGTCTCACAAAGCTAATTTGCTTTATTATTCAAAGTGTTTTACGTATGTGATTTCATAACATATCACCTATATATGCTGTTATTCTCTGTATTCGTCATATGAAGGTGATAGCGATAGGACTCTTCACAATATACTGACCAAAAATCCAGCTCAAATTTGCTTGGGCTGAAGATGCACCAATATTCTTTGTTCTAGTGAATGTCACAGAATAGGTCACCTTTTGGTTTTTCTCCGTAAAAGATATCTTACTCGGTTGTATGGTAATCTCTACTCCTTCAGGGGCAACAATCTGACTGGTGTACGATGAATTAGCGGGTCCAACGTTTGTTACTGTTCTATTATATGTCTGACGACCAGACCCCAATCTGATAGAAAATGAAGGATAATTTAGCTCTGCTTCAGCTATGCTCGGCACTTTTGAGCATTGCACATCACCACCCACAATGCCTTGTACCTGTTGGTCCGTGTAATTTAAACCACATAAATAAGGAATGTAATCATCGGGCTGGATGTCATAAATAAGTCCAGGATCATTTGCTTTTGCCGGGTTAACGTGGCCTGCACCAACTGCAAAGAGATCAGCTGGAAGATTATTGCGATCAAGAATTGGCTTGCCTTCAAGGTTTACCGTATCAGCAGTAGTCATGATGGCAGATTTGATTGCGGCCGGTGACCAATCAGGATGAGCGCTTTTGAGCAAAGCTGCAATTCCACTAAGATGCGGGCAAGACATTGATGTGCCTGAAATTATCTCAAATGTGTACTCTGTATTTGTTATGGGCTCCACAGCTGTTCGCCAGGCAGCTATAATGTTTACTCCAGGTCCAATAATGTCTGGCTTCAAGATTCCAGGGCTTACTGTGCTTGGTCCTCTTGAGGAGAAAGCGACAACCTCAGGAGCAGTTTTTCTGCCAATCACAGTTCCTTTCACCACCAATGCAGCAGTCGGTGACGATGTTGAATTTATGTAGGCTTTTATGCTCTCCCCCACTGTATAACTCACACGCACGTGTGGAAGTACAGTGCTTCCAGCTACAATACTGTTACCAATAAGTTCGTTATTCATTAGAATCATGGCAGCGCCACCAGCATCCAAGACATCCTGAGGATCGACACTTAATTGACATAATACTACTTTGCCTTTGACATCAATAGTTTTCAGAGTTTCTGGTGGGCAATTTGTTGTTGCCGAAGCATTCTTCGTGACAGGATAAACAAGAGGCAATTGCTCAGAAGGGATATCTGTCCCTTGCAAAAGTGATTCACCGTCATAGGTTTCTTGGTTTCCGAGCTGTACCGACGTAACTATACTTCTGTCAATAGTGCTTGCTCCCACAGTAAGCATCCACGGGGCGTCATTAACTACAGAAAAAGGTCTTGGGCCCCAATTTCCTGCCGAAATACTTACGAAAATGCCTTTTTTAACAGCTTTGAAAGTTGCGATCGCAATTGCGTTAGCATGGAATTCTTTATGTTGATGTGGACCAAGACCAATCGAAAGAGAAAGCACATCAACACCGTCTTCAATAGCAGCGTCAAGTGCTGCACTAACTGAACTCTCAGGACAAGTATCAGCGTAGTCATCGCAAGCTTTGTACATTGCCAAGTGAGCTAAAGGCGCCATGCCTACTGCGGTGCCGTTTGCCTCACCAAGTCTATTTGCACCATTTACGAAAGTCCCAGCGGCCGTGCTTGACGTGTGGGTTCCATGCCCTCCGTCATCAATAGGTGGCAAACTTAGGTTATAAAAATTTCTTGCCCCAATTATCTTGTTGTTACAACCCACCCCTCCTGCGAATTCACATTTCCCTCTCCACTTTGCTGGTGGTGGAGGCATGTCTTTGTCGCTAAATGAAGGATGAGTAGGCGTTATTCCCGAGTCTAAAACTCCAATAATTACCCCTTTTCCGAGATTTGAATCCTTCCAAAATCCTGAATTCTGATGCAAACCCAAGAAGTTGGGAGTGTGGGTTGTATGCAGCTGCAATGTATTTTCAACATGGGCTGATATGAACCCATTCTTTGTTTCCATGGCCTTCACTTCCTCTGCTGTGAGCCTCGCGGCAAAACCCGAAATCACTTGCCTATAGCAATGCACCATTCGTGATTGACGATCATCATCGATGGTAGCCGGCAAGAACGAATAGTACCAGCTTTCTAAATCTATTTCCTTCGAAAAATTACCATGCTTTGGCTTTTGCACGTAAACCATGTACGTTTGTAAGTCATCTATATCACTTTCGACATTGCTGATCCCGGCAATTGCTGGGGAGAGACTGATAATATAAATGAGACTAATTAGAATGGAAGCCATGTTTAACATTTTACCACTCCTGATCTCAATGAACCTAGAGTCGAAAAATGTTAATAATGTTTGATGAGTTGATGCATCAATCCCATGCACAAACACATATATATAGTGCAATGCAGAAAGAGATAAGTACGAAGGATTAACAAGAAGCTAGTACACGGTTGTAAATGGAGATATAATAGCTGGAACTAGTTCATAACGATTAGCAAAATATATATATATGATCTTATGTTAAACTAAATTTGGAGAGACTAAGGTTCACTAACAGTTTATTTGTTAACCAATTAATAAAGAAAATATCATATGTTGGGTTTCTGGCATATTTTTCTTTTAATAATTAATAACTCATACAGTCGTTGAAACTATCATAACCTTAGAAAAACCACTTGTTACCACTAAAATTAGACCTTACTTTAATTGGTTAAAAACGTACCGAATTAGTTCATTAAGACCACGTGCTTCCAAGCATGCGTGCATCTATTTATTTATGTCACAAAAAATATAAAATCAAAATTGTTAATCAGTTCCGGCAAAAGCAGTCATTTGGTTTATGAATTAAATTTGATCAGCAGAAGATACAATTAGATTTTGGGTGATTTTCATTTAATTCCTGTTTGTTTACTTGCAAATCAAACAATTAAATAAACATTTTGCATTCGAAATAAGTCAAGTCCGTAGTGTAAGGGTATTGATTATTCAAAACCATAATGGATGAATAATGAACTTATATTTAGAGTTAATAACAGACAAGGGTCCAACTAACAGTGCCCAAGATATTATACCCAACGGCCACTAAACAAATCTATACTTTGAAATTGAAAGGTAAAAAAATTCAGTAATATATTAAAATTCAGTAATATATAACTATCGTTTTATCTCATATTACTATTTATTATATTATTGATTATAACTTCTTCTAAATTAATCATTGAGGATTGTTGTTTTCTATATCATTTCCTATATTATATCCTTCATTAAATACTACTTCTAATCTTCTATCAGCAATAATTCTTAGTTTAATATTATAATCTATATGAGTCCCTATTATCTCTAGTCTTCCTAAATTATCTACCTTTTTAATGTAATCACTAAATGTTTTAATAAAACAATGTTGTAAAGTTTTTTTTCAAAGGTAAGGGGGATGGGCAAGCCCAAATACAGTTTTTACCCCATTTACCACCCCCAAAAATCGAATCCAGGTTTTGGTAAAGATTACAACTTCACTGCAACCAATCCGACCACGCATTTTGGGGTGAACAATGTTGTAAAGTAAAACAATTATCATTATCTAATGGCATGCAAGCTTAATTTTTAATTAAAAAATCTGATAAATATAGTTGTTCTTCTCTGCTAGGTACTCCCGACTTTTGTAAGATTAGTTGGTAAAATTTTCTTGTTACAAATGCTAACCAAAATCGTATCCGTTTTGAAAATTTCTTAAAATTGTTTTCCAAGAGTTTAGAGTGTTAAATCAAAGTTTTCAATAAAACCCAAGTTTTTTCCACCAAAAAAAAAAGGCTTCTTCCTTTTAGGCACATGGAAATTGAGCACAAAGCCTCCTTTTTCCTAAAACACTTATCCTTCAAGTAAAATGGTACTTTAGGAGTAAAACATGGCATTCAAAGGTCCTTTTTTTGAAGATTTTGAATTTTTCTAGAAACCTAAGTTTTTCTATAGATTTTTTTTTATTCTTTACAGTATTATCAAGCAAATAAAAAGATATTTGATTCATAATAAAAGTTTTGTAACACAAAACTTGTTCGTTCATAAACACATGGAGGCTTACAAAAGACTAGGTTTCTCTGTTAGAGAAGAACAAAATAAGTCAGCTATAACACATTATGCTGAATAAACTGACTTGCTTATAATGACTGATAAAAATAGTGAAAAATTGAACAAGAGCCCTAGAGTTTTTACAAATTGAGTTTTGTTACAAGATGATTTTTCTAAACTTATGTTCTAATGAGTATTTTTTTTATAATATAAGCAAAATAAAACTCTCTTTATTTATAGATTTCTTCAAAGCCTTCTATCCTTATCTTCTATTGTTTTCTATCTTCTGTTTTCTACGTGTACGGACCAAATTGTGAGGAGTATGGCATCTACTAAGAAAAAGATGTTGTCTTTATGTTCATGTAGAAAAAGTGAGTGTCAATAGAATAGTGAGTGTCGATAAAATAGTCACCACAACTTTTCTTTTTTTAAAGAATGAGTGAAGGGTGACTAATTGAAGAATGAGCCACTGCTGTGTCACGATTCTAGCATGTTGTCAATATTGTAGGCTGCAACATTACTTAGATTGTTGTAAAAGTATCTACCATCATCTTCTTATTCGCTTGATTAATCTTCCATGAGAGATCTGTAAGTTTTGAGATCTTACTTATATTGCTCATGATAGAAATATATAAGTTGATCATTTGTGGTCTTAAAAATAAAATGGACTTTAGGTATATTCTAGCGAGAATTTTTTTTTTTTAATTAAGCTCTTCAACAATCAGCTTAGAACAATTAGTGATTCTCTAATCTCAAATTTCCTTACTATTATTCTGCTTCTCTAATGTTTAATCTACTTGGTCAAAGAATTAGTAGTACAAATGTAAGATATATTTTAACCCTATAAGTTATTAAGTTCTCTAATGATGTTATATCTCCAGAGAAAAATAGAATATTGGGCTTAAAATTCATAGTATGCATTTTCTTTGAATCTGCATTCTGGTGTTGTTAAATAGATATAAGACACCATGAACTGTTTTCATGTTGCTGTTACGCTAAGCATGTTTGAAGCTAACTTTTATTCTAATGCATCTATCTGGTATGGGTCTCAAACGATGACTTGATTAAGACAACCAAAATATAATAATTATTATAGAGTTCATATTAGTAGTTTATCCTGAATTTTAGTTGTATAAGTTTGTATTATCCCAGATCAATGTTAACTCTTGCTACACTATAAGTGAGATGACACTTATAGTATGTATATTCTAGTGGTATTTTTTTGACAGAATGGATCAATTCTAGGGCAAACTTTCTGAGTATTACTGTAATGAATCTCCCATAAGATGAGAAATCCAGGTGTTTGGTGAGCAAAGTTTAGAGTTTTATATTTGCGTTTGTCATAATCATGGAGAAAACCTTGAATGAACTTCATTTTACATTTTCACAAGATATTCTTTAATAATAAGTCGGCCATAAAAGGAATAACATTGAAAATTCTGTATGTGTAAAGAAAAATGTCCTGCTTTCTTTTATTTCCAGCTCACATAGGTTCAATGTTCTACACCCAACATTTGCTTTAACCAATGGGGTTTTTTTTTTTTTTTTAACCTTTATCTGCCAATAGGGTTGATAGAATCTTGACCTTATCTTTTAGTGAATCTCTTTCTTTATACAAATCTCTATCTTAACCTTATCTTTTAGTGAATCTCTTTCTTCATACAAATCTCCACACCTATCATTTAATCTTTTAAATTTTTTCAATTGTTTCGTAATAATCACAATAAGACAAAGTGTTAGCAGAAGATGAAGCAACTTCATTATTTTGTATATTTTGAACACTTGGTAATATGTGTCAAAGAAAAGATTGTAAATTGCTAGATGTATCTCTTGCTAATGGGCTTATGAAAAAAAAAATCAAACAAATTCGTTGCTTTATAGCATTAAGAGCTGATTTAAAATCATAAAATCCTTGATAATCAGGCTTGTAGAAATTTGTAATTTCTCTTAAAACTTTAGGCCAAATATGGCATGTAAATCCTTTAAAAACTACATAAAAACTAAAATTTTTACCCAAGGATTTGCAGTGAATTTTTGAAAAATAAAATGTTAATGCATTTAAAGCTGTTAAGATCTTTCCACTATCACCTTTTGCATTCCAGATATTATCCAAAAGACATTGTTGTAATTCATCTATCTAACTATCAAGTAAAGACTTGAAAGACAAATTAGTCTTCTTTTGGAAGGTTGCTAGACTAATTTGACAAAATGGCATTCTCTTTACGTCCACTTGCAAAATAAAAAAGTACGTTAGAATAAATTTCTCTATTTAAATTATCAGTTAATCTATTATCTATACCCTTGATATGTTCAAATTCTACCTTGTAACCATTACTTGCTATAGTATTAATAAAATTTAACCATCTTTTATTGCTTAACTTCTTTTCATTAGTTTGATTATAAAATCTAACTATTGCTTCACAAACTATCCTTACTGCAAAAGACTGATTAAGAAATTGCAAAAGACTGATTAAGAAATAATGTAAAATTATTTAAAGCATTAATGACTCATAAAATTTCATAGTCTAAACTAGTTAAATTATTTTAAATTCTTTGTAGAGACATAATGAGTATCTACAAATCTTTTCAGTGTTCTTACTATCATATTTACTTGGTTTAGAGAGTAATACAGCTTCCCATCTGTGTTCTCTAGTTCGCTAGTACCTGTTTTTATAACCTTATACTCACTTTTTAATGGTAAGGCTAATTCTAATCATTGTTTATAAATTGGTTTTACTTTTCTAACTAATTCTATATCAGATGAGTTATAGAACTTTTGACATCCTAGTTTAGTCTTATGGTACAAAAGACTTACAAGCTGACTAAGATCTTTTATATACATCCTAGCATAATTTAATATACCTAAAAAGTCTTGTAATTTCTTAGTATTCTCTATTTTATTTTAATATTTTAATATTTTCTTTCCTATATGTTCTTGTAATTTAATTTTTCCTTTTTCTATTTTCATTCCTAAAAATTCTATACATTCTTTATAGAGTTTTATTTTCTTCTTACTAATTATAACTCTGTTATTGACAACCTCATTAAAGACTATAAGTAAGTGATCATAGTAGTCTTCTAAGTTTTCGATAAAAACTAATATATCATTAATATAAACCAAAAAAAAATTTACTATTTTTTTAAAATATTAGATCCATCTTACGTTTGAAATATATAAGGGGCATTTTTTTAGTTTAAATGAAAAAACTATCTATTTAAAATATCCTTCAAGGCAGTTGAAGGCAATTTATAGAATAGAGTCATCATCCATTTTAATTTGCCAAAATCATGTTTTACAATCAAACCTTGTAAATATGTTTGCATTTTGGATACAATTAATTAATTGATCTTTATCAGGGATTTTATAATGATCTTCACATGTACTATCATTTTGAGACTTATAGTTTATGACCATTCACGCTTTTCCTTTTTTAATTTCTGCATGATTTCTGTCCACAAATGCAGTACTTCTATGTCTACATTTATTATGCCTAATTACTCATAGTCTTAATAATTTTGAATGCTAAATTCTTCCATGTCTTTTATACTATAGTCTCATTTAGCTGTTTTAATAGTAAAGTCTATATTTTTTTTATGTCTAAATGAACTTTAAATTTATTTCTATCGTAATATTTAATTGGGTCTTCTTCTAAAACTTGTGTAGTTTCTGCTAATCTAATTATTTCTTATAAGTCCTTTTTTTAATTTTTTTAATTTGGGCATTCTAGTTTGTATATCTATCCAAAATCTAAATCTCTAAATTTTAAATCTTTATTTATATATGTATTTTCTAAATCTTCTCAGAAACTATCTATTTCTATTGTTAGATTTGTTATGTCTACGTATGTGGAAAATCAAAACTATTACTAGCGGTTTCTATGTCTAAATCATGCAAAAAATCAAAACAACTACTGCTAGTTCTAAAATCAAAATCCAAACTACTATTGGTCCCACATCGCATTCTACTTTAATTGATCATGTTGTAGATTTTGAGACAGACGAAAATCAATTAAGGTGATAATTATTCTTTTGAAAGATGCGACATAATTACTATTAATTAACATATTGTCTTTACTATTACTATAAAATTTAATCATAAGATAAATTTAAATTTGAAATTTATTGGACTAACCCATACTTATGGTAAGTGATATTACTCATCAAATTCATTTTCTATTGATTAAAAGTTGATTTGACCATCTCCGACACATATATCATATTCTAATCAAGTTCTATTCATTTGTTTAGCAAAATATTAGTTTTGACAATGTTTGCAAACAACCTGCTAGGACAATATTAATATCTATATGAGACTTGCTACTTCTTGTATCTATCATAGTTAATGTATCTATGGTACTACCATTTTTAAGTTTAATCTTATTAATAATACTGAGTAAGGGTGTTTGAAGTACGACTGGTAAAATTGACTAGAAAATTGTTTTGGTCTATCATCTAATGTCTTACAGTGTTGATCTAGATCTTCATCGTTTACCTCAATAATTTTTTTTTATTTTTTTGCTTATTTTGATTTTTTTCTAATCTAATAACTTCCTGTGTAAATTCAAACTTTTGTTTTTCTAATTGAAATTTTGATCTTTCTATTTCAAACTTTAATCATTATATTTCTAAAATTTGGGTCTTTATTGTTTGTTTAGACACTTGTGTTTCTATTTTTACCGACTGATTTTTATAGGTTTTAACTAAACAAAATTTACAAACTCCTATTTTATAATTCTTAAACTTATATCTAAATTCTATACTACAAAAAAGTTTACATATATGACATCTAATATTATTAGATCCCTATTTATGTATAAATTTATGTTGACATTCTATTTTTCATCTAATTTTTCTAGATCTAATTCTTCTAGAACTATATCCACAAAGCTATAATCTTCATCATCTGAATCGGTGGATTTTTCATAATCAAATTCTAAATTTAAGTCTTCTAATTTTAGAGTTTCATAATCACTACTTATAATATAGGCTTCACTGTCATTACTATTTATGCTAACTACATCATCTTTTTGTTATCTATCAAATTGACTTGTTCTTTAAAACGATCATTTCTCTTGCTAAGACATGCATTTGCAAGATACTTGGGATCTCCGAAAATTAAAAAAAGTACATTTTCTCTTACTAGGCTTTTTAACATACTTATTACCCTTTTTTCTTTTCCTATATGTTTGACTTTTCCTAAGAAACCTCCTTTTATTACTATATTTACGAGGCTTAAAATATTTTTTATACTTATTATTTCAATATATTTTGTCTTTATCACATTGGAGTATAAATAACCTTTTTACATAAATCAAAGGATTGATTTTTAAGAGTCTTCGGAATATTAGCTTGTAAATATTTTTCTCTAACTATACTATATGCGAATATTATTCTTGGCCCTATTCCTAAACCTATCTTAAATTTTTTACTCTTCCAATAGTTTTCTATTTATCTCCTAAAATTCTTAGTAATTTTCTAATATATTTATTTCATATTTCTTCATCAAATGACTTATCAGTTTTGCTGGTAATTGATGCATAATGATTACCAAATTCTCTAAGATACTTCTAACTTGAAAATCGAAGTAATTGGTCAAGATCTTCTAAGCCTACATCTTGTATAGAGGTGTTGCCTCTTGTTGGATCTAATCCTATTCATATTTCTCTAATAAAAATTGTAAAAATTGTAGGGGTTATTTCGTAATGCTATTGGTTTCTAAAAACCTTTTTAACAAAATCTCTTTTATAAGTATGTATTAATTTCCTATTGTTTCTCCTAATAGCATTTCTAAAAAATAATACATATCATCACTATGAGTTTGATTTTGCCAAGCCCTGACTGCATTTGTTTCCCATCTATGTATGACTTATAGCCATCGTTATGGATTCCAAGCTGCTAAACTTAATATGCTAGCAGATTGACTTGTTGTTTACATTGTCCTAATCTTATCTACATGTTACCATAGGTTTCATAATCTTTGTTATTTCCACTATAATTTCCTTTAGGTATAGGATATCTTCCTTCTAAATTATATGTTATATCCCTTGGTGCTGACTAACTAAAATTTATTCTACCACGTCTAGGCAGATTGGTAATACTGCAACTAGTTTCCTCTACCACTTTATTCATTTTGACATATTCTCATGTTTTAAATATTATCTTCTGTTTGGGCGAAAAATAGGAAAGGTAGTAAAGCGCCATGTGTCGACAAACGGAATGACTCCAGCACAATCTGAGATACCCGGCATGATTCAAGGTGCCCCGCATAATTGGTAGTACCCCTCACAATCTGAGGTACCCGGCATGATTCAAGGTACCATGCGCAAATACAGGTACCCCGCACAATTAGAGGTCCCCCACATAAATTGAGATACCCCGCGTAACTGGAGGTACCCGGCAGATCGGATGCAAGAGAATTCTCCGAAAATATCCGCCATGAGAAACGTCTCCATCTCTTAAAAGATATTATTCGATTTTGTCAGAATTAGGAATAAAAAATGTCGTGCTAAAAGGGGGGATAGCCACCTACCACCTCTACCAAAAGTGGAGGACACTGTCTCAAGGACAGTGGTGCTCAGCTGCCTACTTGATAGCTACTGCAGAGGTACCCTGAACCACTATGCAGCACGCGCCATGTTTTCAAAGGATAAGATACGCCGTGAACATGCACATAACGGCCCAAAAATCATAAAAAAAGTAAAAGGACGTTAGCTAAAAAGGGTACACCACGTGGCAGCTGAGATACTCCATATATAAAAGTGCATAGATTTCATTCTCCAGGAGGCTCTCACTCACCATTAACACTCACAGTCCAAAAAATAGGCGTGAAGTTCATTTTAAAGGACATCTCTTTTGGTTTCAACCTTTCACCATTGTTACCACTCCCTCTCCCCTTCTCACCTCCCCCGAATTTCAGATACACCGCACCGCACACAACAAAACAGTGAAATACCCCGTCTCCCAAAAAAATACAAATTCATTATTCTAAATAGGTTTACCTTTTTCTACCCCCAAAATCTATCGAAAACAACTTCTAATTTACATTATATCATACCATATATATATTGTGTATTATATTCCTTTTCTAAAACCTCTATTGTCTGATAATGGCTCATTTCAATCATTAGTTCATCATATCAAGAATCAAGAATTTTGTCCATTTCTTTTCTTGTGAACTCTTATTTTACAGCCACTAGACTACTTTCATTATCTTGGTTGTTGGTTGTGCTAGCTTAATAATTGTAGTTTCCAAATCGTAAATCTATTAAACCGCCACTATTATGATAGTTACACTATCTAGTACTAAATTTGGTTTTTCTATAAAAAAATTTAGCTTCCAATCTATTCCTGCATTAGTTTCTGCTGAGAATTTTTTACTCAGATAGGCTTAACTCCTTTAGTTCCTAAAACATTTATTATCTAATTATTATCTAATTTATATTTGTTGTGCTATTTTCACTAAGTCTTCCTATAAATTATGTGAAAACTAATAAACTATCCTCATTCCTTTTCATGTGGTAACCTCTAGTTTTTATTACTATTCTTAAATCTTCGTAAAAGGTATTAGCTTTTACTAAATAATCCAGGGCAAAATATAATATTCCTCTTTTCAATTATTTTTGTCTAATCCTATGCTTTCTAAAAGTTCTTGTTCTATATTTGTAAAGATGTTATCATAAAGACAAACTAAGGCTTCTGTCCCTAGGTTTTCTCTATGTTTTTTATTCCTATTATAATTAATCCTAAATGAGATTATTTGAGATTTTTATTACTAATCTAATTATAAGAATGTTTATCTATTAAGTATAATTTAATCATTTGATCTTCATGAGTATAAGATACATATCTTTCATTATAATTTTGATATACCAAATATTTACTAAATAAAATTTCATTTTTGTATATTATATTGAGATTGGTCAAAATTTAATTTATTTAGCCTAAACCTTTCTATTTGTTCATATAAATCTATGAGGTTTTCAATTTTAACATCCTCATCTTTTTTTCTTCTTCTACATAATATTTTCAAATAACTACCTCTAATTTACAGCCACTGAATATCTGCTTAGCTTTATTTATTAGTAATATCTATATAGCTCTTTAAATTTCTTGGGTTTCAGGTTTTTTATATTAGTGTTAATTTTAATTTTTTTTTCAAATCTTCCTATCAAATCTTCTAAATCTAAAACGGCTATAATTTATGAGCTCTTAGCTTTTTCTACTTGTTTTAATTTTAATCTTTCTTCTTCTATCCTTGAAATTTTATCTAATTCTACTAAATTTTGATCCTTATAAAATCTAATTTTTCTTACAAATTCTTAAGACTAACTCTATTTTATCTTAAACTAACTTAAAATTCTTGTTATTAATTCTATCAAATTCTGATTTCAAATTTCTACCCAAATTAATTAATAAATCGACTAATCTATTTAACTAAGAATTTTCTATATGTAAAACATTCTAAAGTTTCCTTTTATATTACATTCTATATTATATCTATTTAAAGTTACCTTCATACTATGAAGAATACTAATTTCTCAATTTAAATATTCAATTCTCTTCATAATCTATTGGATCTTCTAACTAGAATTAACTAGTTAAATTATACTCTGATACCAGTTCATGGTCGAGGACGAGGTCGAGGTCGAGGTCCAGTATATGAGAGTTGTGTATAGTTAGAGATTGGGGGTGTAAGTGGATAATTCTCAATACTGAAAAACTTTTTATAATTTAAACTTTTCAAAACTCATCGTTTTGTGCTTAATTTTGTTCTCCTTTTTGTGAGAACATCATTTTCTCTCCACACGTAGGCAGTATAAAATCAAATATTCAACCCAATGGTCCCCACAAACTGCTCAGTCCAAGTGGATTTTTAAACTAGATTTATCTCAAATAACGTCCAATAAAAGGGTGGCACGCAAACTCCAGGTAAAATTCATCTGCTCAACGTGTAAAAGAATGATTGTTTTTTGTTGCTGGCTCGTGGGATTATTGTTGCGACTTCCACAATATGAGATGAATGCAAAGATTAGCTTAACAAAGTGATCATAACATCTGAAATGAGTGAGGGTCTCACGCAAAAGACTCTCAAGCTGAAATAAACATTCCTCTCTATATCAATCTTGTTAACCTTAAAGCATACATAAATTTCATTTTTCCAAGAGCTAAATGGCCTACTAGTAAGTCCTCCAAAAACTCAAAGATTCACTCCCTCAAAAAAACTCTAAGATCTATTTACGAGCTATCTAAAGTATAAGAAACTCTTTTAAGAGTTCTTAAAGGCTCACTAACAAAATCTTATAACTAACTTGAATATTAGAGGGTTCTTGTCGGCACCCCTAACAAATGAAAGCATGGTATGAATTTTATTTTTTTATGCGTGTTACTATTTCAAACTACACATTTATAAGAAAAGAGAGCAAAAATTGATTTAATAAGAAATTAACTTCAAACTATTCTAAATTTTCTCAGAATGTGTTTGGGATCAAGGTTGAAATATTATAAGTTTTCAATCAAAATGTGTTTAGTAAATTTTTAAAAAGCTACTTGTTTTATAAGTTTTTCTATTTTGACAACAACTTTAAAAAACATGTAGATATTTAATTTTTATAAGTACCTTATTAAATAAGCTACATTTTTTTAAAATTTCTATTATAACCTTAATATTTTAATAAAAAAATAATTGTCATATTTTCCATAAAATGTAAAACAAATAAAAGGTAATATATAATATTTTAGTCATTATATAAAATAACAGCTTTGTAATAAAATTTATAAAATATATGATATTCTACTTTTCTAACTCGCAATAACAAAATTTGTCACATACCAATCTTCTTTTTCAATTAACAACTTATTTTATCTGTCCAATAAAAACAATTTATTTTATCAACTACTGCAATCTCCAACTAGCCCTTAATCAAGTGTTTATTTACTCCTTACCTTTTTGTTTATTTTATCTTTTACCAGATATGATTTGTTGTCTAATCTAAATTAACTTTTTACTCATTATGATTTGGTCATTTAATTCAAATTAAAACACGAAAGGGCTAGGGCTTGTGCAAACAAAGGAGTCGTGTGTGTAGCTCTCAAAAGGTCCTCCAAAACCTAATTAGTGCTCTCTATTATCTGCTTCAATTTTCTTGGTCCAATGTCTTCTTCGTCTTTCCTGCACTGAGAAATCATCCCCAGAGTGAAAATTGATCTTTAGCACAGTGCTTATGCACGCCTCTGTGCCGTTGCCGCGCTGCTGTTTTCGTATTAATGTGCCCGCCAATTTGATAAGGGTAGTATAAGTTTTGCTTCAGACGTCAATTTGATAAAATCAGTTTAATTAGCTGCTAAATCAAGATTGAAATTGTTCACCAAACACTTAGGAGCATTAGTTCAGAAGCACTAATCATAGGTAGCCTTCCAATAGTCACATAGCAACTCTAAATACCATACCAATTCATAGATGCAACCATGGATCCATGATACCACTACCCTACCACCAATAAAGCCAGTAATGGCACATACACCTAAAGTAACCGAAAAGGAGATTTTATTCTACGAGCTGAAATTACAAAAGAACAACACTTGAGTTTCTGTGCTTTCTGAGGCATGACTAAGAACACAACTGTGAAAGATGCTTACCCAAACTACCAATTCTCCAAACATATGATGACTGATGACCTACAAGCATCAGTCTGGTCTTGTTCGTACCTCTACAAAATGAAAATGAGAACCGGATTTCATTTACGTACTACTTGAGGTACAGAAGAACTACAGTTAGTTTCTTCACTCACAAGGTGGTTGAATGTACAGCTATTCGATTTTACATCACATCATGGAAGCCAGCTGTATCCAAGAGCACCGATTTGATCTGCTTGGGCAAGACATCCTGGCCTTCCCTGCATTGCTGTTAAAGTGAGAAGGAATTAATCTCTTGATTACCATATACCTGATGTGCTAAGAATTAGAAATCATGAATGAATCAGGCTGCTTTAACAATAAAAATTCTGATGCAGCCATAGAAGCAAGAATATGTTGTGCTCTGTTGAGATATTTGAAATGATTGCAGTCTATATAGCTAATATGAGGGCAAGAGTTCAAGATGCCAAATTAAATGAAGGGAGCAATTGCTTTTAGTAGTGATTGAGAGCATGATAGCAATATTTAATGTGTGTCCAGTTAATTAATTTGCCATCTAATATTAGTCCTTTGATGATCAATGATAAACAGTAACAAATTAAAACTGATGTCTAAAAGGAAGGGAAAAGTTGACAAAGTTTAAACACTCTTTCATCCACCGATATCCATTGGGCTTGTGGAAACTACTCTTACAAAAGCAGAAAATGTGCTCCTTTCAACTTGTATGTTTTGGTTTTCAAGACAATTTCTTCCAACTGTTTTCACTTGGCATTATCTTTCTAATTTTTTAACTGTTTCTTTAACCAGTATATTATATGATCATTTAGTAATGGTTATAATCAACATTTGAGAAAGGAAAAAAGCTCTGCTTCCTGAGCATAAAACTAGAACTGAAAAGACGAGAAAAAGTGTTTGTGTAGCAGGAGGATGGGGAGAAGAAAAGAGGACCAAACATAGTAGTTGAGAGTTTAAACATTATTTTACTTGTAAGATGCCAAAATCTGCTAGGCTAACCAAAACATCTAGGATACGACCCATGCAAAAAATGTTAGTTAATAATTGATATTTAGAAATGAGAAAATAGAGAGATAGCTGGGCCTTTGTCAATCTCTTTCATTGACTTTCCCCACTATAAAAGTCATATTTCAAGCCCCATCCCACTCCTCACAAAAACCCACATAAACAATCAATTATATATAATAATCCAAACCTATTGGTTCACTATCTATAATTCTTCTTAGTCTCACAACAAAAACCATCAAGAAGTTTTCCATAAGTTTCACATTGTCCATCATTTTTGAGGAACATAACTAACAATGATGAATGTTCAGATGCAAGTCAAAATTAAACTCTTAATTTTTTTCTTTACCAGGAATCGATTGTTTTTGCTTTATACTTGACAATTTGGGTCATGAAAAGAGATAACTAAGATAGACAAAGAAGCACACCTCAGCTCGGAAAACATCCAGTGCAAACCCATTGAAACAGCTGATGACAGCCTGCTGAATGTCCAACCCAAGGCTGTCCAGAGCCCTCATAGTAGAGAGCAAGAGCCCCGGCCTACGAGCGCAGAACATGTGAATGTTCACAGCCCTTCCTTCTCTAATCCTAACTTCCACCTGCAAAATTTTGAAGGAACAAAAACTTGTAATAATGTATTTCACATTAAGAAAAAGCCGTTCATCGAAGGAAGAAAATAATAAATTAATAATCTTATTTTGAATCCATTCTGACATATGTAAGCATGGGCATTGGACAGTGTTGTATGTGCAGCCACCTGTGCCCATGTAAAGTACTTTTAATTGTCAATGCCATGTGAAGAATTACAGCAATTTAGCATTTCATCTGAATTACAGTGATTCACCGAAACGACAAATGTATCACAGTTTCACACTATTAAGGAGCATGCAGTGAAAATCAGAATTGATGATACAACAAAATGGCGTCCATAGATCAATTTTCAGCCTTAATTTTCTTATCATTTTCATTCCTATACTATATATCACACTTTCAAAATCACATTGTCCAATCATCAAACTTAATGATTTCCAACATGTGACTGCTCACTGCCTCATTGGTCAGTCTTATGTCCTTGGGCACATGTCACATGCATGAAAAGGATAAAACATTAGACCCAATTACCAAGTACATTCACAGAAGTATCTTCACTACTAAGGTGAATGATTGAACTTCAAAAATCAGTGTACATACGCAATAATGAAAGAAGTTCCAGTCTGCAAATCAAAGCTGGCTCACAAATCTACATAGCATGCTTGTTTGCAATAATAACTTAATTGCCACTCTGAGCATACAGACATATGCATGTGAGACACCATGTAAAAACAAAAGCACCCATGCCAAGTTTCAACTTTTCAACTTAACTTAAACACTAGCCTTAAGGCCCTCAAGTAAGTCACGGTTAAAAATTTATAAACCACATAAAAGCATCAAGCAATTGCGGAAAAGTATAATTGAAGTCCTCTAGGCAAACCAAGCTCAAAGCTTAAAAAGTATATAATGAACAGAATTTACCCTTGCAGCTTCGCCTGTTGGACTCCGGCTTATTTCTTCCTTGATGCGGCATGGAAGGGTGGGTGGAGTTGGGGTCATAGGTTGGATGCTTGTAGAGGGCTGCATCAAAGAGCCAGTTGGGGTTGACTCCAATTCATTGTGAAGATCATTGATCCTCTGCAGGAGCTCCTTTAGGTAATCAATGGCATCCCCCAGTATTGAAGCCCTATCCATCTTCAAACACAACAAAGACAGTCATATACCATAGTGCTAACAACACATTATTATAATTCAATTGAATTGAAAAAAAAAAACAAAACAGAAAGTAAAATGAAATAAAATACCTTGCTAATCTTGGGCACAACAGACCTAAGCATGTAAAGCCTATCATTAAGCTTCTTCCTTCTCCTCCTCTCAGCCATCAAATTCTTTGCCGGCAAACCTTTCCTTTTCCCTTTATTATCCCCAACAGTCGCACTACCACCAGCATTCCAATTCTTGACACTCTCATCCACCTTACCATTCACATTATTGTCATTACTAGCATTATTATTATTATTGTCATTATTATACTCATCAGACTCATAATTCAAACTTGAAATATCAACACTAGCCTCCTCATTTTTCCGACACTTGATGTTCTCCAACAGCAAATTCCCTCCCAAAATATCCAAGTTTTCTAATTTACCAGAACTCTGCCTCAAAGCCGCTCGCTTTTCAAACAGAGTTGGCTGTGACTGCGAACACACTTTACCCTTGCTGTTACTGTTAAAAAACAGACCCTCTAAATTATCAAAGCAATTGCTATAAGAAGAACCGAACCCATGAAAATCAGAGTCATTAGTGGCACAAATCTGAGTTGTCGTTAGGCCCATGAAACCCGAACCCGGCTGAATAAAACCAGCAGCTTCACCGCCCAAATCAAAGCCACTTACAAAAGGGAGGTGGCTGTTGCTGTTGTTGTCGTTGTTGTTTGGTGGCAGCAGTGAATGTGTCGGGTTTAAGGTGAAAGGGTGTGATTCAATTGGTTGAAAAAAGAGGTTGGTTTCTTGAAAAGCGTTGAAAGCTCTGAGTTCTTGGTGGGTTTCTAATAAGCCGGTGGTGTTGGTAAAATCTTGAGGTGGGTTGTTTAGAGTTGAGTTCAAGAACCAGTCAGTGTCGAGAATTGATTTGAAACCCGACAGAGAGCCAGCATTGACGTGCATTTCATCTTCTTTAGGCTCCGTGGTGGCACGGGCAGTGGTGGTGGCAGTGGCGGCGGCGGCTGTGGTCCAAGAAACTGAGAGTGGCTGCTCCTCTTCACCTTCCATCCAAACGGCGCCGTTTGGTTCCAGAACCATTTTTTCCTTTTTTGTTATTTTCTTTAATGCTTTTTGTTAGTGAGAGAGAACCACAGAGGAGTAAAATTGTAAAAAGCTTGGTGGGTTTAGTAGCAGAGGCAGCAGAAGCAGGGCGTCATCGTTTGGGAAAGGAAATGGAGACAAGAGAGAAATTGATTCCAAGTTTGAACCTTATGTTATGTTATGAAAATTTGTACTGAAATGAATTGAGTCTGTTCTGTTTTTATCCATTGGCCATACTTTACTCGCTGCCTTACTGCCTTTGTTGCTGTTGTTGCCTTGTTGGTTTGGTAGAACTTTTCTTTTCAAATTTTTAATTTTTTTTCTTTTTGCCCCCAAGAAAAACATGATTAGAATTTCCTTTTATTTAAAAAGAAAAATTAATTTATGTTACACTGTTTAAATTTCTTATCAAATCTTGAATGCAATATGCAATAGTTTGTCACATGTTATATTAATTAGTTTCTTTTGTGAAAAAGATACTTAAAGGACTTCAAAGTTTATCCATAATTTGAGAAATATGCAACTGGACTTAGGGCATTTGTTTTTTAAACTTAGTGATCTAATTGATTTAATTTTATTTAGTTAAGTAATCTAATTTATTTATTTTCAGTCATTAAATCATTAAGTTACTAAATTAAATTTTTTAAAGTTTTTACTTAATCTAAAAAGTGCAATATCTCTATTTGAATTAATTCATTTTAATCTTTATCTAAATTAAGCCTACTAATTAGCATTAACGTTATTTTTATTTTTACCTTTTTATTTTCTTCAAAATAACATTATTTATCTTAATAAATTTCTATGAATATTTTTCATAAAAAAATTATAAAATACAATAAAATTTATCAATATATTCTAGTTTAGAATACTAAAGGGTTGTATTCATTTGAACATAATGTATGTTATTATAAAATATTATATTATTTATGTTTTTTTGAGTTATTTAATATTTCTTTAACATTAAATTATATAACAGCATAAATGTAAAATTACTTGATTTCAAATTTGTTAAGTTGAAAAAAAAATACTTGTTACTTATTTTTAGAGATTCAAATAAAAAGAAACAAATGTCACTAAAATTCAGACATACAAATCTATTTAAAATTCAAACTAATTCAAACTAACAAAAACCAACAAGTTCATAGATCAGCTAGCATGATGTTGTTTTATCTTAATTAAGTTTCTCGGTTCGAGACTTGTGAATGTATTTGCATTAAATATTTGTTGGGAAAACTTTGCAGCCCTAGTGGTCATACACGGCTCGAATCTGCATTAGTCGGAGTCTAATGTAATCTTCAGATATCATATAATTTAATACAACGAAAAAAAAAACTTAACCAAACTCTTACATTTCTACGTAGCAATGATGAATTTGTAAATAGAATCATTAAAACATCTTAAATTCAATAATAATTGCAAGATTTTTGTGCGGTTATATTGATAACAAGATGGATCTAAAAGACTAAAATCATAAGGTAAAATATATTGACCAAAAAATCTCTCTTATAGTCTTATTTAGTGAAATTAATCATTTCCTTTTTTATGTTTTCGAAATTATCAGAATAATATTATTAACCATAGAAGATTATGATGAATTTTAAAACAAGAAGGAAAACTGATTAGTTTCTATCAATAAAGATTTAGTCATTTTCCCATCAGAATGCAATTACAAGAGAGGTGTAAGCACCCCCCAAAGCCATAGCTGAGTGATTTTTGAAGCAACTTCAAATGATTGATTTCTCTGAGTTTAAAATCTTGGGAAAAGTAGGGGACTGTTAAAAAAAATATTTGAGCTTTTACCCATCCATCTACTTTTTAAAAATATAAATAAATAAAAGAGAACTGAGCAGAATTTTTTTTTTAAATTTATATATAAGCATAATTTCAAAAATTGAAAACCCTTTATTCAATGAGATCACAAGACATGGCGCTTTTTTTCTCTTTCCCTATCATTTTAATTTGCCCAACGTCTTGAAAGATTCTGATATCAATTTGATTCATTTTGAATTGAACAATAATTCATGAGAGAGAACTGAGAAAGAATAGTGAACAGGAAATAACCCAAAGGGGACCAGGAGTGAAAAGTAGATAGTAGATGCAACTTGTATTGCTTTCAAATTCCACCACTCATTCTAATAAAAATCAATTCTACTTCTTCTTCCTCGTAGCATATTGTTGAAAGAAGAATTCCGAACTTGCATGTAGCCACAATTCATTTGAAGATAAGATTAGCCATTTGACTGTGTGTGTGTCAAATTGTGTTGTTTTGGCTGCTAGTAGAAACAAAAAAGAGAGATTATTTTTCTTTAAACTCGTGAATGAAGGAATTTAAAAATTTACATAAATATCGATTACCATTACTAAACATTTTGTAATTTTGTGTTTGCCGTGTTTTTTTTTTTTTTTCTATAAATATTTTCCCGTAATGTCTTTGTTAATATGAAATAAAACTTTCCAGAAAGGTTTCTTAAAGCACATATTAGTAAACGGCCACAAAAAATCCTTGTTATTGTTAACAAATTTTGTTCATTCAAAGCGTTAAGATACTTAAAATAATTTTAATAACGAGAAAGTCTTAGATAATAAGTAGATTGGGCGATATACCATGTCACTTTAGTTGTGGCCACAATCCAATTTTCATATAGCATACAATCACATAATACGCACACAATGTGTTTATGATAATTTTAAACTAAGTGTATACTTAATGATATACGATTAATTGGAGAATAGTATGCTAATGTAATGTGGTAGCATTAACGCCACCTAAATCTTTCTCAATGGTAACAATGATAAATTGGTGGTCTTTTAACACACAGCATGATCTATTAAGACCGTACGTTCTACGCAAGTCTTTCTTCTCTAAAACGACACTACTAATTGTCAAAACACATGCATGCATTATCCAAGCAATTCCCCTTCGCACAGGAATGTGGCTATCGGTCGCTGTTCAAAGTAAAGCTGTTGTTGTAGCTTCCACTTTCAAATTACATGGAAACCCAGTTGCCATTTGAGCCATGCAATTGCAAAGACCTAATTTGGAATAAATTTTCCAGAAGAAATCCCAAGTTTCTCGTGACTCCTTTTCCTTTCACCGCACCTACTACCCAATCAAAACTTAAAATCAACTTCAATTCCCTCCAGTTCAATTCAAACAAGCTCATTGCCGCCTCCTCTACTTCCTTGGTCTACACGCGCCCCTTTCTCTCTCTATCTTGGAAATTAATAAATAATCCGAATCCAACTTTAACTCTTTCGAGCTTTTAACACATAATGAGGCTTCTGGGAACTCCAAACATGTTTAATTACCAGAGCCAAACCGTGGCTGCCGAGCCTGGTTTCCATCAACTCATAATCTCTTCACGTGATATTCTTGTGTGTGTAAAAATTACACGGCCATGATTACTATTAATGAACAATACAAGACAAACTCTGATTAATTAACACACACGTGGCAAACATGCAACTAGTTGATAAGACTGACCAATCAAAATTAAACAGCGTAGGGTCATGATAAAGCACGAAAGGCCAGAAAATCATGCATGGCTGTAACTTGTACCTTTATTCGTTTTTGTACATGTATCATCAAATTTATCATAATCATCTTTGGCTGTTTGCCAGACATGCATGTGCAGCGGCTGACCAATGTGCTGTGCGGTGAATACAAATTCATCTGTAAATTTTATTTTTTTTTTCCCTTCAAAAGGGGTTTCAATTCTCAAGCTTAATTTCACAGAAATTGATGGGAGAAGGATTTAGGTTTACAGTTAGCCCTGGACATGGAGGATCCAAGTTAGATATTTTTGAAAAAAAGAAAAAGAAAAGTTGTAATTAAGCAAATAATAGGTGAGGGGATGATGAGCACATGACAACTTGAAAAGAGGGACCATACCAAACCGTGGGGACCTTGTTCCATCCAAGGTCTGATATTTAATACATAGCTCTGTTAAAAGCTTTGCTATCTAAATTTCTTGTAATATCGCATGCGAACCCATAGCCATGAGCAACATTGTTGTTGATGATTACGAAAGCACTATTACAGAGCAACCATTGTCAGTTACAAACCAATATCATTATTTTTTTTGTTAAACTTCTGCATTTTTCTTACACACCCTCTAGTTATACTTTTTTTTTTTTTTCTTCTTTTTTAAAATAAGGGATGAAATCTAAATTCATTTTTTAACCTTTGTTAAAATTAGAATTTCGGTGGCCAACCACCCTCAACTTGTACACGTTCACGTTAATATAAAGTTTATGATAATTAACGAGAACTTAAAGTTTGAGATATTTACTCTTGTTTTTAATCAAAACTACCTATAGAAATTCATACATTGAGTTCAAGAGTTGAGGATAATTCAAACTTTAAAGATTTAATCCAAAATTCATTGTCGATATGAGATGATGTACCTAACACTCCCATTAGAAGCATACAAGTCTTTTTTTTATATATCCTTTTAACGTGGTAAGGTAACGAGAGCTAAATTGTGTATTAATACTATATAGAAACTCACGGCTTACTTCATGCCAAAAAACTAAAACATAAAATTGAGATTTGTACAAGCTTTATGTATCCAAGCCAAGTTTTGTTGTCAAGCTATTGAAGATTATGTCCCTAACTAATAACAAATGTCAGTTATTTTTTAAACTTCGACATTAGATATTTCACTAAATTAAGTCGTCCTAACATTAACAGTAGCATGTTCTGACACCTAAAGGCTAAATTTAGATTTATCTCACATATATATATATATATATACATACTAGTTAGCCACCATAATCTGAGAAACGGGAACTTATCAAGCGCAAATGCCCACATTTTGCAAAGTTATATTGCTAAAAATCTGTAATTTTAATTGTATATTATCCTAAACATGAAAGCCAAAGCTTCAATGGTCCCGCCTCATTGTTGGAAATTTGGAATATTAGTTGATTTGTAGTAACTAGCGATGTAAGATCATTAAAATGTAGGACATTTTCTCGTGATGGAATTAAGATATTGACAACTCTATTTACCCTATGCCCTATGGCAAACCATGTTAAAAAAAATAAAAAAAAAATAAAAAATTGCGTGTCACTTTGCCCTCCTCAAGTCACCGAGGATGGATAAATATGGGGCTATCCTAATTCCTACCCTTTATATCATTGCTTTTTAACAAGATTTTGTGTTGGGCATAAGGGCAAATCTATTATCATTACGATTGAGCTACCAAAAAAGAGCGAGCCCAAGTACTTATATTTTTGGATTTTATTGAATCAAAGACTTAAATCTTTACTGAATTACGTATTGGTGCAGCAATAATTTCCAAAGCCGTGACCTCTTTTTAATCAATATCGCGAGTTAAGTAGCCAGCATTTCTAGTTTACGGATGGGTAGGTCGGTGCCTTGTGGGCTCTATCAACCGTCATCCAAAACAGGTTCTTTTTTTTTTTTTTTGGTGCCGGGGTGGGGTTGGTTTCGTGACCTTGTATCAAGTAAGGTTTTACTATAAACTACTCTTGAGTAAGAATTCCTGATTAAATTAATTGCCCTAAATATAATGTTGTTGAATAGAAGTTCTTGGGCTAATATAATGTTTTTCAGAGAGCTTACTTTATACAATTATCAAGATAATCCAAAAACCACTTGCCAACATTTAGTTATCGTAGAAAATGAGGCAGAAGCTTCCTCTACAAATCCCACATCAACACTCCCATTTTCCCTAATTGCCATGCATATTACACAAATTTCAAACAACTAGATTAGCTTAAAGTTGTGATCAAATTATTAAAAACTATTAAACCGAAAAGCAATAACATTACACAAACTGATCAGGAGAAGGGAACCCCAGATGTTTAAAGGAGGTGAATCCTCCATCCACCACAAGATTATGCCCCGTTACATACTTGGCATCATCTGATGCCAAATACAAAGCAGCCCTTGCCACATCAATCTGCTCACAGCTGGCTCCCTTCAGCTCCCCAAGCCCGTTAATGAGTTCAACTATTTGTTCTTCAGAGGCCCCGGGGTAAAATTTTGAGATCTGGGTCACAGACATTGGTGTTGGTATTGGGGCCGGTGAAATGCAATTGATCCTGATCCCATTGCTGCATAACTCACTGGCCATTGACTTGACAATCCCAGGAATTGTAAACTTTGATATTGTGTATGGATGTGGGCCGAGCCCACCCATTAGCCCACTAATACTCGATGTACAGAGAATGGAACCCGAGCCTGTCGGTACCATCACTCTAGCCGCATGCTTTATCCCGGCGACCAGACCCCGGATGTTGACCTGCATGACTCTATCGAAGTCGTCTAGGTTAAGGTCCACAATACTCGATGGGATCGTCGGGCCGGTTATTCCAGCGCTGTTGTACATTATATCAAGTTTTCCGTGGCGGGACACAACGGTATCCACGGCTTCGGCTACTTGAAGCTCGGCAGCGACGTCGCATTCGAGATAATGGGCTGCAGGGCCCAATTCCTTGGCTACTTTTGGGCCCATCTCGGTGTCTACATCAGCAATAATCACTTGGGCTCCATGTTGAACAAATTCTTCGGCCGTTGCCTTGCCAAGCCCATTTGCACCGCCTGTTATGAGGGCTACTTTACCTTCTAGCCTGTTTTAGAAAGCAGATAACTTATTAAATCATACAAATAATTGAAAGCTATATTCATGATGCTGTTGAAAAAAATGCGACAACAAATCCACAAATTGGTTGTTTCTTTTGACAAATTTTTGGCAAAGTACATGAAAAAAAAAATTGAAAAGAGAATGTTGATAATGATAAGAATACGAAGCCAATTCGACGTCCAATCAAAATAATTATTGCGGGCGGTCGATGATGGAATATGGACCAAACTTTCTCCGTAATCATCATTATCACTAAAGACGATTGAGACTCAGAAAACAATTTTTTCTCCTTACAACAACGGTCCTTTGAAAACGTTTCTCTTTCTTTCTTTTAAATAATGCTTCTAAGTCAATATTATTAGATTATTTAATGCTATAAATAAGATTACAAAGAAAAAATGTCAAAGTATACGGAAGAGATTGTGGCAACTTTTCAGTTTTCGGCACGCATTTATGTTCACAATTTGTATGTTAACTGTATGGATAAAATCTTCAACAAGCTCTATAACTATTGGATCTAACCAGCGGTTGTTTCAATGGTTATAATTAAATAACACATGCAGGTCCTCATAAATATTGGATGAATATCTATTCCACCCATAAATTATTAGTAGGAAAATCTACCTCTATTGAAATTTTATTTGGAAGAGGTTGTATGAATTTCTTTTGGAGAGACTGGAACCACTCTGCTAAAGGTCAAGTAAGCAATAACAGATGCAGATTAAAAACATGAAATGGAAAAAAGAAATGGCGACACAATTAGTTGCTCTACGTTGGAGAGGTTCCAAGTTAGTAGTTGCCAGAAAATAAACCCTGAAAATTTTGGCGGACCTTGAGCTTGCATGTGGATTTATCTGGCAATGCTAGTGTTGTTTTCTATATTGGATTTTTCTAACATAATCCTAGCTCGCTGGATCTGTGGATCGGAAACATCCATAAACAATGGAACTTGTCCGCGCTAAGAAATACAATTGAAAGTACTTACCAGTCATATTGTAAATGAAAATGGAATTGAGAAAAATTTTAGCTTAAGAAAGAAGAAAAAAACTAACATGAAAAATTTATATATAAGGAAATAGAGAAGAAATGGCCCCAACTAATTAATGAAAGAAACGTAAGAAGAAAATTGTTACACCAGAGGGGATGGAGAGTTTGGCTTGAGTCCAGTACACATCATATCATCTACAAGATGGCATGTCACATTTTTTAGGATTTGTAACAAAATTCTTATTAATGAACAAATAATTAATGATGACTGCTTTAAAAGTTTAAATTGAAGTAAAGCTTTTATTCGAACACAAAGGCCCGTTATTGATCATTATATGAATTATGAAGCATGAAAAGAGAGAGGGTAACAACTAAAAACGAAAATGGCAAAAATAATGCAAATGAAATAAATTGAAATTAAATCAAACAACCCATCATCACGTATAGAAAGAAAAATCCAAATGGTAATAGCATTTTCAATTTCTTGGCCAAAACTCATTTTTTAAAAACATGCAAAATTAAGGTTTGTTCAAGATTAATTGCAGTTATGTTTGAACTTACCTTTTGGCACCAACTGTGGAGTAGAGTCTTGCACGCTTAGTGAACAAATCATCAGCAATGAACTTGAACTCCCTGCAGAAATATAAACAAATAAGAGAAAGCAAAGAAGAACGACCAAAGAAGCAAGAAAGCTGAGTTAGGTTGTGAAAGCTATGGTCAGTGACCTGGCTAATGATCTGAGCATATTGAACAGCTATGATGATGATGGTCTGATATAAAGAAGAAGAAGAAGCTAGCTAGCTTGCTAGGGTACCCTTTAATTCTTGTTTTTTTTTTTTTTTTAATCTTTGGATCTCTTTCAGTTTCAGGGTATGTAAAATATGAAAGAAAGAGAGCTAGAGACAGGGCAGAGAATTTATTGGAGGAGCTGGAGCTGTTGCTTCTGAAGTTGTATAAACATTATACACACATTTCCATGCAACAAAACTACAAACACAAACGCACAATCTCTGAGAGATAAAGAGAGCAAAAAAAAAAATTAAAAATAAAGAAAGAAAGAGAGACGACTCATTAACAGTCATGACCTGTCACTATTTAATGATCCATTCAAAAGAAAAGTTACCCTAATTTGTTTTTTTTTTTTTAAAATTTTTTGAAAGAAAGGAGGGTAATATTATTGCAAATGGTTTGGTGCTTTGCTTTTAATTCTTTTTACTTGCATGCACTACAGTTGTGGATGTGTGTGGATGGAGACGAGCAATGAATTTCATGATTGCAAGGAATGTATTGAGTGCGATTGCTAACTAACAAAAAGAAAAGGCTCTATAAAGTACTGTTACTTGTACATTCCATTTTTTGACCAATCTTTTATATAATCTTTTAAGTCCTTTTTTTTCTTTTCAAAATAAGGCAAGCGTGGTGCAGTTTTTGGTATGAAATAGTTACATAATCCCAAACGATAGTCCATTTGATTTGGCCTCTCTTAGATGGGAACAAAATGTCAAAAGTTCAAGCCGAAGCAGATAATAAGTTTAATTTGGGGTAAAATCTAATGCACACAAAAAAAGGGGGGACAAATGGGAAATTACATTATGGTTATGACAGCATTAATAAAAAAAAAAAATTAAAATGAAAGGTCCCCTAATAATGTTAACACATAAGTGTTAAAAAATAAGTAATCACTAGATAGTAACAATGAGATCATTCCATTAATTATAAAATATATATTTTTTTTAGCTAAAACAATGAATTAAGTCTAAGCCAGCTGTAGTATCTATAACAGAAAAGGAATTTTGTTTAAAAAATCAATAAATATTAATTATGCTACTGTCGAGAGAGACCATGGATAATCGAGAATATAAATAGATTCTCACGCAAGATGATCTGCTGGACCGACCATATATGTCAACCTTATTGTTTATATATGAGATAATAGTTATTTAAGTTTTAATTGTTATCACTAAGATCAAAATTAAAGGAAAAAAGTAACCTTTTTCGAAAAGACTAACCTAGATGGCTAGACTCTAGTAACTCTCTCCATTTTTTTCTTCTTTATTATCATATTATACATATTAAAAAAAAAACTTGGTTTCTTCTTTATTTTTTCCCTCCATATTATTCCTTCTTTGATCATGATGAGGAGATGGGGACAATTAATCATGCGGTTAATAATTATATGAGCCAGGGAACGGTCAGGATCAAAAGTTATGGGAGCCCACGAGGAAATAGCATTTGCACTGCATGATTCAAGTTTCCACCAGATTTAATTATGCTGGTAATTTTCGATATTTCATTAATTGAAGAACAATAAATTTCCCAACGATGCTGCGGCATTTTTGGCGTCTTTCTACTTTCATTGTTAAAATCGCGGTGCGGATAAATTATCATTATTTCGAAATTGTGCATAAGCTAATTAATTACTTATAGTTTACGTTACAATTAAAATCGTATACAATTAAAAGTCAACGTAGGTAGTTCGGCGGTGATTAATTTAATCAATCTCTTAATTTCAACGGATCTCGAAAACCTATCAGTCAATTTACTTTCCAATTATTTTGAATCTGATAACGATTTCATTTAAGCCAATAAACTCTGTTACATGAGAATGAGAGGGGGGGGGAGGAGGGGGAAGCCCTATATTATGAGGGAATAAGAGAGAGTGGGAAAAATTTAAATTAATTTTTTAACCACAATTGAAAATTAAACAGTAACTTAAATAAAATTATTTGAAATCACTCGATCAAACACCTTTCATTTAATTTTTTTATTCTTGAGATGTTTTTAATAGAATATTAATCACAACATAAGCATTGTCCTAACCTGAGATTAAGTTAAATAAATAGTTAGACTTTAATGTTTAAGTATGAATCAAAATTTTAAGTTGAAATAATACCCCAATAATAATAAATAATAATAAAAAATCACCGTTATTATCTCTTATTCTAAAAGAGAGAAAAGCATTACTAAGATATCTTGAGGATGACTTTCCTCCACACAAAATGAATCAATTCTAAAACTAATACAAAAAATTCTGAGCACACTCTCGTGCACGAAACTATAATTGATTTACTTACAAATTAATATCTCTTTTTGTCTCATATAAAAAAAATATAAGCAGTATGCATGTCATCCCTCATCATCAAATATGTGTATATTAGATTAGTGTAAAAGCAACATATGAGCGATTAGTAAGACTTAAGAGACAAAGTGCTTTTTTTTTTTTTTTTTAAATTTTTTATTGGGGTAGTGGAGGCCTGGATGGTCCCAAAAGTGCTTCTCTTCTCAGACTGTTGGTGTCACCAGTGGCTTGCCTAACCAAATTAAAAAAAAAAAAAAAATTGACCCAAAATTAAATTAATCGTGGGTTTATGTAATCATAAATAATACCGATAATAATAGTCATTAGGTGGCAAGAGCAATTAAGAACAAGGTTGTCATTTTATCGAGATTGTGGAGACAACCGTGAGACAACTCGATAATGTTACAAGGTGGATTGTTTGTTAACTGTCTATGCTTATGCTGCTTATTAAAAAAAAAGTGCTTATCGCTAAAGCGCTTTAGCATTATTGGTGACCAGATCAAATTAAATTAATGCATAATTTAGCTTAACGGGTTTGTGATGATGGTGTTTTTGAGATGGATATATGTTACTGCCAACTGACTCACTTTGAGAAGAGAAGAAACAAGATTGCATGCGGATGAATTTTTTTTTTTTTTTTTACTTTTTTCTTTGGTGTTAAAAGTTCCACGTGGATGCATGTGCTCTTGGGCAGAGCTTTTACCCGGACATATCAAGTATCCAATCAATCAATGGTTTTGTACTTAAGTAGTGCATTGAAACATGACACGTGGTTGCTTAGTAGCGAATTAGTGGCTTGATTCCATCTAGTGTGGTGGAGGTTCGGGCCCTGGAGATGACTGCCTCCGATGTCCGTTTGGGTCGACATGGATCGGGGACAATTCGTTGATAGTGAGGACTCAAGGCAAGAGCAAACATATTGTATCTACTTGAGAGATACGAATTCATTTACAAACATATTAATTAGGAAGTGTGCGTGCCCAAAAACGTCATGTTGCTGCGTTTGCGTATTAACTAGGGAGTCCCAAAGCAGACAGCGTAGTGTCTCCAACAATAGCGCCAATCCCTGCTGGTCAACATTTAATTTTTACGAGCACAACCGATGACCACAATTAGAATGTGCCTCACGAAATGCTTTATATTCGATAGCTCTACTACACCGGACAATAACAAACGTAATAAAAGATTAGTTCCATCTACTCTAGTGCGAAAGCTTTGTTTCAGGTACATAACTTGGGTGGTGTCGGCCTAGACGCTGGCTCAAGAAAACTAGGCCCACTTGTGCTTTGGGCTAAAGTTTGCGCCTTTGCTTTTTGCTTCTTTTTTTTTTTTAAAAAAAAAATTATAACACAGCTACGTATATTACAAGGGCGAGGATTTTTGAACCTATCATAACACTCTCTACACCCACTTATTCATAAATATTTTTTTATTATTGAAATACTCCAAACTTAAATTATTAATATAGACAAGTCAATATTCATTTGTATGCTCATCTTTCAACAGTCGTCTATACTGCACCTTCAATCTCCACAATAATATAGTTAATTATTAGAGATAGATCCAGTTATTACAATTATGAATAAATAAACCTTCACTCTAATTCAATAATAAACCAACATTTGCAAACCCAAAAAAGAAAAAAAAAAAACTCAATGGTTCCAAAATACACAAGCACCCAGCAAAAAAAAAAAGATGATTCCGAGATTGTATCTTCTAAGAAAATTATATGTGTAATAAAATTTGCGTTCCACTGGCACTTAGTTTTAACTTTGATTTGTTATTTTGCAAAAAAAAATTGTTGGTGATTAGACACATATTTAGGAATTTTAGCTAGTTTTAATTTTGAATTGTTAGTTTTGCAAAGAAATTGACAATGATTAGAGACATATTTAGAAATTTAGCAAAATCATTTTGGACTTGTAATGAGTGGAACCAATAAGTAAATGAGTTTACAGAGTAATTTATCAAAATCGAAATACTGTATCCCTCAAATTTTGTCTTTTTTTATTTGTTTCGTTTTTCCTTTGGAAATTGAGATCGGTCTAATGTGCAGAAAAATAATAGTAATAATCACTAGCAATGTTAGGAGAGGATACGGGTTCCGGCCCCACTTGACAAAGGCCGTTACAGTTCCCGCTCAAATTATGTGCCACCGTGATGTGGCCTATTCCTATAGGCTTTTTATGCTTTGCAATCGTCAGCTCTTTCATTCTCATTACATAAGAGCTCGCTTGTATCAAATATCCATAAGAGCATGCAAATCCAATCTTTTCGAATCATACAAGTGTGTATATATATCTTGGCCAATTATCAATCTGCTAGATTATTTAAACGACATTTAATTAATTAACTTCGAAATTTTAATTACTTGGGGAAATGACCAATAATGATTTGCCTTGAGGTGTGAAATATATATGGAGCTTTAAACAGTTTTAGGAAGCCTAGGGGACAGCTCTTGGAGAAGAAGAATTCAAGAAACCTCACTACCAACATTCATAAAATTATAAACATGCATGAATTGAATAAAGAAAGTAATAAAGGGAATTAAATCATTAGCCTTGCTAACTGGTGCGGCAGCTACTGCTAGCTGCATTGGATTTTGTACCATTTTGGTTTATATATAGAAGAACAATTTGATGAATTGTGCTATGCATAAAAGGAAAAACAAGATCTCAGTCTGAGTGAAAATGGAGAAACTTGAGAAGGAAAAATCTGTAAAACTGGAAACCCTGCGCAAATATGCAACTGACCTGACCACTATGGCAAAAAAGGTGATAATATGGCATTTTCCCAGATCACTTTTGTGCTTAAATGTGTCAAGTTACATGCAAAATTGTAATCGATCAATTTTAATATATTCAAAATAAACGAACTTAAACAGAATTTGTCTTTTTTCTTTTTCTTTTTACTTCTGCTAGGGTAAATTGGACCCCTTGGTAGGAAGGGAGCAGCAGCTTGAGCGTGTAATGCAAATATTATGTAAAAGAAGAAAAAATAACCCATGTCTAATTGGTGACCCCGGCGTTGGCAAAACTGTAATTGTGGAGGGATTGGCTCAGAGGATTGTAAATTCCTCTTCCCCATTTAAACTCCAGGCGAAGAAGGTTAGCTTGCAACTTATTCGCAGCTTAAATATTTTCATTGTACTTTGGCAATAATGTCAAGAGTAATATTTGAAATTTTGAATGTGTAGTAATGCATTGATCATTGACTTGTTCAGATATTTTCCTTGGAGATGGGGCGTCTGATTGCCGGAGCCTCAAATCGTGGGGAGTTTGAGAAAAGATTGACGATGATTGTTGATGAAGTGAAGCTTAGTGAAGGAGGCATTATACTGTTTATTGATGAGCTTCACACTCTTATTGGAGCTGGCGGCGGCGGCGGCGGCCAAGCACTTGATGCAGCTAACATTATGAAACCTGCTCTTGCCAGAGGGGACCTAAGGGTTGCTTTAGTTAACTTGACTGCATATAATATATATGTTGCACATAAATTTGATTTCCGAATTTAAACCATATTTTTAATATTTACTTAATTTACAAGGACCAATTTCTGTGTTCAATGCAGTGCATTGGTGCCACAACACTGGATGAGTATCGAAAATATGTAGAGAAGGATTCAGCATTGAAAAGGCGTTTCCAGAAGGTGTTAGTGGCTGAACCATCAGTAGATGAGACAGTAGATATACTGCAAGGTTTGATCTCTAAGTATGAAGCATTTCACAGTGTCAAATACTCCGAGGAGTGTTTAACAGCTGCTTCCTCTTTATCTAATCAATACATAAGTGATAGATTTAATCCAGACAAGTCAATTGATTTGATCGATGAAGCTGGGGCACGGGTGATGCTGCACAAACCCAGTGGAGCCACGGGGCTAATCACGGAGGATGACATTAGAGAGGTAGTTGCATTATGGACAGGGATTCCGGTGGAGAAAGTTTCTGCAGAAGATTCTCAACGGCTTCTGGGATTAGAAGAGACTCTGAGGAAGCACATTGTAGGGCAGACTGAGGCTGTTGAGGCAATTAGCCGCGCCATTCGTAGAGCTCGAGTGGGAATTAGGGACCCTAATCGCCCTATATCAAGCTTTCTATTCACCGGCCCAACTGGGGTTGGCAAAACAGAACTTGCCAATGCTTTGGCTTTCGAGTACTTCGGCTCCAAGGAAGCAATGGTAAGGATAGACATGAGCGAATACATGGAAAAGCACACCGTCTCGAAATTCTTCGGCTCCCCACCTGGCTATGTTGGCTTTGAAAACGGTGGCCAGCTGACCGAAGCTGTACGACACAGGCCTCATAGTGTGATTCTCTTCGATGAGATTGAGAAGGCTCATCGCGATGTTTTGAATGTCATGCTTCAGCTGCTGGATGATGGAAGAGTAACCGACGGTAAGGGGCAGACCGTGGATTTCAAAAACACAATCATTATAATGACATCAAATATTGGGGATTCTGTGATAGCCCGGGAAAGCATATTGGGAAGTGATCAAATGGAGAGGGAGGTAGCGGAGGAACTGAGAAGACGTTTCAGGCCAGAGTTTTTGAATAGGATTGATGAGGTGATTGTTTTCAGGCAGCTGAATAAGATGCAGCTCATGGAAATCGTTGATATAATGCTGAAAGAAATTTATGAAGGACTAGAGGCTAAAAATATCGAACTTACAGTGACTCATACATTCAAAAAGAAACTTATCGAAGAGGGATACAATCCGAGCTATGGAGCAAGGCCACTGAGAAGGGCTATCGGGAGGCTTTTGGAGGATAATCTGGCCGAAATAATTTTGACTGGATATATTCAAGAGGGTGATTCTGCCACAATGGATTGTGATTCAGGAGGTAACGTAATTGTGTATTGTCGCGGAAATGGTTATGTTATCCTGTGCGCGCGCTAATTTTTTTTATGGACTTGAAAATTTTTAGTTGTTATAATGTGAACTAAAAATATCGCTTTTGTTTGTTTCGAGTTGTCACATATTTTTAAAAATTTTGAAATTTTAAAGTGTGTTCGGTATCATTTTCAATTTGTTGTTCTTCGTTTTGTAAAAAAGAAAATGCATAAAACTTCTTTCTGTTCTTTTAATCTTGAGAGAAAGAAAACAAAATACTAACTAAAATAAAATATTCCTTTATTTTTAGAATAAAATACAAAATATCTACTTCATAACTACAGGAGAAGCTCTATTAATTATTAGGGGCGGGACAATATAAAATCTATTTATTAAAACGAACATTAAATAATTGATAAATAATAATTTATTAATTTACAGCATTACATACATTTAATAATCAAACATTAAATGTATTTCACTAATGTTGAATATGAATTAAATTATACCTTCAATTAACCAAAATAATAAATATATTGCACGTGTCTATTTAATTAAATAATATTCATGTTATATGAACTTAATTAAATGTATTATGCAATGAATTAGATTAAAAAGTAATTTAATTCATCTTATATTCAATGTAATTAACTATTCATTTAACCAAAAGAATAAATATTTGGTACTTAATCTATGTACTTAATTAAATAGTATTCATGTTAATTAACTTAATTAATTGTGTTTAATGAATTTGATTAGAAATAGTCTTTATATAAACAGCCATTAAATCTTCTTTTATTTCATATTAAATTACTTGAACATTTAAATTAGCTTTTCATTTGAAATATGTTCAAAAATCAACCATGACAGATGAGATGCATAAAGCATTAAGCAAGTATAGTAAAGAGCACTCCCACATGCTAGCAAAAAGAATTGCAGCAATGGGTTTTTGAAATTTTCACTTGGAAGTTAGTCAAGGTACAATATCAAATACACTCAAACGATCACGAGAATGTCTTTTGGTTGATCTCACAAAAGGTGGTCTTGCTAAGCGGCACAAACTATCAAAATTTCCATACATGGAGAAGGTTGTTTATGAGTGGTTTCTTCAATATCAAGATCGTGTGAATATAACAGGAGAGCTAATCTTGGAAAAGACAAGAGAGACAACGAAAATATTAAACTCTCAAGAGATTGCAGAATTCAACTTTTCCATGGGTTGGCTTGAGAAGTTCAAGTAAAGACATGATATTAAGTTATTTCGTTGTTTTGCAAATAGTGGATCAGTTGATACACAAGACTTGGAGGAGCAATGGGAGTTCATAAAGTGGAAAAATAGATCAGCTCGCCATGAAAGATGTTTTTAATATGGATGAAACAGGATTGTTTTGTAGGTTACAAGTAAATCACTCTCTTGCAACAAAGCAACTTGAAGGAAAAAAAGCAACACAAAGAAAGGATTACAGTTGTTATCTGTTGTACTAAGTATATAGCTCAGAAAAAATTCCTCTATGGATCATTGAAAAGTACGCAAAACCATGTTGCTTCGAGAATGTAAACATGGAGAGTTTGAATTGGCAATAACGATCGGGCCAACAAAAGATCATGGATGATTGGGATGCTTTTTGAAGAAGATGTTCGATGACTTGACAGAAAAATGTAAGGGAAAAATCTAGCCCATACAAAAAACATTGAAGGATTACAAAATATTGAGCTATTTTATTTGCCACCTAACATGACATCAAAAATCCAACCATGTGATGCAAGGATGGATAATAAGAGCTTTCAAGATGCATCATCATAGCCAATTTTACCGTAGAATTTTAGAGGGTTATGAATTGGGGCAAACCAATCCAGTAAAAATAAATGTTTTGGATGCAAACAATTTTGTAGTCACCGCTTGGACAACAAATGTTCAGGCAAAGACAATAGCAAATTGTTTTCAACATTGCAAAATTCGTTGTGTCGAAGAAATGACCTCTCAGAACTTAGATGAATTCTAAGTAAAGAAGCCATTCATGAACTTGAGACAATAGTTAAAGAATGGGTTTCTGTGGTAGAATTGATGTAAATTACCTTTTCAATTACTCTAATGAAAGTAATGCAAGTTCAGAGCTTTTAAAGTTTAGAAGAAATTGTTGTTAACATCAATGAAAATCCTGTTGAAAGAAATTGAGGTCATTCAGTAGTTTAGGAGTTTGTTACGCGTAAAAAAACACTCCGAGTATTAACAACACTTCATAATTTCGTATTATAATTTGAGAAATCAACCTAAAAAATTTAAGATGCAATAAGAGAAATAAGAAATGAAATTCAAATAGATTTAAATTTTAGAAAAAATAATAATAATGTCATATTTTATGTAAATAAATAACAATAGAGTCATATTTTATGTAATTAAAATATTATAATCAATTACATTTGTAATTTTAATAAATTATTAATTTATTATTTAAATAAGATCATAATATTATATAAGATTTTTTTTAAAAAAATATTATTTTATAATTCTATCAAAATTATTAATTTACTCTATTTACGTGGGACCACGAAAATTTATTATAAGAAAAAGATTATTAATTTATCGAATTATGATTTACAGTGGCTTTACTTTTGTAAATCCGGTTGTACCATATATTCGCACCTCTATCCGTAAAACAGGACATTCCCAAAAATCAATTCGATTTGTAGCAAATTCTGTTAAAGCTGTCTATGCTTATGCTGCTTATTAAAAAACGTGCTTATCGCTAAAGCGCTTTAGCATTATTGGTGACCAGATCAAATTAAATTAATGCATAATTTAGCTAAAGGATTTGTGATGATGGTGTTTTTGGGATGGATATATGTTGCTGCCAACTGCCTCACTTTGAGAAGAGATGAAACAAAATTGTATCCGGATGAATTTTATTTTATTTTTTACTTTTCCTTTGGAGCTAAAGTTGCACGTGGATGCATGTGCTTTTGGGCAGAGCTTTTACCTGGACATATCAAGTGTCCAATCAATCAACGGTTTTGTACTTAAGTAGTGCATTGAAACATGACACGTGGTTGTTTAGAAGCGAGATAGTGGCTTGATTCCATCTAGTGTGATGGAGGTTCGGGCCTCGGAGATGACTGCCCGCGATGTCCGTTTGGGTCGACATGGATCGGGGACAATTCGTTGATAGTGGGGACTCAAGGCAAGAGCAAACATATTGTATGTACTCGAGGGAGATTGTTATTTTATGAGTTACATAATTTTTTCATAATCATCTGATAATAAAATTATATTATTTTTATAATCGTTAAGTTTTTAATTAAACAATTATAAAATAATAATGTACTTTACATAATAATATAATATTATGTAAGATAACTAAATCACTACTTGACATACCAATTCATTTACAAATATATTAATTAGGAAGTGTGTGCGCCCAAAAACGTCATGTTGCTGCGTTTGCGTATTAACCAGGGAATCCCACAGCAGACGGCATAATCTCTCCAACAATAGCACCAATCCCCGCTGGTCAGCATTTAATTTTTACAAGCACAACCGACGACCACAATGTGCCTCGCGAAATCCATTATACTCGATAGCGCTACTACACCGGGCAAGAACAAATGTAATAAAAGATTAGTTTTCATCTACTCGAGTGCGAAAGCTTTGTGAGCTCCAAATAAATTTAGGTTGTGTTTGAGATTGAGGTGCTGTAACTTTTAAATTATACTTATTGTGAAAAAAAAATTATAATTATGAAACAAAAGTTAATAATATATAGTAAATATAAATTTTAAATAATAATTTTGATAAAATTATTAAACATATAATAAATTTTATATTATATAAGTAAAAAATCATATCAATATAACTTAAAAGTTACAGTAGTTAGTATTTACCAAACACTTTACTGCTGTACCTTTTAAACTACATCTGCCCAATTTCAATCCCAAACACACCCTTAATTTTCTTTTTCAAATGCATAACTTATGTTGTGTCGGCCTAGATACTGGCTCAAGAAAATCAGGCCCCCTTGTGCTTTGGGCTAAGTTTGCGCCTATGCTTTTTGCTTTTTTTTGAAAATTATAACAAGATACATATATTATAAGGACGAGGATATTTGAACCTATTATAATAGGAAAATTTATACTAATAACTATAAAAGTTTTAACTTTTTTCATCTTAACCTCCCAAACAAACTTCTATCAACATTACCCATAAAAAAACTTTAAAGATCAAAATACCCCTCTCTCTCCTCTCAGCCCCAACAATCTCTCTTTCACCCATCTCTCCCAAACCGAATAAACTCCCATCGTCGGCGGCACTAATGGTCTTTTTCTCAAGCAAATGATATGTTAATTCACAAGCGATTCCACTAAAATAAGAAATTTATTTTTGTAAATACATTAAAGCATTATAATTTTTTTTTAAAAAATTCCAATTTCTGTAGATATCTAGTATTTCAATGTGCTTTTGGTCTATTGATGATATGCTGGTTATAATTTATCATCTTGAATTACCCGTAACTGAAGTTTGCATATCCAAGAGTTGAATTCTGTGAAATTTAAACGAATTTGGATAGATAAATAGGATTATTCATCCTTTGAAGTCAATCCCTGCGTAAGAACAATCTACTGAGGAGAGCTAGTGTAGAAAGTTGCAGAATAGGAGTTTGAAGGCAAAACCAGAAAAAGAGTGAACGAAGGTGAAAGAAACTAAGAAAGATATAGAAACAAATAATTTTTTTTTTTAAGAAAAAGAAAGAAGGTGGAATGGTGCAAGGCTTTTTGCACAGAATCCGATAAGAAAGAGGGCAACATTTTTGCTTTCTGTGCAGAAACGGTTAGCTTTTTTTAACTTCTATTCTCTTCAACGAGATTTATTCAAATCATTTGGTTATTTAGCCCTGTATAATATTATTTACCACAGTAGTCATTTGAGAGAGGGGAGAAAGAAAGAGATGGATCGATATGTTGCAATTTGTTAATCATGTTGAAAGTTACAAGCAACTTCAGGCTTTTTTTTTTTTTAAGCTTGTGGGCACTTCATAAAACCAAAATCCGATAATCCATAATCAGTTTACAATCCCTCTTGGTGCGATGGGCGCCTGTCGCACCAAGCTTGGCGCAACGAATGCATGTCGCACGAAGCTTGGTGCGACAGGTGCCTGTCACACCAAGCTGTGCCTGTCGCGCCAAGCTGTGCCTGTCGTACCAAGTTTGATACGACAGGCACCCTGTTGCCAGATTCACCCACGACTGCAGTTTCTTGAAACTCTCGAGCAACTTCAGAAAAATAATTCATACCACTAAGTAATGCCGATTAGTATTGGATCCAAATAAATTATGATCACATTTCACTTTTATTACTCGCCGTCGGCGTTTATCGTTGTCTTTTACCGTCGCCGGTGATGATTTAAGAGTAGAAAGTTGTCTTTGTTTTAATAAAAGGGGAGAAAGAAAGTTGTTTTTGATTTATAAACAAGGATAATTTGAAGAGAAAAGCGTGTGTTTATAGAAAAAAAGTTTAAAGGATTAATTGTCAAAATAGTAAAACTTTTATGGTTATTTTTATAAATTTTCCGTTATAAGTGTTGCCCCTATATATTGGCCAATTATCAATCTGCTAGATTATTTAAACGACATTTATAATTTAACTTCGAAATTTCAATTACTTGGGGAAATGACCAATAATGATTTGCCTTGAGGCGTGAAATATGGAGGTTTAAACAGTTTTAGGAAGCCTAGGGGACAGCTCTTGGAGAAGAAGAATTCAAGAAACCTCACTACCAACATTCATAAAATTATAAACATGCATGAATTGAATAAAGAAAGTAATAAAGAGAATTAAATCAATATTCTTGGTAACGAGTGTAGCAGCTACTGCTAGATGCATCGGACTTTGTACCATTTTGGTTTATATATAGGAGAGCGATTTGATGAATTGTATTATCGATAAAAGGAAAAACAAGATCTCAGTCTGAGTGAAAATGGAGAAACTTGAGAAACACCCTGTAAAACTGGAAACCTTGAGCAAATATGCAACTGACTTGACCAAAATGGCACAGCAGGTGATAATATGGCATTTTCCCAGTTCATTTTGTGCTTAAATGTGTCAAGTTACATGCAAAATTGTAATCGATCAATTTTAATATGTTCAAAATCAATTTTTTTTTTACTTCTGCTAGGGTAAATTGGACCCCTTGGTAGGAAGGGAGCAGCAGCTTGAGCGTGTAATGCAAATATTATGTAAAAGAAGAAAAAATAACCCATGTCTAATTGGTGACCCCGGCGTTGGCAAAACTGTAATTGTGGAGGGATTGGCTCAGAGGATTGTAAATTCCACTTCTCCATTTAAACTCCAGGGGAAGAAGGTCGGCTTGCAACTTATTCGTCAGCTTATATATTTTCATTGTACTTTGGCAATAATGTCATAGTAATATTTGAAATTTTGAATGTGTAGTAACTAGTAATGCATTGATCATTGACTTGTTCAGATATTTGCCTTGGAGATGGGGCGTCTGATTGCCGGAGCCTCAAATCGTGGGGAGTTTGAGGAAAGATTGACGATGATTGTTGATGAAGTGAAACTTAGTGAAGGAGGCATTATACTGTTTATTGATGAGCTTCACACTCTTATTGGAGCTGGCGGCGGCGGCCAAGCACTTGATGCAGCTAACATTATGAAACCTGCTCTTGCCAGAGGGGACCTAAGGGTTGCTTTAGTTAACTCGACTGCATATAATATATATGTTGCACAAAAATTTGATTTTCAAATTTAAACCATATCTTTAATATTTACTTAATTTACAACAACCAATTTCTGTGTTCAATGCAGTGCATTGGTGCCACAACACTGGATGAGTACCGAAAATATGTAGAGAAGGATTCAGCATTGAAAAGGCGTTTCCAGAAGGTGTTAGTGGCTGAACCATCAGTAGATGAGACAGTAGATATACTGCAAGGTTTGATCTCTAAGTATGAAGCATTTCACAGTGTCAAATACTCCGAGGAGTGTTTAACAGCGGCTTCCTCTTTATCTAATCAATACATAAGTGATAGATTTAATCCAGACAAGTCATTTGATTTGATCGATGAAGCTGGGGCACGGGTGATGCTGCACAAACCCAGAGGTGCCACGGGGCTAATCACGGAGGATGACATTAGAGCGGTAGTTGCATTATGGACGGGGATTCCGGTGGAGAAAGTTTCTGCAGAAGATTCTCAACGGCTTCTGGGATTAGAAGAGACTCTGAGGAAGCACATTGTAGGGCAGACTGAGGCTGTTGAGGCAATTAGCCGCGCCATTCGTAGAGCTCGAGTGGGAATTAGGGACCCTAACCGCCCTGTATCAAGCTTTCTATTCACCGGCCCAACTGGGGTTGGCAAAACAGAACTTGCCAATGCTTTGGCTTTCGAGTACTTCGGCTCCAAGGAAGCAATGGTAAGGATAGACATGAGCGAATACATGGAGAAGCACACAGTCTCGAAATTCTTCGGCTCCCCACCTGGCTATGTTGGCTTTGAAAACGGTGGCCAGCTGACCGAAGCTGTACGACACAGGCCTCATAGTGTGATTCTCTTCGATGAGATTGAGAAGGCTCATCGCGATGTTTTGAATGTCATGCTTCAGCTGCTGGATGATGGAAGAGTAACCGACGGTAAGGGGCAGACCGTGGATTTCAAAAACACAATCATTATAATGACATCAAATATTGGGGATTCTGTGATAGCCCGGGAAAGCATATTGGGAAGTGATCAAATGGAGAGGGAGGTAGCGGAGGAACTGAGAAGACGTTTCAGGCCAGAGTTTTTGAATAGGATTGATGAGGTGATTGTTTTCAGGCAGCTGAATAAGATGCAGCTCATGGAAATCGTTGATATAATGCTGAAAGAAATTTATGAAAGACTAGAGGCTAAAAGTATCAAACTTACGGTGACTCATACATTCAAAAAGAAACTTATCGAAGAGGGATACAATCCAAGCTATGGAGCAAGGCCACTGAGAAGGGCTATCGGGAGGCTTTTGGAGGATAATCTGGCCGAAATAATTTTGACTGGATATATTCAAGAGGGTGATTCTGTCGCAATGGATTGTGATTCAAGAGGTAATGTAATTGTGTATCGTCACCGAAATGGTTGTATGACTGTGTGCGCGCGCTAATTTTTATTTTGGACTTCAAAATTTTTAGTTGTTATTGTGCTTCGTATAATGTGAGCTAAAAGGTCTCCTCTTTTTGTTTCTGAGTTGTCACATATTTTTAAAATTTTTGAAATTTTAAGATGCGTTTGGTAATATTTTCAATTTGTGGTTTTTCGTTTTGTAAAACGAAAAACGTAGAAAACTTCTTCTGTTTTTCTTAATCCTGAGAGAAAGAAAACAAAATACTAACTAAAATAAAATATTTCTTTATTCTTAGAATAGAATACAATAAAATTAAATAACTGGGTTGTAATGTTACTTCATAACTATAGCTCTTTAAATTAATAACATTCGGACAATATAAAAATTATTAATTAAAACAGACATTTAATAATTGAATATTAAATGTATTTCACTAATGTTGAATATGAATTAAAGTATACATTCATTTAACGAAAATAATAAATATGTTGTATGCCTTTACTTAATTGGAAAATATTCATATTACATTTAACTTAATTAAATACATTCAATGATTTAGATTAAAAATAATTTAAATTCATATTATTTTCAATGTGTTTAACTATTCATTTAACCAAAAGAATAAATATATGGTACTTATCTTTGTACTTAATTAAATAGTATTCATGTTAATTAACTTAATTAATTATTCTTAATGAATTTAATTAAAAATAGTCTTTATATAAACAAACATTAAATCTCCTTTCATTTCATATTAACTTATTTGAACATTTATAATGGCTTCTCATTTTGAAAGCTGTTCAAAAATCAACCCTGACAGATGAGATGCATAAATCATTATGCAAGTATTGGAAAGAGCACCCCCACATGCTAGCACAAAGAATTGCAGCAATGAGTTTTTGAAAATTTTCACTTGGAAGTTAGTCAAACAAGAGGAGGAGGAGGTGGAGGAGGAAGAGAGAGAGCAATCCGAAGAAACTGGCTTCACAAATCTGGACGAGAACCTTCTGTTCGAGGTGTTGAAACACGCGGACGCCAGGACTTTGGCGCGGGCGGCCTGCGTCAACAAGCTCTGGCACAAGACGGCTCAAGACGAGTGCCTCTGGGAGTTGATCTGCACCCGCCACTTCGCTAACGTTGGGTGTGCTACCCAACAGCTGAGATCCGTGGTCCTGGCTCTCGGTGGCTTCCGTCGCCTTCACTCCCTCTACCTCCACCAGCTTCCCAGGCTGCCACCCGGCGCTCCGCCTTGTTCCTGCAAGTGGAATTCTCTCCCGCGCGTCATGAGCCCCAAGACCCCGGCCCACTGGGGGAGAGACGAGGTCCATCTCTCCTTGTCTCTGCTTTCCGTTCGTTACTATGAGATGATGACTATTAGGGATCTAACCAAGCAATGATATATGTACTCCTTCCTTCTTGTCTATCTACCTTCTATCTCTGTTTTTTTCCCCTTTTTTCCTCCTTTTTGGCTGGTGAGTTTTGGTTTTCTTTTTTTTTTCATAAAGAAAAAGAAAAAAAGCTTTTCGTATGTATATAATCTGGGATTTAAATTTGTGATCTGTATTCTTATTATGCTAAAACTAGAATTGTGCATCTGTCGGAATTTATCAATTTCATGTGTTATTATTTTTGGTTGGACGTGAGGATGATGCGGTTTTTGGGATGGAACACAAGCAGAAAGGAACAAAAAAAGGGTCCAGTTGGTGTTGAATGTCTGTTAGTGGCCGCGTTTTGTGGTTGTTTCGGTGGCCTGATTATCAGTAAGTAACGGACAAAAGTGATGGGTTTCTGTATAGATTTAGATCTATAAAAGCCAACGTCCCCTCAGATTATTATGATGACTTTTTTGTCCTATTATCAAAAGTAGTAGTCAGTGCGTCTCAACGATTTCTTTTTGAGAACCGAAAGGGACATACGCATCAGAGGCTGCCATAGCTAGCAGCAGCGGCAGCAGGGCCTTTCTAACTTTTTCTATGCATTCGTTACTTATACCTCGCCCTGATCACTGTATGCAGGCTTGAAAATTATTGGGTACTCTTATAATTGGAATTAACATTAATTTTGTTATGCTCCGTGACTTACTGATCCTTTTCTGTTACGGAATTCTCTAAATAATGTAGTAGGGTATGATTGTATGGTTTGTTTCATTTGGAAGATTAATTCAACTGTGGATGATTAATACCCAGTACAACTTTCTTCATGTTTTAGGGAAACGAAATAAATATATGGTACTTATCTATGTACTTAATTAAATAGTATTCATGTTAATTAACTCAATTAATTGTGTTTAATGAATTTGATTAAAAATAGTCTTTATATAGACAAACATTAAGTCTTCTTTTATTTCATATTACATTACTTGAACATTTATAACGGCTTCTCATTTGAAAGCTGTCCAAAAATCAACCATGACAGATGAGTTATGCAAGTATAGTAAAGAGCACCCCCACATGCTAGCACAAAGAATTGCAGCAATGGGTTTTTGAAAATTGGTACAATATCAAATACACTCAAACGATCATCGGGATGTCTTTTGGTTGATCTAACAAAGGTGGTCATGCTAAGCGGCACAAACTATCAAAATTTCCACACATGAAGAAGGTTGTTTATGAGTGGTTTCTTCAATATCAAGATCGTGTGAATATAACAAGAGAGCTAATCTTGGAAAAGGCAAGGAGACTATGAAAATATTATAACTCAAGAGATTGCAGAATTCAACTTTTCCATGGTTGACTTGAGAAGTTCAAGTAAAGACATGGTATTAAGTTATTTCGTTGTTTTGCAGAAAGTTGATCAGTTGATACACAAGACCTGGAGAAGTGATTGGAGTTCATAAAAGGAAAAATAGATCAGTTTGCCATGAAAGATGTTTTTAATATGGACGAAACAACATCGTTTTATATGTTAAAAGTAGATCACTCTCTTGCAACTAAGAAACTTGAAGGAAAAAAGAAACACAAAGAAATTATTACAGTTGTTATCTGTTACACCAAGTATAGCTCAGAAAAAATTCCTCTATGAATCATTGGAAAGTATGCAAAACCATGTTGCTTCGAGAATGTAAACACGGAGAGTTTGAATTGTCAATACCGAGCCAACAAAAGATCATGGATGATTGGGATTCTTTTGAAGAAGATGCTCGATGACTTGACAGAAAAATGCAAGGTAAAAATCTAGGCCATAGAAAAAATATTGAAGAAATACAAAATACTGAGTGATTCTGTTTGCCACCTAAAATGATATTAAAAATCCAACCATGCGATATTTGACTGCATGGTTGGGCTGCTGCCCTCACCAGTTCACGCCCCCACAAAAGCATTGTGGGGATTAAGTTCTTCCTCGTTTGTTTGAGTGAAAACTAATTTTCTCCCTTATCAATGTAAGTGGAGTAGACGTCTAGTAATAATTTCATGTAAATATGAGTAATTGTCTTATTGTAAATAGTAGACATCTAATATTCGACGTCCCTTAAATATTAAAGAGAATAAAAATCTAGACAGTACTTCATGAAAAATTATTTATTAGTCCCAATAATAGTCTCATGTAAATATGAGTGATAATATGATTGTAAATATTAAAACTCGTATAATATGAATTATAAGTCTGATTGTAATAGTTAGTTAAAAAAAAATACAACCATATGATGCAGGGGATAATAAGAGCTTTCAGGATGCATTATCATAGCCAACTTTACCGTAGAATTTTGGAGGGTTATGAATTGTGGCAAACCAATCTAGTAAAAATAAATGCTTTGGATGCAATCAATTTTATAGTCACAACTTCGACAACAAATGTTTAGGCAAAAACAATAACAAATTGTTTTTAACATTGCAAAATTGGTTCTGTGGAAGAAATGACTTCTCAGTACTTAGATGAATCCTTAGTAAAGAAGCCATTCATGAACTTAGACAATAATTAAAGAATGGGGTTACTATGATAGAATTGTTGCTAACATCAATGAAAATCTCATTCAATAAAAAGTTGAGGTCATTCAGTAGTTTTTGAGTTTGATATGCATAAAGAAACACTCAAAGTATCAACAATATTTCATAATTTAATATTACAATTTAAGAAGTCGACTCTACTGATTTTAGATGCAATAAGAAAATAAGAAATGAGATCCCAAAAAATTTAAATTTAAGAAAAATAATAATAAAGTCATATATTTTATGTAAATAAATAAAAATAAAATCATATTTTATATAATTAAAATATAATAGTGAACTACATTTATAATTTCAATGAGGACAAAATTATATAATTTTTTTAAAAAATACAATCGTATGATTTTATTAAAATTATTAATTTAATCTATTTGTATAAGCGAGACCATGAAAATTTATTATACTAAAAAGATTATTAATTTACCGAATTATAATTTACAGTGGTTCTACTTTTGTAAATCCAGTTGTACCACATGTTCGCACCTCTCTCGGTAACACAGGACATTCCCCAATATCAATTCGATTTGCAGCAAATTCTGATAGATTCTTTCCCCAACTCAACGGGAGAAAAACTCAGGGAAAGAGACACCCCTTCACAGATCTCACTCATTGTCTTAAAAACTCACCTCCCTTTCTCTCTTTCTCTCTCAGACACAACACACTCTCCTTGTTGTACTTTCAGGAACAATCAATCATTGCATCCCAAAATTCAAACCACATCCCCATGTAAGATCTCTCCAGTTCGTACAAAATTCACAATAAAAAGAAATGGGATCCAATCAGTCCGTCCAAGTACTTGACGAAGATAGCGAAGAAGAAGAAGACGAAGAGGAAGAAGACGACAATGACAATCATAACACTACCGAATTATTAGACAATCAATTAGTGAAGAAAGTTCTAGAACAGGAACCCGAAATGTTGCCTTGCCACGCGTCCGCATCTCCCTTGTCCCCCCAGCTCTCCTCCCTGGGAACTCCGCGACTGGGGCCGTCGATCAAGGTGTGGGACCCGTACAATGTCTTGGCGCCTCCTCCGACTCCACCCGCCTCAGTTCTGTCGCGGGGTTCGATGGCGGACGAGGATCGGAATGTGACGGAGGTGTTTTTGGTCAGTCACGGGGAGTGTGAGTTGAATTTGAGACCGGATTTGGTCGGTGGGAGATGCCACGTGGCGAAACTGACGGCTAATGGGAAGAGGCAAGCTAGGGCATTGGCTGTTTTGTTGCATTCTCAAGGGGTTAGGTTTAATGCCGTTTATTCTTCGCCGTTGGATCGGGCTAGATCCATGGCGCTATCTGTTTGTCAGGTACTTTTGACTGAATTAGCTTCTGTTCTGGTTATGCTTATGGTGCATTTTAGAGAAGTGATCCGTGTTTCTGGGTTTCATTTAATTTGTTCTTTTAGTTGATTAAGCCTATATATGATGAAATTGTTTTTGGGAAAGGGCTCATTAGGCCATAGAGTCACGAGTCACGGAAATGCTCCTCTGTCAAGGAGCTCCGGGGGCTGGTCCTCGTCTTTGAGAAGCCTGACATTGAAAGCACTTTCAAATAACTAGGAAATTTGCTTTCATGTTTACAGTATGGGCGAACACGTGAACTGCATTGTGGACAAGCACTTGATAAGTATTTGTTTTTGGAGAATCACTTGATATATGCTTTATAGAAAAGCTCTTTCACACAAAGAACCATGCAGAAATTCAACGAAAGTAGTCTTAGACAAACTGAAAGTATTGGTAATGAATGGGCGCATTAAGATGTAGTATGTTCTAATCTGTGATTAGTTGGTCTTGGTTTGAATGTAACAATTATTTGAATTGGAAGTAGAATCAATTGTGAAAATAAATTAATATGGAATGATAGTTGAATGGTTGATTTACAAATCTTTATATGATGAAATCATGCAGGAAATGAGTTTTGCAGAGGAGCAGATACAATCATTGGATGCACTTTTGGAGATGAGTCTGGGTCATTGGGAGGGATGCCTCAGATCAGAAATATACACGCCTGAACTTTTGAGCTTAATTGAAAGATATCAGCCTGATTTTGCTCCACCGTCAGGAGAATCACTCAGGCAAGTAGAATTTCGGATGGTTCAATTCTTGAATGATACAGTCCTGGGACTTGCCGATAAATTGACAGCAGATTTTTCTGCACATCATCAGAATGAGAGTCAAGGGTTCTTGCACAACTCTCATTCTCTAACTAACTCGGTTCATGACCGGGATGGGTCTTCTCTCCCTGCACCCCACTGGGACTTACTGCACAGGCATCGACAAGGTCTCACGAGGAAGAAGTCTGGTAAAAGTCGGTTACAGTTTGTGACAACTACTGGTGATCACGAGGTTGAAGATGAGATGTCTCCTCGGGATTCAAACCCTCAGAGTGACCTCCACGATCTAAGTGTCAGAAGCTCATCTTCTTCTATGAATATTATGACCTCATGTGTTGGTGTTTTTACTCATTCAGTGCCTATTAAGTGTCTGTTAACGGGCCTTCTAGGCTGCAGTCCAGTAATGGCACATAAGATCTGCATAGAAGATTCTTCAGTGACAGTATTACAGCATTCATGGAGAACAGGTTGGCAGATAAAAAGGTTAAATGATACTGCACATCTGAGGCTTCTCTAATTATAGAGTCCTCGCATACTTCCGTGCAGTACCCTTGTTGAAGAATGAACTGCTTGTTATTCACTAGAGGATGTCGTAATTTTGTCTTGTAGATTATACTCATGCTGCAGTGCATTTTTATCAGATGAATCGGCGATGCCTCTGCAACTTCTTGTAGTTTTTGATATATTTATTTACAGACTTACCGACTCCAAAGAGAGAAAGAAACTTCATTTGGCAGTCGGATCTTTGTATGCATAATTCTTTTGATTTGTAGCATTCACCACAGTTTTTATAATCGAGTGAAACATTATGCATTTCCTGTATTTGAAAATCATGTTTTCCAATTCAAGAAAGCTGACAAGCTTGTATTTCTTTATGATCTGTACAATTCAAATGGAGCTGTTTAAGGCATGCCTGTTATATTTTGATCAAACTTAGAGCATGAGCTGCAGAGTGCAAAGTACTAAATGTCAAGTGACCTGATGCTCACTCTTGTTATTCTTCAATTAGTTTATATAATTAAATTCATGAAACTAGGCTAGAGGAATAGGGACCAGAGAGAGACAAGTTCATTTTGGAGTGCCATGTAATTTTGCCTCTTTTATCTTTCTGAATCTCTTTGTACACAGAGAATGGATTAGTGGAAGGTGATGAAGTGAGAATGTGACAGGAGCACTACATGAATGAAACTACACATGCTTCTTATGTGGCTGAACTTTTTACAGGTAGCATGGTTCACACGGAAAGAGTGTAAGAAAACAAAAAGGAGAGGCGTCTTCGCTCTTTGGTTAAAAAAACCAAAGCCTTCAGCATGTGAAAAGGAGACATCCTGTGCAGCATTATGTAGATGCATTGCCACTTGTAGTATAGGGTACATTAACACTTCATCTCACAGCAGTCACGTAGAAAAGCCTCTTTTCATCTTTTGACAACACGAGACAAATCAAGCAAGACAAAGAGGTAATAAACATGCGCACATCAGCACAAATTAAAAGTGCCACTGTCAATCCCGTGACACGCAACAGACAAGACATACCCCATACCTTTTCTTTCAAAAATTCACTATATTTATCCCTCTGGCTCCACCTGATAAAATCACCAATGGCTTCTACTGTCTCCGCGTCATCTGCTATTCTCCTTGCTGTCATCTTCTTTCTTAATCTGCATTTCCTATGTTCAACCAGTGAGCCCGTAATCTCCGCTTCTCCTGCTATTTTGCCGTACGTGAATGCCCCAGATATGTCATCATTCTTCCCTTCTCCGACTTCCCAAAATTCAGAGGCATTTGCACCGGCTCCTAGCTCAGGCGAGTTTATCGGAAAGAGTTCCTCCTGTGCTGCTAAGTCTGATAGTGGCCTTGCAATTATTGCTGTGAGAATTTGTACTGTGTTTGTTATGATTTTAGCTCTCTGTTGATTACGCACTCAGTTGTACCAAATAACCCATGCCGTTTTGAAACCATATTATATACTTTGCAAGAGGGCTGATGTAGCTTCATGCCCTCCGTCCGATGAATATTATTATTAAGCCTTGATGCTTTCAGACTCCTGAGCATAACTTAATTTTGAAAGATCTTTTGACACGTGTATATTTTTATTTATTACTATCAATATTTACTTAATATTACGTAAAGTGATACTGTTTGCTGAAATCTTCAAGGGTGTAATATTTTCAAGCCAAGGGAAAATTTTCCCACATTAATAATTTAGTAATAGTTTATATTGTAATATTTCTATCATTAAAAAAAAATAAAGGTTTAATAAATATTACAGAAATATATTTTTATATATGTTATTACCCAACATAATAAATCCCAAAAGAAGAACAAATGAAGCTTTCGAAGTCTAGTTCCGTTTCAAGCGTAGTCTCTAACGTCGACAAGCACTCAACAAACACAAATCTAACCACGTTGTTCAACAAGTACGTAGACAAGAACAATGTCTTTTCTTGGAACTCGGTCATTGCCGATTTGGCTCGAGGCGGCGACTCAGTGGAAGCCCTTCGCGCATTTTCTTCAATGCGCAAGCTCTCTCTTACTCCAACTCGCTCAACTTTCCCGTGTGCTGTCAAATCTTGCTCTGCTTTGCACGACCTTCACTCGGGCAAACAAGCCCATCAACAAGCTTTCATCTTCGGCTTTCACCGAGACGTCTTCGTCTCGTCAGCTCTTATTGATATGTACTCGAAATGCGGCGAGTTAAGCGATGCTAGAAAACTATTCGATGAAATTCCGCAGAGAATTAGAAATATTGTTTCTTGGACGTCGATGCTTACTGGGTATGTCCAAAACGACAATGCCCGCGAAGCTTTATTGCTTTTTAAGGAGTTCTTACTTGAGGAGAGTGAATGTGGAGGGGCAAGTGAAAACAGTGACAATGTTTTTGTTGATTCAGTTGCTATTGCTTCTGTTTTATCAGCTTGTTCTCGTGTTACAGTTAATGGAGTGACTGAAGGTGCTCATGGGTTTGTTATAAAGAGAGGATTTGATAGTGAAGTGGGTGTTGGCAATACTTTGATAGATGCATATGCAAGGGGTGGCCACGTGGATGTGTCTAGGAAAGTGTTTGATGGAATGATTGAGAAGGACGCAGTTACTTGGAATTCAATTATTGCTGTTTATGCACAAAATGGATTGGCTGCTGAGGCTCTGGATGTTTTCGATCAAATGGTAAAGAGTACTGATGTTAAATGCAATGCTGTTACATTGTCTGCTGTTTTGTTAGCCATTGCACATTTAGGAGTCTTGCGTTTGGGAAAGTGTATACATGATCAGGTACTTGAGCTTCCTTTTCCCGTTAAGGGTGATTATTCATCTGTGGATAATGCTTAATTTATTTATTTGGTTTATGTAGGTTATAAAGATGGATTTGGAGGAGAGTGTGATTGTGGGCACTTCTATTATTGACATGTATTGCAAATGTGGGCAAGTGGATCTAGCAAGGAAGGCATTTAATCAGATGAAGGAAAAGAATGTCAGGTCATGGACTGCTATGATTGCTGGTTATGGAATGCATTGTCGTGCTAGAGAAGCTCTGGATCTATTTTATAAGATGATAAAAGCTGGTGTAAGACCAAATTATATTACTTTTGTGTCGGTTCTATCTGCTTGCAGCCATGCTGGTCTTGTACAAGAAGGTTGGCACTGGTTGAATACTATGGGTCATGAGTTTAATATAGAACCTGGGGTTGAGCATTATGGCTGCATGGTTGATCTTCTTGGGCGAGCTGGTAAACTCAAGGAGGCTTATGACTTAATCGAAGGGATGAAGGTGAAACCTGATTTTGTAGTCTGGGGTTCGCTTCTGGGAGCTTGTAGGATTCATAAGAATGTAGACCTCGGGGAGATTGCTGCAAAGAAATTGTTTGAATTAGAGCCAAATAATTGTGGGTACCATGTGTTACTCTCTAACATATATGCCAATGCTGGAAGGTGGGAAGATGTTGAGAGGACGAGATCACTTATGAAGAATCGTAGACTAGCTAAAACACCTGGATTCAGTTTAGTTGAACTGAGAGGTAAGGTTCATGCATTCTTGGTTGGAGATAAAGAGCATCCTCAACATGAGAAGATCTATGAGTATTTGGAGGCACTAAATGTGAAGTTGCAAGAAGTTGGCTATGTAACCGATATGACATCAGTAATTCATGATGTCGATCAGGAAGAGAAGGAAATGACATTGCGAATACATAGTGAAAAGTTGGCTGTTGCTTTTGCAATTATGAACTCGGTTCCTGGAAGTACAATTCGGATCATTAAGAATCTGAGGGTTTGTGGTGACTGTCATACGGTAATCAGATTGATCTCAAAGGTTGTTGATCGTGAAATTGTGGTTAGAGATTCTAAGAGATTTCATTATTTCAAGGATGGTCTGTGCTCATGTGGAGATTATTGGTGACATTTCTATGATTGAAGTGAACTTTATGTAAATGTAAAGTGTAAAATTGTAGTAAATCACAGCTCTGAAAGAAGGTATTGTTTTTCAAGAAATCCATACTGAATTCACTGCGAAGCACGAATATGTACAAAAGGGTTCAGCTATTGTATACCTTTTTGAGTTTAAGCTGAGGCTAAATGGTACTTATGATGCAGTTCTTACTATATGATAAAGTGTAGACATCAGGGGCAATGAGAGAAGCAAGCAATCTGTCAAGTGTATACAGTAAACTGGGAACTGTGAGCCCAAAGTGAAATTTGCATGAGCGCCTGCTTTATTGCAATATATGATTATCATTGACTGCAAAGTATGTTGTTATAAAGGAGTAAGGAAAGATATTGTCTCAATTGATACTTGATATAGATTCTCATGTTGACCAACCTTCGAAGAATTTGTTTAGAATGGATCCTTCGAAATTGCATATGCCCATGTCTAATTCTATAAAGTGGATAATGAATTGACACTGTGCTTTGTTCACCAAAATTTGAACGAATCATGAACAACCAGCTTTGAAGAACTTATTGAAGCTTAGTCCACTTAATCGTGAAGTCTGATTGCTTTTCACCTCAACTTTTGAGAATCTGAGATCACTCTGGAGGGCTCTGTTCTGACTTCTTAAGCATCCTATGTGTGCCCTGAGTTTATCGATGATTTTTCTCTTTTCATCATTCCTCTTTAACAACTCAGCTTGCTGCCGCAGACTCTCCTCCATTAGTTTTGTAAGTTGAAATTTTAGCTCATGCCATGTAGTCTTCCTCCCACGACCACCTGTTTCAAACTCTCCAATTGTAGCCAGGCCTGATTCAGAGCCATTCATCTTCATCTCTTCTTTGTTGGGAAATTCTGTGATTTCTATTTCCTTTTTGTCGTCTGTGATTTCAGTTTCCTTTTTCATAGTCATCTTGCATGGTTCACTTGACATCAATTCATCTGCTAGTCTGTTCAGGTATTCAAAGTGAGAATTAGCACTATTACATTCAACATCAGGATCTTCAACAGCAGATTCAGACTGAGTATCAGATGCCTCGAATTTAGGGTCATCAAAGCCTCCTACAGTTCTTTTTTGGTTGTTGCTTGGGTGCCCCATTTTTCTGGAGGAAGAGGATGTAGAAGAAGATCCTGAATGAAGCAAATGATGTGATTTGGACCTCAGCTTGTCACATTGTTCTGCTAGAGCACGGTAAGATCTGTTGAAATCTTCTAGCATTTTTATGAGCTCTGGTTTCCGTCTGCTACAGATATCATCTGTTTCAACTGAAATGACTTCCCCTTCTTCCAAAAGGGTCATCATGGCCTTCATCTTCTTGTCCGACTCTGTAAAATATATGAAAAATACATACAAAAGCATAATCAAGATTCAAAAGTCCAGCATACTTCATTAAAGAAACCTCTCCACTGACCCTAAGACCTCAATGCTGGCATATACATGGTCCCTGTATCTGTTTTATCAACTCTCTCTTCTCACCTGGGAAAATGTTTATATAAATGTAAACTTGATGTTTTGTTTAGTAAATTAAACTAATACTCCGATACATTGCCTTTGAATTTATTGACTTTTAATTTCTATCATCCATTTTCTTCATTTACTTGCATATTATTAATTGTGATCGTATCATGATATGCATGCTTACAATAGAAAGAGAAAGAAAACTGACCTGAGAGAGTTGTCTGAAGCCATAGAGACTGGAGAGGGCTGTCAAGTTTATCTGGACTCCATGAGCAAGAAGAAGACTGGATGTTGTCCATTGAGCCGGTGGTCTCTTCACGAAGGGAAAATGAGAAGAATCTCTTGGCCTTCATAATGTAATCAAGGCCTAGACCAAATCAACACGTTAAGAATATTGAATGCCTTATTGCCATTTCTTATAAAAGGATGTACCTTCTCAAATTCAAATGGATTTTGTATTTATTGTTTTGATTTTTCGGTTATGCAGTGCTTGATTTGCTGCTGCTCATTTGCCTTAATTTTCTAATGATGTATTATTATCAATTGCAAATTTTTTCTAGAAGAACGCAGGACTTGTAATTTTATAAATCCAGATGCAGCATGCACAAATATTTTCATTTTTACGTTTTCAAGTCAAAGTCCAATGGTATCCTATCCGAGCCGCTATCATTGACCTGCCTTCTCTTTTGAGTTATATTTGGATCAAGAATCTGGTTGTGTTGGGCTCAGCCCTATATAAAAATGTTATAAATATACTTTTCTTTTTGGTAACATATAAAATGCTTTAATTAAACAGATTAATATAATGTGAAATTATCATCTTTATTTGGTTTAGATGATTCTAATAAAGATGGCGACATGAACAATCATGAATTGAATGATAAGTATTCATAAATTCCAAATAATTATCACATGGATTAAAGAAAAAAGAAAGAAAGAAAATCAGAGTAATTGGTTAGAACGAGTTGTATTTCTAATAAATCAAATTGGATTCACACATAGTACCGTCGTACAGTCGTACCAACTTATATTGATAGACTGGATCTGCATAGACCGGAAAAGTCATTAAAGATTGGATGATTGAAGATAACAATTGATTCCGTGAAAAAGGAAAAAGAAACGAAGATAACAATTGATTGAGATTAGGTTGACGGAAATTCTCATGCAACCAATTTTGTAGCTTCAGTAACAAATATGGGAATTATATTTTATAATTTCGAAAATCAAAATCATTGTAAATAAGGGTAAATATCAGATTATCTTCAGATCACTTACTCTTAAAAATCTTAATTAACCTCATTCTTTAGAATTTTTAGGAAAACAGGAAAAAAAAAAATCAATTTCACACCCACTTTTTCTTATATTTTGAATTAAAATAAAAATAATTTAAATTTTTTTAAAAGTAAGAGAGGTAATTAAAAAATATTAAATTTATAATGGAGTAATCCAAAATTTACCCAAAAAAAAAAATCAAAACAGTGATTTAGCAAGTAGTGCAAGTTGAAAAATGAGAAACAGCATATCCCATTAACCCCGTTGATGTTCCCAAAATATGTAGAGGAATATGCCAATCAACCATGACGAATGTGCTTAGCTGGGCCGCCCTCTCTTACTAAGTAAAAACCTCCAGCCCAGATTCATGGCATCAGCAATGTTCAAAATGATTCTTCGCCAAAATTGCCCTTCATGTTACATATTTTTGTCTCCTTTACCTGAAACGCATGATTCACAATTTCATTTATATATGAAAAATATGTGACTGAAGATTTAATATACACAAATGTAATGTTCAAATTAAATGTGACACACAGATAACCAACGGGAATTGAATTCATTTTTGTTGGTGCGAATTTTCGAATTATGTTCCAAAAAGTATGTTCCGAAGTATATTTACAATCAATTCCTAATATTGAAATTTAGTATACAAACATAATATATGAATTTAAAACTTCTAATTGTAACATTAGAAAACACAGTCAATCAAACATTACGTGTGATTATGTCTCTATTTGAATAAACTTGTGTTTTGACTTTTATTATTATAATAATAATTATTATTTTCCAACGAGAACTTGTAGTTTGATTCGATTTCAAAAGAAAAAGCAAGAAGTGCTTACAATTAAAGCACGTTGACGGAATTGACCAAATCAAATAAATCAACATCAAGTCCTGCACACCAACTAGGAGGGTAATTCGGTAATTGTACACAGGCAGAACCGGCCTCAGTTGAAGGATTGGTGGTGGCGAAACCGTGATTAAACTGAAAACACAGGGGCAAATGAATATGTGGCGGATCACTATAAATAACGCGAGGGTTTTTTCATTCAGTCCAATAAAAGCGGAATTGCTTTGCCCGGGTTCTAACAAATTGGCAGCGAGAGACAGGAGGAGGAGGAGGAGAAGAAGAGAAAGAGAAAATTAGAAGAATTCTCTCTCTCTCGCTCTTTTTCTCTATAATTCAATCAAGCTTTTTACTCTCAAAATCAAATTTCAAAAATTCCGAAATGGCCCTCACAGAATCTTATAGGAAAAACTCTCTGATACCAAGCTACCTCTACTCCTCCCAAACATCCTTCCCGTCCACGGCGGCTTTCAATGGAGCGGCAGCAGCCGCCACGTCGCCGGCTACTCCATCCACGGCGAGGAGGAGCTTCGTTGTTGCGGCACCGAGCGAGCCAGGGAAGATAGAGATGTACTCCCCTGCATTCTACGCCGCTTGTACCGTCGGCGGGATCCTCAGCTGCGGTCTCACTCACACGGCCGTCACTCCTCTTGACCTCGTCAAGTGCAATATGCAGGTCCTTTCAACTACAGATCTGTCTCTTTTGACGTCGTTTTGACCTTATTTTGATCGTTTTAGTGTTAACAGCTGGCCTGAGATTAGATCTGTGTAAATTGCAGTATTTACGTGTTATATAGATTTGTTTGCTAAACTTCTCCTTAGATTGGATCGGTGATTTTTTTTTCAATTTTCTTTTGCAATCATGATCATTTTTTTATGGCTGGATCTACAACTTTTTGCTTCTTTTATTTTTTTTTTCAAATATTTATTATGTTAATAGTAGAAGTGTTTCTCTTCTGCTTTGTAAAATCCTCTGCATGGTTGATACTTTGCTTCTTAGTATAACCAAGAAATGAACAAACATCTAACGCCATAGCTCATGTACCTATGCTCCTGTTTGATGTAACAGTGTTCATTTCTTGGTTTTCTGGTTATTGCATATTATGTCTCTGGACAATTATGTGTCCTATTAATTATAATGTGCAGGAGGATATAAACTAACATTGAGATTGTTGTTTATTTCAGATTGATCCTGCCAAGTACAAAAGCATATCATCTGGTTTTGGAGTTTTGCTCAAGGAACAGGGAATCAGGGGCTTCTTCAGGGGATGGGTACCTACCTTGCTTGGTTACAGTGCCCAAGGTGCTTGCAAGTTTGGATTCTACGAGTTCTTCAAGAAGTACTACTCTGACATTGCTGGTCCAGAGTATGCTACTAAGTACAAGACTTTAATCTACCTTGCTGGCTCTGCTTCTGCTGAGTTCATTGCTGATGTTGCCCTTTGCCCCTTTGAGGCCGTGAAGGTCCGTGTTCAGACTCAGCCTGGTTTTGCCAGAGGTTTGGGTGATGGACTTCCCAAGTTTGTTAAATCTGACGGCGCTCTTGGGTATGTTATTTAATGTTTTTCCTTTGTTTTCCTGGCAATACACGCTATTGTGTGCAGGAAGATGTTGTCTCTAACCTATTCTCATGAATTATTGCAGTTTGTACAAGGGTATTGTTCCTCTTTGGGGGCGTCAGATTCCATGTAAGTTGGTGGTTTTACTTAGCTAAATTATTGCTCTTGTCATATAGTTATTCTTTGATGGCTTTTCCTTATGCCTAGATGTATGGAATTTGATTGCTTCTTGATCGCATGTTCTTGCTGTTTTTTACACTATTTTTTATGGAGTGACTGCATTTTTCTTGATTTAACTTTCATGCTTTTAAAGACATAATATAACGTTTTATGCACGGTAAGTATTGCTTGAATCAATGACGTAGTTATCTGTTGAGTTTTCAGAGAACAAGGACTACCACAATCACTACATGCATATTATGCTACTTGTGTTTCTTTCTGCATTTAACTGTTTTTCACAACCTGAGGTCATTGGTTCATGTTCATACTCTCTAATTTCAGCATCTCTTACCTTTGAGTTATTTCTTTTGCTGTCTTGGATTTTACCCGATGTTTGATATTCTTGCTTCCTTATTTGCTTCCCATAGTTGAAAAGCCTTCTACTGTTCTTCCATTCTTTTTTGCATCATTCAGTTTAGAATTCACATTGATGCTACTATTCACCTTGATCGGCATGAATTTAACTGTTTTCTCAATATATGGGCTTTTCCTAAACCCTGTACCATAGTTGCTACTGAGGGCCAAGTGTTTTTAACAGAGAAAGATGCCTTTCCTTGCAGATACTATGATGAAGTTTGCTTCTTTTGAAACCATTGTTGAGATGATCTACAAGCATGCAGTTCCCACACCAAAGGACCAGTGCAGCAAACCTCTGCAGCTTGGAATTAGTTTTGCTGGTGGTTATGTGGCTGGTGTTTTCTGTGCTATTGTGTCGCATCCTGCTGACAATCTTGTCTCTTTCCTTAACAATGCCAAAGGAGCAACTGTTGGTGATGTGAGTGCTATACCTTGACTTGATATTATAAAAGCGAAACTGTTGCACTAAGGCTATTCTTTGTTTAAAACCCATTTTCTGGTTTTGTAGGCTGTGAAGAAGCTAGGTTTGTGGGGTCTGTTTACCCGGGGGCTTCCTCTCCGTATTGTCATGATTGGAACACTCACTGGAGCTCAATGGGGAATCTATGATGCATTCAAAGTTTTTGTGGGACTGTAAGTTCTTTCCTTTTATTATTAATTTTCACTTTGTATTAATTTTGTATCCCTGTGTTATTGAGATAGACTGATTATATGATTTGATATGAATATTCAGGCCAACAACTGGTGGTGTTGCTCCTGTTGCTCCTGCCCCTGCTGCTGCTGAGCTTGCAAAGGTGTAGGTCAACCAAATAGAATTGTTTTATTTTGGGTTTTGTGGATTCCAGGAGAACTTCTTGATAGGGATTAATAAACATAGGTGACAAAATTGAAGGCGCTTGAGTGTCTCAAGTCAGAGTATTCTTTATAATTGAGAACTATTTTTTCGAGCTTAAGATTTGCTTTTGCTGAGGATGGTTTTGTTTTCATCCAAATATCAGAAAACTTTTGTAGTTAGATTATACATGAAATTTCACTCTGATATCCAGCTCACA